>JAUIMM010000608.1:16295000-16675000 GCA_031769625.1 Taudactylus pleione
CTGGTAGCCAAGATGTCAGTCTCTCACACTCTGCATATAATACATAGTTTATTCCCTCCTAGCTTGTCTATGAAATACAGAGTTTATTTTCTAGTGCCAAAGTTACAATGTACAATTTAAAGCTCATTCTCCTGTAGCCAGTAAATACTCACTAGAGAAGAGCAAAACTTTCCACAAGCACATTTTTTCAGCAACACATGGCATATTCCGCGTTTACTTTTCCTTTCCACTCTCTATTTATAAACTTGCATTTTGCAAAACGTATTCTCTATGAATAGAGCAGAAATAACAAAGGTCAGTTCGTTCTTATACTTGTGACATAACTGCAGGATATTTTGGCAATATGAACATTTTTACAAATGTAGTAACAGATAAGAATAGTCTTTATGTATTTAACAACTCTTGCAATTTTTACATTATATTACGCGTCTAGTTTTAGTCTGGTGCAGTGGAAATTAGAAGGCAGTAACAGGCATTACAAATCACTAACAAAAGATAACACAACAGGTCGTGAGGATTCTGCTACTGGAACAGACTGACTTCTTATCTCAAATGAACATGTGCCAATCCTAGGAGTATTCAAAGAGTTGTCTATCTGTACAGGTCACAGCTCTACAATAAAGCTGAAATGTGACTCTAATAATGGAAAATTGCAAAATATGATCATGTTGTATCTCTAGAAATTACTTCTGCTTTTGATTTCAAGACTATAAATAAGAACTACTTCCAGTGAATGACAAATCATATCACAACAAAAACATACCAAATGAATACTACATTTATTTATAAACCTTTATTTACATAGAGCTTACTAGTAAGAAAATGTTATCATTTACATCAGTCCCTGTCACAGTGGACCCTATTAAATGAACATGCACAAACATTGACAAAGGTTAATTTCATCAGAAGCCACTATGTTTTCTGACTGTGGGAAGAAGCAGGAGTGAGGAGAACATTTATTTATTATTTATTTATTACCAGTTACTTATATAACACACACATATTCCGCAGCGCTTTACAGAGAATATTTGGCCATTCACATCAGTCCCTGCCTCAGTGGAGCTTACAATCTATATTCCCTATCACATGCGCACACACATACACACTAGGGTTAATTTGTGTTGGGAGCCAATTAACCTACCAGTATAATTTTGGAGTGTGGGAGGAAACCGGAGTACCCGGAGGAAACCCACGCAAGCAAGAACATACAATTTATTTATTTATTTATTAACAGTTTCTTATATAGAGCAGCATATTCCATTGCGCTTTACAATTGGAAACATAAATAGAACAAAACTGTGTAATAACAGACAGATATATAGGTAGGAAGGCCCTGCTCGCAAGCTTACAATCTATAGGGAAATAGACATTGATACACAAGGATAGGTGCTATATATTGCAATTTGGTCCAGCCAGAATGCAGAGTTTCTTGGTGGGCTGTATGATCCAGTCACACAGGAATGTCGGCCAAATGTCATGAGGATGTGAGAGAAAGACAATGTGTGAGGTTATGTGTGGACTGTGAAAGGCAATGTAATTAGATATGGAAGCTATGAGGGTTATGTGGGCGGTTCTGAAATCTGATAAGGTGAGTTTTCAGGGAACGCTTGAAGGATTGGAGATTAGAGGAAAGTCTTATTGTGCATGGTAATGAGAGACACAGATCTTGTGCTGAGTGGATCGGTCGGGTTGGGAGATATTTTGAGATGAGTAAAGAGATGTATGTTGGTGTGGTTTGGTTAATAGCCTTATGTGTAAGTAAAAGTATTTTATATTGAATACGGTAGAAACCGGCAACCAATAGAGGGACTGACAGAGTGGGGCAGCAGACGATGAACGTTTGGCAAGGAAGATAAGCCTCTCAGCTGCATTCACAATGGATTGTAATGGCGATAGCCTGTTGTTTGGAAGACCAGTAAGGAGACTATTGCAATAGTCAATGCGGGAAATAATGAGTCCATGGATTAGAATTTTTGCAGTGTCTTGTGTGGGATATGGTCGAATTTTGGAGATGTTTTTTAGATGTATGTAACATGATTTTGAGACAGATTGAATGTGGGAAACAAAGGACAGTTCAGAGTCAAGGATGACACCTAGGCAGCGAGCTTGTGGGGCAGGGTGGATTGTCAAGTTATCAACAGTGATCGAGAGATCAGGTTGGTAACTGTTATTGGCCAGTGGAAATATAATTAATAATGTTTTAGATATATTAAGATTCAGGTGGTGAGATGACATCCAAGATGAAATGGCAGAAAGACATTCAGTGACACGGACCAATACAGATGGTGATAAATCTGGGGAGGATAGGTAGATTTGAGTATCATCCGCATACAGATGGTACTGAAATACAAAAGAGCGGATTAGTTTGCCACGAGAGGTGGTATAGATTGAGAATAGCAGAGGACCTAAGACAGAGCCTTGCGGTACTCCAACTGATAGAGGTAGCGAAGAGGAGGCAGAAAACGAACAGTAAAAAGCGATCAGATAGGTAGGAAGAGAAGGAAGAAAGAGCTTTGTCCTTAAAACCTAGGGATTATAGTGTTTGTATGAGAAGAGAATGGTCAACAGTGTCAAAAGCAGCAGAGAGATCTAGAAGAATGCAACACAAAAAGCGGCATGGTAAGACCTGTGAGGCAGCAATGCTTATGCTGGGTACACACTTGTCGATTTATTGTTCATTGGATCAATATTGTTCACAGACATATCAGTTCAGCCCTGCAGCACAGCCGATGGCAAAATATCTTACAGATATATCAGTATGTCTGGCTGTGTGTGCAGGTGACCCACCGACCGCCCATACACTGGCTGCAGGGACCCGTCAACACTGAGATCTCAAATGGGTGGGCAAATTTAAATGCCTGTCCAATAGTGAAGCCAGGCCATTTGGTAGGTGTGTATAGTTTACAAATTTGCCAATTGGACAGCAAAATCGATCTGCAGACTGATACATCATTTAAATGTTTACCCAGCATAACACTTGCGCTACTGTGCTGCATTACATTATAATACACCACATAAAATTAATTTAGATTTCAAATTAAGTATTAGATTCACAAAATTTGCCCAAACCTGAAAAATGTATTAAACAGTCTAATTCAGGGTTCTTCAACCTTTAAGACAGTGTGGGACACATTAAAAAAATCCAATGAAGCCCAAGGGACACTAAGCTATACTGATGGTATTTAGGCTCTGCCCCCTCCTCACAATTATGTCCACTAACTGCCCCCTCCTACAATTTTAATTAGGTCTCAGAATGGCCCCCCTCCTCCAACAATTATAATTATGCCCCATAACTGTTTCTCCTCCTACATTATTTGCCCCATCCTCAAACAATTATGTTCCATAACTGCAACCCCTCTGCGGTTCCCCCAGTAGTTCCCCTTATACAGTGCCCCCAGTAGTGGTCCCCATTATGTAGTGCCCCCAGTAGTGGTCCCCATTATGTAGTGCCCCCAGTAGTGGTCCCCATTATGTAGTGCCCCATTAGTGGTCCCCATTATGTAGTGCCCCCAGGAGTGGTCTCCTTTATGTAGTGCCCCTTACATATACAGAGAGTAAAAAACAAAAAAAACAATACTTACCTGAATCCCTCCTCCTGTGCCCGCCGCCGTCCGCTCCTCCATCCTCCTGGCCCGCTTGGTACTATGGCAGAGATGTCATGACGTCTCTCCCTTCACCCACTGTGAGCTACAGCCCGGCTCCTTGGGTGCAGCAGCCAATGAGAGTGTGTTTATTACTGAGAGTACTGTTTATTACCGGTGGCGGTGTGTTTATTACTGTGTAGTGCGGACTGCACTCAATGCTGTCCGCTCTACACTAACTGAAATGGACCTGGACTGCGCCACTGGTGAGGGGGTGACATTAGGTTGTGCCTGTGCACACCATCAGCGGACCGCGGGAAATAGCTCCACGGGCCGGGTTGAAGACCCCTGGTCTTATTGAATGCACTCCCTTACTACCCTTCTCACTCCCCTGCTAATTTACAAACTTTCTTGGGTTTAGCCAAATGAGCTGAGAGAAGTTTGCTCTGTAGTGAAATAAAGAGTAGGGCATCTTATGAATAATGTTTCTAAAAGACAATAAAAACCATTGGGTTAGACGCAAAGGCAAGGTTATGCAGCAGGATCTGGAGTAATCTTTAGTATCAGTCCTTCCTGTAACTTCCTCAATCTGTTATACTGTACAGTACAAAACCTTTTCATAGACAAAAATAAAACATCTGTAGTCCATAATAATTCTCTAACCAACAATTACAATGGAGGCATATTAATACATTTATATAATTAAACATGTGCATATTGTTGATTCTACAGTCTTTAGAAGAAACGCTATTTTCCATTTTGGTTCTTCAGTTCAAAATATGTAGCCACTGTATTATATTGGTTGGTTCTATATCATTCATTTGTGATGTGGTCACGCAGGAGTACAGTACTAAGCTTGTCTTTAAACTTCAGTTATGCTCATTGAGAATAAATAAGTATTCAGGAACAAAAGCACCCATCCAGTTTGTTGTTAGAGATCCATTTGTCAAATCAGTGTTTCAATCCTCACTAAACCACCTCTTAAGACTGCTCTTGAGATCATTAAGTAAAATGGCACACAAACATAATTATCACTTGATCACATGCTGATATTTCTTAATAATCCTTTATGATTGTGAATAGCATATGAATGCAAACAAAGCATAAAACACAAAGAGAAAATACCACAGCTACAAATAATGTGCAGTAAAACACACAGCAGGTACAACAGTGTGATCATAAATGCATTTCTGTATATTTGTATAAAGTACAATGATTGGATTTGTTATGGTAATTTACAATGCAAATGTGCATTGGTGTTTAAGATATTTAATTTCTTAAAGATTCTAAACATGTGATCCCTATAAATAAACAAACAAAAAGGAAAGGGATGAGAAAATATACCTTGATGTCAAATGCTCCAGGTCTTCCCACTTGGTTATAGAACAATAACTGATCTTTCACAGAAGAAACCCACAATGTCAACTGATTTAACTGGAGTTCAAATAAGGAGGAGTTTTTTAAATGATCTTCAATTTCATTTTCTTTATCGTGCAGATCCTTAGACACCTAAAACCATACAAACATACAATTTATTTGATTAACATAGTAGTTAATGATCCAAGTAACTTACTATAAATGGAACAGTAGATTTGCCATTTCTACCCTCTAAAATAACAACCCAGATCCACAGATGTTACATTAACAAAAATACAGAGTTCAGCATTTCAACAGAAAATATAACCACAGTTCACAGTTAAATAAACAGTGGGAAAATGGTAAGCTTAGTAAGTACAACCTTATCTACTTATGAACTTGTCTCTGGATGAAATTTATGGGAAGTGCGTTTTTTTTATGAGTGAAGGTATGTGCAGCGTGGGAAAAAGAATGCGAGAGGGGGGCTATATGGAGGCAGTGAAGGGACTAAGAAGTATACGGTATAATGAGGGGATAAGGAAGTGAGCAAATGGCTGTAGTTGGGAAGAAGTAGAGAGTGAGAAAGAGGAATGTAAGTGGTAAGGGTAGAAAACAGATTGAGAGGTAGTGGGCCAGAGATCAAGCAAGTCTGGGGATCAATACTCGAGAGCCAGAGTTCATCCAGTGGTTATCTGACAACATGGTGCCTGCGGGGTGACTTTATATTTTGAATACTATGGATCACAGATGGGTGTGGAATTTGTCTACAGTGTTGTTTTGAAGGCAGGTGATATATATTTCATTTTGTAAATGTACCCAATGCAGTTCACAATCTCCTGATGTGTTGGTACAACAGGGTATTTCCAACTAGGTGCTATTTGGTATTTTGCAGCAGAAAATTTTACGCTATGAGCATACAATAGTAGTAGTTTAATCAAGGACAATGTGGTGGGTAGATGAAACAGTAAAAAAAAAAATAAGAGAAATAGTTGTCGTCCAAAGGGTAGATAGTTTGGACATGTCTCAAAATGTGGAAAAAAGGGCCACATTGCCTCAAACATAAATTGTAGGCGTTAGGATACATTCTGAGTAGTCGCTCTGTTACTAAGTACATCTAGTGTGCACTTTGTAAGAGTTCTCTTTAATTGACACAATGATGAAACATTTGGAAACTGTTCAGAATCCCAACACAATTTGTGATCACACAAAGGTGAAGATTCCAGAGCCAGAATGGAATGATGCAAGTAAGATATGGACCCTCTGTCAGTGGGCTATCAGCTGAAGCACAGTGATGTTGGTGTGGATATGATACTGTCTTGACAAAGGTCCTTCTGTGGGACCGAATTGTCGATACTTTGTTTTGCCATTATGTAAGCATATTAAATGTAATTTGACCTGTTGGATGAAGACTGGTGAGTGCCCTTTTTTCTGGCATTTGTGATTTGGACCATGTGTCTTTAGAGGAGCACCCCTATGCTACACACTGGAATTGAGTGTGTGGGCATCAAGTTAATAGATATATTATATATATAAAGAGAGAGAGAGAGAGAGAGAAAGACAAACAAAGGTGGAGCTGGGAGAAAGCTGGTTACTTTTACATTTGTGTTGCTACCAGTTCCCACTCAGTCGGACAATTTGATTAAATACTATGAGTTGAGAACCTGTCCTTTATAGATGTATGTGGAAATCAGTAAATCCCCATTCAGTTTTATGAACGTATTTTATTGTTGCATCATTTAGTGTTACCCCTGATGAAATTCTTATAAGGATGAAATGCGTTGGATTGCACTTTCTGTCCTGGTGGTTGGGTCCCAATAGTCTGAGCTCAAACCATAAGGTGCAATAGTGGTTTCTATTGTTGGCCTACTAATGGTATAAAATTCAACTCAATGTTGTAAATCACAATGTTGTAAACAATATGTTTTATTGAGTAATTTAAAATCAAATTAAAAACTTTTTTACTAACAGTGGCCTTTGGGCCTGTTATGTATGGGTGTCTCTTGGTGAGAGGGTTTTATTGCAGTTTACATCAAAGAAGGGAATTATTATCCAAAAAGGACTATTCTATGTGTTGTCATCTACAAGGTGTGGATCCGGAAGGTTATTTCAAAGCCGATAACGATGATAAATGGACATAGGGGGTCATTCAGACCCGCTCGTGAGCATCAGGACGCTCACAAGCGGGTCGATGTTCCCCACTGCGCATGCGCATGACGGAGGGAGCTCCGTCGTGCGCATGCGAGAGACCCGGGGAGCGACGGGCTTTCCATCGCTCCGGGTCTCGCACCAAAGGGGGCGTGCTGTCGATGTTGATTGACAGCACGGCCCCCTTTGGTGGGCGTGCCAGGGGGCGTGCCTGCCAGATGGAGGCGTTCCCATGGGAACGCCTACCGTCTGAAGCCGGCCCCACTGACATCACTAGTGATGTCAGTGGGAGTGATTTTGGCTCTGATAGAGCCAAAATCACTCAAGGGCTTGTGGCAGGGAGACCCTACCGCAGGGTCTCCATCGCAAGTCCGATGGTCGCGATGGTCAAGACCATCGCGACCATCTTTTTGGCCGCTCGCATATGCTGTGGGTGGTCACCCACAGCTATACGAGCGGCCAGGAGCCCGCTCCATTTTCATGGAGGAGGGCCCTGATTCAGAGCAAGCGCTCTGGTCAGAGCATTCAGCTCTGAATCAGGCCCTTAATCCATTCCTGTAATTAAACCTGAATTGGAATATTGGAATGTTTCAACATTCCTAAAAAAGACTGTTTTATATGACATAAATAAGAAATAAATTAAATTACAGTAGCGAAAAGCACAAGAGGGTGGAGGGCCCTGCTCGAAAGAGCTTACATTATTTAAGGGAGGGGCAGACAAACAGGAATGACATAGATGGGGTAGGCAGGGAGGAAGGAAGATGTAGCAGCAAGTTAGGATGACAGCTGGAAGGCTTTAATGAAGTAGTGGGTCTTAAGAGCTCGTTTGAATGATTGTAGAGAGGTGCAGAGTCTGATGGGGAGAGGGAGGAAGTTCCCTTCTCCGTTTGTGCATGCCGGCTTCCGTCCATCACCTGCACTTCCCTGGAGCAAGCCGACCCATAGAGTCTGGGAGCATGCGGAGCGGAGGGCCAGTTGCCCGGTCACAAACCAAAGGAGGTGGGCCGCACAATATTCATATAAGAGGAGGTAGGTCTTTGGTAATACTGTAATTTACACAAATCCATGTCTGAGTGCTTGGGGCTCAACAGAGCCCTAAAAAAAATATTTTAGCACAACCCTAAAAAAATATAAAAATAGTGATTTATTGACATTTAATTAAAAAAAACCCCATAAGAACACCATAAAAAATGTCTTACATAGAATTTGACGGCAGATAAGAACCGTTTGGCCCATCTAGCCTGCCCATTTAGGGTTAGCTTATTAGGGTTAGGGGTTAATGATAAGTTAGGGGTTTGGCTAGGGTCAGTGATAAGGTAGGTTGTGAGGGGGTTAGGGTTGTTTGGGTATTAGTGTTATGGTATTAGAGGTAAGGGTTAGTGTTAGGGAGTTAGAGTTAGGGGTTTCTTAGGGTGGAAGGTTAAGGATGTTTCCGTCTTGGCCCAAATAATTAAAAAACAGACATAGCCACATTTATTTCCCTGCATCTATGTTAATAACATATACTGTATATCTTATTTTTTTAAAATAAAATATATATATCATATTTTTTCTAAATGTAATAATCTGTGCAGATTTACACAAACAAATAACTATAGGTTTTTTTTATATGTCTTCAATGCATTGACTATATAACAAAACGGTCCTATCAACCTAGAAGTTACATTTTAAGAATACACAAGTGCTATTTTATTGTTCAAAAATTAAGTACAATTGATGAGTGCTAGCATACTAATCCCCAATGATAAGTTATTTACCAAAGAGAGTGAATCTAAATCTATCTGGCAGAAAAGGAATGATGGTTACCTTAGCAACCTAAAGTATGACAAAAGAGGGAAAGCAAAGTCAGGGAAACAACAAGAACATTCTCCAGTTTAGGTATTATAAGCACCTATAGTGTTTTTTTTTTGCATTTGTCAAGATAGATGGTAACTTGAAGCTTGCAAAGATAATTAAAATCATCCTCCAGTCTACAGCATGATATTTATTACACTCTTAGTTAAACTTCAATTGATATATTTACAAGAATATTTAATAACATGGTGCAAACAAAACTCATTATGTGTACATGATAGCAATCACAAATACTTTTAATTAGTTAAGGACAAGGCTGTATGCTGTATGTGTATTTGATCTGTGAACAGGTGCACACAGGCTGCTAATTGTTTTAAAATCACCCATATAAGCCACAGTACAACTTATTAGGAGTTGGGTACGGGATGCCAGTGCTCGGGATCCCAGTGGTCAGAATCCCGATGCCGATATCCCGACAGGTTTAGGATACCGACACTTGTCGGTACGTATCCTAACTAGAGATGAGCGGTTTGGATTCTGTGGAATCCGAACCGCTCCGAACATTGGGGATCCGAGTCCACCCGAACCCTGTTCGGGTGTTCACCGCCTGACTCGGATCCCCGTTCGGGGCCGAACGGCGCCGCCTGATGTCGGATTCTCACTAGAGAATCCGACATCAGGGCTCCTATTGTGTTGAGCGCTCTGCCCTACACAGACACAAACACACAGCCGCCAGCTGCAGGGTGCCATTCTAGGCACCCTGCTAGCCAGATGAGGCTAGCAGAAAAAAGCTCAGAGGGCCAGACCAAATGATATCATGGGCCTTATACGGCCCCCGGACAGGAGATTCCTCATCCCTGATTTAAACCTTGTAAATTATGTCAACTGAGCGGGAAGATAGTACAAAAATTTGATAATTTACAATCATTATGGATAAACTGCAAAATAATTAGCAAATTATTTGCGTATGTTGGACTGGATCTGTTTAGTTTGTCACACTCCACAGGCTGGGACTGGTAACCACATGGTGTATTCGCACCTATACACAAATTTGGACAAAACTAAGAGCCTAGTCGCTATTGCTATTATATTTAGTTGCAGAATATGTAACTTAGAAGTTGGATAATGAAGCTCTCAAAAACCCAAGTTTGTGTTCTGCGTTAATTTTTAACATATTTTTTACTTGAAAAGTTGATTCCAGCGCCTAGGGGAATGAAGGAAATAGTGTTGTTTACCAATAATGCATTTTCAAAGCCATGCACTTAGTGTAATAAAGCTCAGCTAATGTAACTGATGTACTATCTAGTGGTGCATTGAATAGCCTTTCATTTTTAAATTTATGCAATGCATAATGTACTATTTAATTTATATTGTTAATGCTGCAATTAATGGTGTGCAGCCAAACAAACAAATACTTTGCCCCTTGCTACAGGCAAAACAAATACTGGGTTTTACTCTTTCTGAAATATTTCTCATGAAAATCAGACTGTTTTAAATAGAAATACACATGGAAACATCAGCACGCATGCACACAGGCAGGCAGAAATTGTCAATCACTAAACAATCAGCAGCACAGGGAGATTGTTCTCCTCGAATGTCAGGGAGAAAAGACTGCAAGAGATTCAGTAAGGTTAGTGTGTGTCAGTAAGGTCAGTGTGTGTGTGTGGTGACTTGACTGCATAGAGAGAGTCAGTAAGGTCAGTGTGTGTGTGGTCACTTGACTGCAGAGTGAGTGTCAGTAAGGGCAGTGGACCTGATTCAGAGCCGTTCGCTAGATGCGGTCGCTCGCTCCAAGTGTATGCAAATTCAGCTAAATGACGTTAAGGCAGGCGATCGCACGGCAAGGCATAAGCACGCCCACTATGTCTTGGCGAGCGATCATTTTGTGTTTATAGACGTCCACCAGCCTGTCTTTAGCCGCCCACTAGCGTACTTCATCTCCAAGAAGTACATACAACCATCACTACATCGGGAACCATCGGATCAGACCGCAGTGCTTGCTGTTGACTGTACCCTACCGCAAGCACTGCGAGCAGTTCTGTGTAAAAATCAACCAGGTGACAAGTACTATGACGCTGCCTGTTAATTATGCACGCCTCTGAAATAGCGTTGAAACACTCAGGCACGCCTGCGTTCACAACTCCACTCCCCCATTACTACTGCCCTGCCCCTGTTACCACCCACAAATGGTCTCTCCTGTCACTCATTCCACTGGGCTGTATTTGCTGGGCGAGCGAGCGCTACCCGATCGCTCAAACTAGTTTGCACATGCGCACTGCGATGCATACGCATGCGCAATTGCATTACATCGGCCGCGTACAAGCGAGGGCCTGCTTGCGAATGGGTCTGAATCAGGCCCAGTGTGTGGTAACTGGACTGCAGAGAGAGTGTCAGTAGGCCAGTGTGTGCCAGTAAGGGCAGTGTGTGTGTGTGGTATGACTGGACTGCAGAGAGACTGTCAGTAAAGTGTGGGCGTGCACTGTGCAGGAGCGCCAAGAGCCGCTCCAATGCCGGGTAAAAGGGGGCTTGGCCTAATCGTGGAAGACGTAGCCATGCCCCCTTAGAAAAAAATTAAATAAAGATACCCCCTTTTTCTCATGCAGGGTAGGGGGGGTGCTGTGAGCCCCCTCAGCCCAGCGTATAGCCAGGGCGGGGCACGATCCATGTGATCGCTTACCCCACAGGCATTGGAGACTGCTGCGGCTGCTGCTTAGATAACCTGCTTCTGTATGGCTGGAGTGTGGGTTCAGATAGAATGCTTCTGTATGGCTAGAGTCTGGGTGCAGATAGCCTGATTCTGTATGGCTGGAGTGTGGGTGCAGATAGCCTGCTTCTATATGGCTGGAGTGTTGGTGAGATAGCCTGCTTCTATATGGCTGGAGTGGGAGTGCAGATAGCCTGCTTCTGTATGGCTGGAGTGTGGGTGCAGATAGCCTGACTCTGTATGGCTGGAGTGTGTGTGCAGATAACCTGCTTCTGTATGGCTGGAGTGTGTGTGCAGATAACCTGCTTCTGTATGGCTGGAGTGTGGGTGCAGATAACCTGCTACGGTATGGCTGGAGTGTGGATGCAGATTGCCTGCTTCTGTATGGCTGGAGTGTGGGTGCAGATAACCTGCTTCTATATGGCTGGAGTGTGGGTGCAGATAGCCTGCTTCTGTATGGCTGGAATGTGGTGCAGATAGTCTGCTAATGTATGGCTGGAGTGTGGGAGCAGATAGCCTGCTTCTGTATGGCTGGAGTGTGGGTGCAGATAGCCTGCTTCTGTATTGCTGGAGTGTGGGTGCAGATAGCCGGCTACTGTATGGCTGGAGTGTGGGTGCAGATAGCCGGCTACTGTATGGCTGGAGTGTGGGTGCAGATAGCCTGCTTCTGTATGGCTGGAGTGTGGGTACAGATAGAATGCTTCTGTATGGCTGGAGTGTGGGTGCAGATAACCTGCTTCTGTATGGCTGGAGTGTGGGTACAGATAGAATGCTTCTGTATGGCTGGAGTGTGGGTGCAGATAGAATGCTTCTGTATGGCTGGAGGGTGGGTGCAGATAGCCTGCTTCTGTATGGCTGGAGTGTGGGTGCAGATAGAATTCTTCTGTATGGCTGGAGTGTTGGTGCAGATAGAATGCTTCTGTATGGCTGGAGTGTGGGTGCAGAAAGAATGCTTCTGTATGGCTGGAGTGTGGGTGCAGATAGCCTGCTTCTGTATGGCTGGAGTGTGGGAGCAGATAACATGCTTCAGTATGGCTAGAGTGTGGGTGCAGATAGCCTGCTTTTGTATGGCTGGAGTGTGGGAGCAGATAGCCTGCTTCTCTATGGCTGGAGTGTGGGAGCAGATAACATGCTTCTGTATGGCTGGAGTGTGGGAGCAGATAACATGCTTCTGTATGGCTGGAGTGTGGGTGCAGATAGCCTGCTTCTGTATGGCTGGAGTGTGGGTGCAGATTGCCTGCTTCTGTATGGCTGGAGTGTGGGTGCAGATAGCCTGCTACTGTATGGCTGGAGTGTGGGTGCAGATAGCCGGCTACTGTATGGCTGGAGTGTGGGTGCAGATTGAATGCTTCTGTATGGCTGGAGTGTGGGTGCAGATAGCCTGCTTCTGTATGGCTGGAGTGTGGGTACAGATAGAATGCTTCTGTATGGCTGGAGTGTGTGTGCAGATAACCTGCTTCTGTATGGCTGGAGTGTGGGTGCAGATAACCTGCTACGGTATGGCTGGAGTGTGGATGCAGATTGCCTGCTTCTGTATGGCTGGAGTGTGGGTGCAGATAACCTGCTTCTATATGGCTGGAGTGTGGGTGCAGATAGCCTGCTTCTGTATGGCTGGAATGTGGTGCAGATAGTCTGCTAATGTATGGCTGGAGTGTGGGAGCAGATAGCCTGCTTCTGTATGGCTGGAGTGTGGGTGCAGATAGCCTGCTTCTGTATTGCTGGAGTGTGGGTGCAGATAGCCGGCTACTGTATGGCTGGAGTGTGGGTGCAGATAGCCGGCTACTGTATGGCTGGAGTGTGGGTGCAGATAGCCTGCTTCTGTATGGCTGGAGTGTGGGTACAGATAGAATGCTTCTGTATGGCTGGAGTGTGGGTGCAGATAACCTGCTTCTGTATGGCTGGAGTGTGGGTACAGATAGAATGCTTCTGTATGGCTGGAGTGTGGGTGCAGATAGAATGCTTCTGTATGGCTGGAGGGTGGGTGCAGATAGCCTGCTTCTGTATGGCTGGAGTGTGGGTGCAGATAGAATTCTTCTGTATGGCTGGAGTGTTGGTGCAGATAGAATGCTTCTGTATGGCTGGAGTGTGGGTGCAGAAAGAATGCTTCTGTATGGCTGGAGTGTGGGTGCAGATAGCCTGCTTCTGTATGGCTGGAGTGTGGGAGCAGATAACATGCTTCAGTATGGCTAGAGTGTGGGTGCAGATAGCCTGCTTTTGTATGGCTGGAGTGTGGGAGCAGATAGCCTGCTTCTCTATGGCTGGAGTGTGGGAGCAGATAACATGCTTCTGTATGGCTGGAGTGTGGGAGCAGATAACATGCTTCTGTATGGCTGGAGTGTGGGTGCAGATAGCCTGCTTCTGTATGGCTGGAGTGTGGGTGCAGATAGCCTGCTTCTGTATGGCTGGAGTGTGGGTGCAGATAGCCTGCTACTGTATGGCTGGAGTGTGGGTGCAGATAGCCGGCTACTGTATGGCTGGAGTGTGGGTGCAGATTGAATGCTTCTGTATGGCTGGAGTGTGGGTGCAGATAGCCTGCTTCTGTATGGCTGGAGTGTGGGTACAGATAGAATGCTTCTGTATGGCTGGAGTGTGGGTGCAGATAGAATGCTTCTGTATGGCTGGAGTGTGGGCGCAGATAGCCTGCTTCTGTATGGCTGGAGTGTGGGTGCAGATAGAATGCTTCTGAATGGCTGGAGTGTGGGTGCAGATAGAATGCTTCTGTATGGCTGGAGTGTGGGTGCAGATAGCCTGCTTCTGTATGGCTGGAGTGTGGGTGCAGATAGCCTGCTACTGTATGGCTGGAGTGTGGGTGCAGATAGCCGGCTACTGTATGGCTGGAGTGTGGGTGCAGATTGAATGCTTCTGTATGGCTAGAGTGTGGGTGCAGATAGCCTGCTTCTGTATGGCTGGAGTGTGGGTACAGATAGAATGCTTCTGTATGGCTGGAGTGTGGGTGCAGATAGAATGCTTCTGTATGGCTGGAGTGTGGGTGCAGATAGCCTGCTTCTGTATGGCTGGAGTGTGGGTGCAGATAGAATGCTTCTGTATGGCTGGAGTGTGGGTGCAGATAGAATGCTTCTGTATGGCTGGAGTGTGGGTGCAGATAGAATGCTTCTGTATGGCTGGAGTGTGGGTGCAGATAGCCTGCTTCTGTATGGCTGGAGAGTGGGAGCAGCTAACATGCTTCTGTATGGCTGGAGTGTGGGTGCAGATAGCCTGCTTCTGTATGGCTGGAGTGTGGGAGCAGATAACATGCTTCTGTATGGCTGGAGTGTGGGTGCAGATAGCCTGCTTCTGTATGGCTGGAGTGTGGGAGCAGATAACATGCTTCTGTATGGCTGGAGTGTGGGTGCAGATAACCTGCTTCGTATGGCTGGAGTGTGGGAGCAGATAACATGCTTCTGTATGGCTGGAGTGTGGGAGCAGATAACATGCTTCTGTATGGCTGGAGTGTGGGTGCAGATAGCCTGCTTCTGTATGGCTGGAGTGTGGGTGCGGATAGCCTGCTTCTGTATGGCTGGAGTGTGGGTGCAGATAGCCTGCTACTGTATGGCTGGAGTGTGGGTGCAGATAGCCGGCTACTGTATGGCTGGAGTGTGGGTGCAGATAGCCTGCTTCTGTATGGCTGGAGTGTGGGTGCAGATAGCCTGCTTCTGTATGACTGGAGTGGGAGTGCAGATAGCCTGCTTCTGTTTGACTGGAGTGTGGGTGCAGATACGGTAGCATGCTTCTGTAAGGCTGGAGTGTGGGTACAGATAGAATGCTTCTGTATGGCTTGAGTGTGGGTTCAGACAGAATGCTTCTGTATGGCTGGAGTGTGGGTGCAGATAGCCTGCTTCTGTATGGCTGGAGTGTGGGTGCAGATAGATTGCTTCTGTATGGCTGGAGTGTGGGTGCAGATAGCCTGCTTCTGTATGTCTGGAGTGTGGGTGCAGATAGCCTGCTACTGTATGGCTGGAGTGTAGGTGCAGATAGCCGGCTACTGTATGATTGGAGTGGGAGTGCAGATAGCCTGCTTCTGTATGACTGGAGTGTGGGTGCAGATACGGTAGCCTGCTTCTGTATGGCTGGAGTGTGGATGCAGATAGCCTGCTTCTGTATGGCTGGAGTGTGGGTGCAGATAGCCTGCTACTGTATGGCTGGAGTGTGGGTGCAGATAGTCGGCTACTGTATGGCTGGAGTGTGGGTGCAGATAGCCTGCTTCTGTATGGCTGGAGTGTGGGTGCAGATAGCCTGCTTCTGTATGACTGAAGTGGGAGTGCAGATAGCCTGCTTCTGTTTGACTGGAGTGTGGGTGCAGATACGTAGCATGCTTCTGATATGGCTGGAGTGTGGGTGCAGATACGGTTGCCTGCTTCTGTATGGCTGGAGTGTGGGTGCAGATAGCCTGCTTCTGTATGGCTGGAGTGTGGGTGCAGATAGCCTGCTTCTGTATGGCTGGAGTGTGCGTGCAGATAGAATGGTTCTGTATGGCTGGAGTGTTGGTGCAGATAGAATGCTTCTGTATGGCTGGAGTGTGGGTGCAGATAGAATGCTTCTGTATGGCTGGAGTGTGGGAGCAGATAACATGCTTCTGTATGGCTGGAGTGTGGGTGCAGATAGCCTGCTTCTGTATGGCTGGAGTGTGGGAGCAGATAGCCTGCTTCTGTATGGCTGGAGTGTGGGTGCAGATAGCCTGCTTCTGTATGGCTGGAGTGTGGGAGCAGATAGCCTGCTTCTGTATGGCTGGAGTGTGGGAGCAGATACCATGCTTCTGTATGGCTGGAGTGTGGGAGCAGATAACATGCTTCTGTATGGCTGGAGTGTGGGTGCAGATAGCCTGCTTCTGTATGGCTGGAGTGTGGGTGCAGATAGCCTGCTTCTGTATGGCTGGAGTGTGGGTGCAGATAGCCTGCTACTGTATGGCTGGAGTGTGGGTGCAGATAGCCGGCTACTGTATGGCTGGAGTGTGGGTGCAGATTGAATGCTTCTGTATGGCTAGAGTGTGGGTGCAGATAGCCTGCTTCTGTATGGCTGGAGTGTGGGTACAGATAGAATGCTTCTGTATGGCTGGA
This sequence comes from Taudactylus pleione, assembly GCA_031769625.1. Lineage (NCBI taxonomy): Eukaryota > Metazoa > Chordata > Amphibia > Anura > Myobatrachidae > Taudactylus > Taudactylus pleione. Next base: position 16,311,635 of record JAUIMM010000608.1, read on the forward strand.
GTGTGGGTGCAGATAGCCTGCTTCTGTATTGCTGGAGTGTGGGTGCAGATAGAATGCTTCTGTATGGCTGGAGTGTGGGTGCAGATAGAATGCTTCTGTATGGCTGGAGTGTGGGTGCAGATAGCCTGCCTCTGTATGGCTGGAGTGTGGGTGCAGTTAGCCTGCTACTGTATGGCTGGAGTGTGGGTGCAGATAGCCGGCTACTGTATGGCTGGAGTGTGGGTGCAGATTGAATGCTTCTGTATGGCTAGAGTGTGGGTGCAGATAGTCTGTTTCTGTATGGCTGGAGTGTGGGTACAGATAGAATGCTTCTGTATGGCTGGAGTGTGGGTGCAGATAGAATGCTTCTGTATGGCTGGAGTGTGGGTGCAGATAGCCTGCTTCTGTATGGCTGGAGTGTGGGAGCAGATAACATGCTTCTGTATGGCTGGAGTGTGGGTGCAGATAGCCTGCTTCTGTATGGCTGGAGTGTGGGAGCAGATAACATGCTTCTGTATGGCTGGAGTGTGGGTGCAGATAGCCTGCTTCTGTATGGCTGGAGTGTGGGAGCAGATAACATGCTTCTGTATGGCTGGAGTGTGGGTGCAGATAGCCTGCTTCTGTATGGCTGGAGTGTGGGTGCAGATAACCTGCTTCGTATGGCTGGAGTGTGGGAGCAGATAACATGCTTCTGTATGGCTGGAGTGTGGGAGCAGATAACATGCTTCTGTATGGCTGGAGTGTGGGTGCAGATAGCCTGCTTCTGTATGGCTGGAGTGTGGGTGCAGATAGCCTGCTTCTGTATGGCTGGAGTGTGGGTGCAGATAGCCGGCTACTGTATGGCTGGAGTGTGGGTGCAGATAGCCTGCTTCTGTATGGCTGGAGTGTGGGTGCAGATAGCCTGCTTCTGTATGACTGGAGTGGGAGTGCAGATAGCCTGCTTCTGTTTGACTGGAGTGTGGGTGCAGATACGGTAGCATGCTTCTGTATGGCTGGAGTGTGGGTACAGATAGAATGCTTCTGTATGGCTGAAGTGTGGGTTGGGATAGAATGCTTCTGTATGGCTGGAGTGTGGGTGCAGATAGCCTGCTTCTGTATGGCTGGAGTGTGGGTGCAGATAGAATGCTTCTGTATGGCTGGAGTGTGGGTGCAGATAGCCTGCTTCTGTATGTCTGGAGTGTGGGTGCAGATATCCTGCTACTGTATGGCTGGAGTGTGGGTGCAGATAGCCGGCTACTGTATGACTGGAGTGGGAGTTCAGATAGCCTGCTTCTGTATGACTGGAGTGTGGGTGCAGATACGGTAGCCTGCTTCTGTATGGCTGGAGTGTGGGTGCAGATAGCCTGCTTCTGTATGGCTGGAGTGTGGTTACAGATAGAATGCTTCTGTATGGCTGGAGTGTGGGTGCAGATAGAATGCTTCTGTATGGCTGGAGTGTGGGTACAGATAGAATGCTTCTGTATTGCTGGAGTGTGGGTGCAGATAGCCTGCTTCTGTATGGCTTGAGTGTGGGTGCAGATAGCCTGCTTCTATATTGCTGGAGTGTGGGTGCAGATAACCTGCTTCTGTATGGCTGGAGTGTGGGTGCAGATAGCCTGCTTCTATATTGCTGGAATGTTGGTGCAGATAGCCTGCTTCTGTATGGCTGGAGTATGCATACCTCAATGTGCTAGATAACATTATATTTATGCAGTAGATAGTGTAGGCTATTCCTATGCAGGTTCCTGATAGTGCCAGATACTGTCCACCCAAAATTTGGGCCTCTCAGCTCTCCGATCACCAGCGCAGCGCTTAGTCTGGGGATGAAGTTCGGACTGACAACACAACAGATAATGAGTGTAGCAGTGGGTAGGGGGTGTACAAAGTCACGGTGCAGATGGGGGGGGGGGAGACAGATTGCACTGCCTCTGGGCACCAAGGGCGGTAGGCTGCTAATGGGCCAGTGCCGTGTGTTTGCCCCCCAGTCTAAAAGTTGTCAGCCAGCCCCTGCCTACATTTCAAACTCACAAATTTCATGATTCACCTATCGAACATCCCAGTAACTTCCATTTCTATATTTCTGATGTAATTGTTTATTTGTTCGGTGCTGTGCACTGCTGCCTGTACGATGCTGCAGAATCAGTGGTGCCTCATGAATAAACAGTCATGATGATGATGAAATCAGCAGCCACAGAAAAGAACACTGGGGTATATCACAAATGGTTGCTAAGAAGACACATCTCTGCCACCATACATACCGTAGAGGTGTATGTATGTAAATAAATTATGACATTTTGGGCAATACAGTGTATACCTGGAGAAATACACTCAGAGGTCCCAGTAAATTGGGCCAAATGGTGCATTTTCTAGCCCTACATTGTTTGCGCCCAAACTGCAGCTAGTGATTTTAAAGAATTTCGTACAAATTTCAGAATCTGGGCCAAAATGCTCTCAGCCTATAAAACATGCACTAAGCATAAGCAATGCAGCCTGCGTATTTATTCACTTGGCTTTCATCCTAGTATTGATATTTACACAAACTTTTCATGTTGAGCTAATGTCCCACACCCACAGTGAAAGCAATTATGCACAATATTTTACTCTCCGTAAAAATACCACTTAATGCATAATCAAATGCCACAAAACTAATGAAAATGTTTTTGATCTTTTCTAGCTGCGCTGTTAACATTATTAACAACAATGAATGTTGTCTCTAGAAATGCATTTAGAAATTTGATAATGTTGAGCCAATAAATGAAATAAAAAACAAGAAATGAAAATGTAAATTATTACTCTTAATTCTGTTTTATTTTTAAACTGGTGGGATGCCCATCACAGCATTGATAGTCATACAATCCTGTGATGGCCCATTTTTCTTGCCTGATTTAAATGATTGTTATACATTCCAATCACAATTAAAAATTATTAAAATAGATGGAGGCTGATTATTGCATACATCTAACAAGCCAGATGAATCGTTTCATATCAAGACAGGCTACCGGTTGCAGTATTCTTTAAATAAATGTAAGGTTTAGAAAACAATATTAACTGTCATGTATTAAGTATGTATGGTTTCAATTTTAAAACAATGCCAAAAATACAATATTAATCATAGTAGTTGTCTATAAAGCGTGTAATACTGTACTTTATGTGATCACTGTTTTGAATAAAGACAATCATCTGAATTTTTATTTCTATTGGTTTTCTGGAAATTTCTGGAGAGTTGCTAATCACCGTATATAATAATTGATAAATCATCAGAAAGTCCAGAGAAAACAAAAAGAGTTAAAATACACACGTTGCCTCATCACCATTCCAATTTTTACAATGTTAAAGTACAAGTCGTCAGATGTAAATCACTGAAAGCTCATCAGAAAAGTTTGCTAAATACTGGAGGTGAACAGTAAAATATCATATATATGTGGCATCGATGACAGGCTTGCTGTCATGCTTGTGTGCTGAACAATAACAAGATATGAGTTCCTTGATATACTGTATATTCGAAATATGTCCTGACAGTATCAAGCCATCAGCCCCCCAGTGTCTCTCCAGCCAACCCCTTCTGTCTTGCTGCCCCTACAGTGTCTCTCCAGCCAACACCGTTCTGTCTCTCCAGGCCACCTGTCAGGGGCATTTCTAAAGGAGTGGGCCTGTGTGCAGTCTCCAACATGGGGCCTCCTCCTCTCTGTCCAGCGGCCGGCAGCGCACTGAGCAGTGCACGGCCAACGCCGGAGTTATAGACCCTGGGCACTAGAGTGCGCCAAGAGCCTATAGAGTATGCACAGGTCACCGGGAAAATGGCCGTGGCGGCCATTTTTCCTGTACTGCGCATGCGCAAATGATTGGAAAATGGTCGCAGCGGCCATTTTTCAGTCATTTTTAGAGCGCCAGACCCCTGCTCCAACGTGGAGAGGTAAGTATGCTATGGGTGCAGGGTATGCTTATTGAGTCTTGTAATTAACAAAAAAAACTTTATTGCACCAGCCACTTCCTGAGATGCCTGAAGAAAAGAGATAGTGACTCCCCAGACCTTACAAATAAATCCATCTAGAACCCCCACCTGTGCTGCTGCAGTGATCAGCAGGGAGCAGGCAGCAGTTATAGATTGATGTATCTTTGTGCCCCCTGTACCCCACTGTTGCCGGCCTACTCCACTGCCTCTGGGAGTTCTGCCACTGTGTATAGACAAGTTTATGGTATTTGTGCTGTGACCTAAATACAAAGTCTCTACAGATGAATGAGAGCAATGCCAATACCAGGAAATACTAACAGGAAAGAGAATATGGTTTATGACCTATTATAAAAATTGTGTTTGAAGCCACACACTGACATGGTAAGTACTTCAAACCATCCCCTTTGATGGTCTGTGAACACTCAGGGCATGATTCAGCAAGAATCACAAGTGCTAAGACACACACAGTTGGCTGATTTTCGCAATCAGCGCATGCATATGCATCACAGTGCGCGAACTAGCCACTGCGATCGGGGATGAGATCGCGGTGTGTGCGCAGACCCATCACAGAGTGATTGACAGGAAATACCGTTTGTGGGTGGTGATGTGGGGGTGGTCGAGCGAACGCAGGCGTGTCAGTGCATTTGAACGCTGTTACAAGAGCGTGCATAATTAAGCCTCTGCAACGGCATGTGCAGCCTGACCTCTAGATACCATCAGGAAGTTTAGCAGTTTATGAGTGAGGTCTAACCTGCCTTAATTGCGTGTGAGGCTTCGATGGTACTTGATGGTACCAATGTTTTTGCATACTTGCCAGGTATTACGGATGTGAGTAAAGGAAAGTGGCCGTCTTTATGTTGTGTTGTGGCGACATTGCAATCTCAGTCATTTGCATTATTTTGCAGTAGTACTGCGTTCGTGCTTGCTGCCGCGATCGCATCAGCAATCCTTGCTGAATCAGGCCCTCAGTTCCTAAAATTGTGTGTTTGAGGTATCTGTCAGGAAAATACCAATATCTCCTCTCTGGACATATTAATAACTGCCAACCTTTCTATGTAGAAAGTTATGTGTAACTTCATAAATCCTCCTCATCACACCAAAGGACAAATCAGAGACTGCTTTCCTTTTCAAAGGAATTTGTGCAACTAGCAGAGGGTGTTAATTTACATTGACACAGGAAAGCAGGGAAGAGAAAAGGGTGGCTGTCACAGCTCATTTTCAGCATGTAGTGCAGTGAGAGCCAGAATGTAATGTAATGTCCAATCTTGACAATCCATTCCACATTGAGATTGTTTCTGAAACTTTTGAGTCTGTCCACAATGCAGATTCAAATTTATATATGGTGTAAATTACTCCATGTTATTTTATTGAAAATGTATTTGCATAGACTATCTGTGTGGGATCGGCATGGTCGGCGGTTCAAATCCCGACAGTGGAAGCCCGGCAGCGGTGAAGATCCCAACTGCTAATTAGGTAAATATCGGTAACCTAATTCCCTACCGTAACCCTAACCCTCCTTTAGGGATGCCTAACCTTAACCTCCCCCCCAAGTGACTAAGCCTAACCCTCCCTTCCCCGCAGCCTATACCTAAGTCTCCTGGGGGAGTGCCTAACCCTAACCTCCCCCCGGGGGGTGCCTAACCCTAAGCCCCCCTTCCCCTAGCCTAACCCTAACCCTCCCACGGGGCTGCTTAACCCTAAGTCCCCCCCGGGAGCCTCTAACCTAACCTTCACTCCCCGCGGCTGTCCGAGCCCGCCTTATCTTCAATCAGGCGTCGGGCTCACGGCGTAGGTAAAATGACAGGCGTAGGGATTTTGCCGCCTGTCATTAGACCCTTGCCGGGATTAGACAGTCGGGTTACCGACGGTTGTCATTTAGACCGTCGGCATACCAACTGCATACCATCTGTGTATAGTATGTTTTTATTGATATTTGTATATGTTAAGCATTGTGATTAACTATTCTCATATTAAAAAAAAATAAGATTGGTCTTTTAATTCTTATCGGATCCATGGTGCCCATTTAGATGGCTAGTACATGCTACACTGATGTGTTACAGGTTATTGTTGGAAAGCATAACTGAGTTGTAACTGTAATAGAACTTAAGTCTTCTGGTTGGAGTGGATCAGTCCTGAAAACTTAGTGATGGAAAGTATATTTTTGATCGATTAATAGTGAGTGGGATTGGTACTGTGGGAGGGTAATCACTATGGTAATGGACTAGGTGGTTGTTTTTTTTATTAACTCTGTGTTCACCCACATCACACAGGCTCAAATGAATGCGGACTTGACAAAAGTCCCAGACAGTGATTACAGATTGAATTATCTTGGGACAAGTCTGTGACACTTACAGTACCATGGTGCCTAAATTCTTTTTCAGTCAGCCCTATTCGAAAGTTCAAGAGTGAAGAAATGCATGAGGACTAGCTGCTACATATGTGCAAAAATATAGTATTTGTAATGTTTTTGGACTATTCTTCATGTGTCTTAAAAGCAATATAGTTTTACTAATGTCATAATGATTGCTCTGTATGTTTTCAGGTAAATCAGGGATCACAATATGGGTGCTACTCCTGGTTGCTCACAGACTCAACACAAATATAATGAGGTGCACTTAGCCACTACTGGTGTGATAGAACACAGCTACTGTATGGTCCATCATATACAGATATCTTGTGTTACATATGTATTGACAGATGGGAATGACAATGGTTTGAAATGTATCAAGCTTCAAAATAGTGTTTTTTTCCAAAGCTTGAAGGCACTAATGACATCTTCATTTGACGTTACCTGGTAAATTGGTGGAGACTGGTTGGGGAAGACAGATCTTTTCAGATATGTCCTCTGTGTATGGCAGCTCCTTCTCTACTTCCTCTCACTTATTGCAGTAGTAGTGCAGCTTCTTACTCTTAAGAAGCCTACACACTTGGCGATGTGCTCAATATCCGACATTGTGTCAGAGTTCCCCTTGAACTCTCCCCAGCAGGTACCCGGCAGTCGTGTGCATGAGTTGGTGTTAAAAACTGTCCAATGTGACAAACGATCTATCGTGCCTCCTAACTATTCCAGTGCATCGTGACTGAAATTGTCAGATCTGCCCTACAGCACAGCAGATCTGAAGATGCAATTTACGACCCATTAGAGCACGCAAGGGCGGTTTCTTAGTACCCAGAAACCCCCCCTGATGAACCCAGTGATAGCAAAATTTGAGCAGGTCCTGTAATGTATGGCTGTGCTACGTGCAGAGCGCTGCAGCAGCCAATCGCTGCCATCTCAACCTCCTCCAGGGATTGCCAGGCCCCGCCCACTGCCCAGGAGCAGCAGCAGCGAGAGACGCACACAGTCTTCCCCCACTCCCAGACTGGACTCGGAGCAACGTCCTCACACAGCCATGCAACTTGAGACCCGGGAAGCGGAGTGCAGCACGGTGATCACAGGGAGTCTGGCTCACACAATACAATGGCAGCAGTTGCACCACACCACCCCCCCACGCTTAGAAGATGGTTGAACGGACATAACGAAGGAAGGTCAGAACACTCGGCTGCACAGCACTCTTTCACACAGTACTCCTCTCTCACATACACACAGTGTTATATATATATATATATATTTTTTTTTTTTTATGTGTGTGTGTATATATATTAGGGGTGTGCACCGGCCACTTTTCGTGTTTTGGTTTTGGATCTGGATCTTTCTTCGTGTTTTGGATCTGGATTATTTTTGCCAAAACCACCCTTCCGTGTTTTGGGTTCTGGGTTTTGTGTTGTGGATCTGTATTTTTTTTTTAAAAAGCATAAAAACAGCTAAAATCACAGAATTTGTGGGTTTTTCTGCTCCTATGCTATTATTAACCTCAATAACCTTCATTTCCACTCATTTCCAGTCTATTCTGAACACCTCATACCTCACAATATTGTTTTTATGGCCAAAAGGTTGCACCGAGGTAGCTGGATGACTATGCTAAGCGACACGAGTGGGCGGCACAAACACGTGGCCCATCTAGGAGTGACACTGCAGTGGCAGACAGGATGGCAGTTTGAAAAACTAGGCCCCAAACAGTACATACTGCAAAGAAAAAAAAGAGGTGCAAGATGGAATTGTCCTTGGGCCCTCCCATCCACCCTTATGTTGTATATATAGGACATGCACACTTAACAAACCAATCATTTCAGTGCCAGGGTCTGCCACATGACTGTGGCTGAAATGATTGGTTCGTTTGGGCCCCCACAAAACAAGCTGGCAATTAATGTGTCCCTGCACAAACTGGTTCTACGGAGGCAAGATGTCGTCCTCATCCTCCTCATCCACCGATTCCTTGGATAAAACAGGAAAAAGGGATTTAGGTGACCCTGGACTGCTTACGGTCTGAGCCAAAGTTTCTGAACTTGACAGTAACTTTTTATGAACGCGCTGCAGGTGCCGTATAAGGGAGGATGTTCCTAGGTGGTTAACGTCCCTACCCCTACTTATTTCACCTATACATATGGTACATATGGCAAGACAGTTGTTGTCTGGATTTGGATAGAAATATTGCCAGACCAAAGAGGTGGAATAATGTAGAAGATGATATCTGCCAACAATTGCGCTACAAAGGCTGCTAAAGGGTAAATCTCCTTGGTGTTATCCTCACCAAAATTACATTAACACAAACAAAAATCCGGAGAATACCACTCTGCGCTCACCCAAGATATAGAATTTACTTATCTTCAATATGAAGTCCTGATCTTGGGACCTCAAATCCTTTTTATAATGGACACTTTATATGATAGGTGTGGGATGTATGTTCCAATGTTGATGAATATGTGGGAACATAAAACATAGAAAACAATCTAGTGCAGACGTATAAGAATTCACTTGAGTACACAATAATTCACATATAGGGGTGTATATGATCTACCCCAAATTAATACATATATAGTCCATTCAGGTATATGCTCTCCATATGTCCATATTAAAATGGAAAAAAAGGCACATTTAAAAACCAAAGAGACAAAATTTCCAAAAAAATAAAAGTGTTTTAATTGGATATATCCAAATGAAGGAGTTCCAAATAACTTTAAAAATACAACAATGTTTCACAGCTGAACCCATCCAAGCCTTGAGGAAGATCAGAGTACTGATCGAAACGCGTTGGCGGTATTGGTGTTGAACAGCTATCCTGACCAGACCAGAGGAGGACGGTGCCATTTCCATCGAAGATTTGGGTGCATTACTGCGGGCAGTGAGATCACTCTTATACGCACAAAAAACCACTGTATTCTGGTAGGAAGCCATCTTCACCTTTTGTGGATATTTCAGCTGTGAAGCATTGTTGTATTTTTAAAGTTATTTGGAACTCCTTCATTTGGATATATCCAATTAAAACACTTTTATTTTTTTGGAAATTTTGTCTCTTTGGATTTTAAATGTGCCTTTTTTTCCATTTTAATATGGACATATGGAGAGCATATACCTGAATGGACTATATATGTATTAATTTGGGGTAGATCATATACACCCCTATATGTGAATTATTGTGTACTCAAGTGAATTCTTATACGTCTGCACTAGATTGTTTTCTATGTTTTATGTTCCCACATATTCATCAACATTGGAACATACATCCCACACCTATCATATAAAGTGTCCATTATAAAATGGATTTGAGGTCCCAAGATCAGGACTTCATATTGAAGATAAGTAAATTCTATATCTTGGGTGAGCGCAGAGTGGTATTCTCCGGATTTTTGTTTGTGTCAAAGAGGTGGAATGTTTGGTCTTCTGCCCAGGCATGACCGTGATGGGCTTTTTCATCCCACGGACAACAACTGTCTCCCCCGGAGCCTGATTTAAACAAACCACATCACCATCAGAATCCTCCTCGCCAACTTCCTCCTCAGTGCCAGCTACACCAGTATCCTCATCCTGTTGTACTTCAACAGTGACATCTTCAATTTGCATATCAGCAAGTGGACTGTGGGTGCTCCTTTCAGCACTTTGCAGGGGGCGTGCAAATGGTGGAAAGAGCCACCTCTTCCCGTCCAGTGCTGGGAAGGTCAGGCATCGCAACCGCCACCACACTTGGACTCTCCTTGGGGATTTGTGATATCTTCTTAGAATGCACAGTTCTTCGCTGTGCTTTTGCCAGCTTAACTCGTTTGATTTTTTTAGCGGGAGGAGGGCTTCCATCGTCATGTGAAGCTGAACCACTAGTCATGAACATAGGGAAAGACCTTAGCCGTTCCTTGCCACTCCGTGTCGTAAATGGCTTATTGGCAAGTTTACGTTTCTCTTCAGATGATTTAAATGTTTTTTTCAAGGTCATTTTCCTGAACTTTGTCATTTGGGATTGTATGTGCCCTCTACTATGACATTGGGCATCGGCCTTGGCAGACAACGTTGATGGCATGTTATCGTCTATGTCATGACTAGTGGCAGCAGCTTCAGCACTAGGAGGAAGTGGTTCTTGATCTTTCCCTATTTTATTTTTATCGGAGAAAGTTTGGTCCTCCATTTATGTTATATTGATATATACGTGCGGCTAAGGCGCACACAAACACAGAAAATAATTTTTTATTTTTGTTGGAGACTAGTGCACTTTGTGGGTTACACCACCCTTTAAGAAATGAGCCAGCCGGCCCTTTACTTATGGGACACAGGCGCACGCTTGGCACTACTTTGTTGATACACGTGCGGCTACTGCGCACACAATTCACAAACACAGAAAATATTTTTTTATTTGGTTTGGACTGGAGTGTACTTTGGGGGTTACAGCACCCTTTAACGGTCAAGCCAGGCGGCCCTTTAGTTATGACACAGGCGCACGCTTGGCACTACTTTGTTGATGCACGTGTGGCTACTGCGCACACAATTCACAAACACAGAAAAAAAATTTTTATTTGGTTTGGAGTGTACTTTGGGGGTTACAGCCCCCTTTAACGGTCAAGCCAGCCGGCCCTTTACTTATGACACAGGCGCACGCTTGACACTACTTTGTTGATGCACGTGCGGATACTGCGCACACAATTCACAAACACAGAAAATATTTTTTTATTTGGTTTGGAGTGTACTTTGGGGGTTACAGCACCCTTTAACGGTCAAGCCAGCCGGCCCTTTACTTATGACACAGGCGCACGCTTGGCACTACTTTGTTGATGCACGTGCGGCTACTGCGCACACTATTCACAAACACAGAAAAAAAATTTCTATTTGGTTTGGAGTGTACTTTGGGGGTTACAGCACCCTTTAACGGTCAAGCCAGCCGGCCCTTTACTTATGACACAGGCGCACGCTTGGCACTACTTTGTTGATGCACGTGCGGATACTGCGCACACAATTCACAAACACAGAAAATATTTTTTTATTTGGTTTGGAGTGTACTTTGGGGGTTAAAGCACCCTTTAACGGTCAAGCCAGCCGGCCCTTTACTTATGACACAGGCGCACGCTTGGCATAACTTTGTTGATGCACGTGCGGCTACTGCGCACACAATTCACAAACACAGAAAAAATATTTTTTTTTTAGCACTTGGGGGGAGCACCCCTGATGGACAGAGCACCCCCTGGACAACACAATAGCACCCCTTTAGGACTGGGACACTGCACAGGACTTTGGAGTGGACACAGCCCCTATGGACAACTGAATGCACAACACAGTCCAGCCAGCCCCTATGGACTTTGAAGTAGTGGACACAGCCCCTATTAACAGCAGCAGCACAGCACAACACAGCCAGCCCCTATGGACTTTGAAGTAGTGGACACAGCCCCTATGGACAACAGCAGCACAGCGCAGCACAGCACAGCACAACACTACTCTGCACTACACTACACTACACAGCCCAGCCAGCCCTAACTCCCACCCTCCCTCTTCACTGTCCACAGCAGAGTGAGAAAATGGCACTGACGCGGGTACCTTATATAGGATCCAAAACCCGCGAGACTCGGAAGGCGGGATGATGACGTTTTGCCTCGATTTCAGAATCCGAGTCAGGCGGGAAAAGTCGAGCCTGACTCGGATCGGACTCGGATCGGGGGGGCTCGGGGGGGTTCGGATTTCAGAAATCCGAACCTGCTCACCCGTAATATATATATATATATATAGATATATACACACTCCAATTGGCGGCACTCCGTGGCAAGAAAGAAATCACATCAGCCGTGCTTAGTAAGCAACGTTTCAGTGCTTTATTGCGCTTTTGTCAAGCTTAGGATACATATACATAACACAACACTTACCACAAATATATAGCATATGGACACATAAACACCCCCATGTGGGACACCAGCATCCTCCCCACCGACCGGAAGTCACAGGAGCCGGAAGTGACGTCATACCCATTACACAGCGGTAACCATAGCAACCGCAATATATGATAAAATACATACAACATAAATACAAGACCTACAATACAAGACCTACAAACTTACATGCACAGAGTATATAATAAAAGGAAACAAACTGTCCACACAGATAATGTGTGGTAATCAGCCAACTAGATATAAACAGCGTATAAAATAGGCCCACAAAAGACTAATTTTATATAAAGACATATAGAGCAATATAACATAGCCCCAGAGTATTTAGCACTATTCACATAGAACCCGAAATAAGGGCAGACCGGATGGCAGACAGATGTTGTGCCATACGCTCCCTCAGCGTACATTCTGTCTTACCTATATACTGTGAGGTTCTGGTTTTGGTGTGGGCCCCGGGTGGTATCAGGAACAGATACTGAAGCAGATTGAAAGGTAAATGTGGAACTTTTAATGAGTGGCTTAACAGACATGGGAATGGCAAAAGAAATAGTCCAGGTATAGCACTAAAGAGCACTTGATAACTGTAGTGGAGTAAATGGGAGAATGTCCAGAAAGTGACAGGCAGGAACAGTCCAGTATGCAGGTATGGTGAGCTGTAACAAAATGCAGGCAGAGGTAATGAAGGCCAGCTGGGTGTAAGTAGAGGCAAGGTGCAGGGAAACAGCAGGTTCAGGTTCTCAGGCAGGGGAAAAGGTAAATAGAGGGTGCAGGGTAAGTCTAGCTGACACAGGTGCTCAGGCAATAGGAAAGGTAATTGGAGGAGGCAGGGGAATCCAGCAGGGTTGGAGCAGGTCAGGTGAAGCAGGCTTAGGCAATGAAACCAATAGACAGGAACTCTCTCTCTCAGCACTCACTGAGAAACACGTTGCACTGGCAATGCAAGGGAACTCTGAACTCCCTTAAATCCCCAGTGCTCAGCCGTGACTGGTCAAAGAGGAGCATGTGACACAACAGGATAGGGCAACTAGGTCACCTGACCGGAGACAAGATGGCGGCGCCCATGCCAGAACAGAACGGAAGCACCACCAGGCCTAACCAGACCAGAGTGACAGTATGCCCACACGGAACCACGCACAGCCAATGCTCCCCACCAGGCACCAGCGCCACCGCCAGACGCCCCTCGCCATAGCGTCCTCACAGGTATTACCCATCGACTACCTATATTTCAGGGTGTGCAGTCTAGGGCCCCCCTTTCCCACATATTATATTTAGTGTGTTCTTATTAGGGATGTGCAGGCTCGGATAGGTTCGAGTTTGCACGTTGAGTTCGGATTTTTTCCCTCCAAAAAAACGGAACTCAGAAAGAGGCAAAACGTCATCTTACATGGACGAACATCATCATTCCTTGACTTTTGCAACTAAATAGTTTTTTATCTTTCTTTTTTCAGGACTCGCTTTCTGATTGGAGATTCTAGAAACTCCTTATGTGACCTCCCCTGGTTTGCACACTCTACCTTGGTGGTATGCTTGTTGTGGACGCTATCAGTGTTCTTTTTAACTGCTGGATGCAGAAGTAGTAGTTCCTGCAGCTATATGCAGCATAATTGTTGCTTGCAGCTGGGAAACTGATGCATATATCTGATTTGCCTTGGAACGCTGTTATTGAGATTGTGTCATTTGCATTCTGCTGAAGTCTATTCCATGTACACTGTTAGCAAGGTGTGTAAAAGTGTGGTGGGAACCTGCACTTCTCCTACAGAATTTACTGCTTCCCAAACCTCTGCCAAATGTTAGGCTTTTTTGAGCAATGAGGTGCTGATAGCTAGGCTCCAAAATAAAGTAGTAAAAATGCTTGTGCACTTCTCAGCATATGTGAACCACAAATTGCACCCATATTTTTTTTCTCCAGGGGCAGATAGACTTCCTCCCTCTGCAGCTCCTTCTCTACCCTGCTCTACCTCCTCACTATCCCTATGCTCCTCGTCCCTTCCCCTCATACTCCCCGTTCTTACCCAGAACATAGATAAACAGTTACAAGAAACACAGAAACAATACACTATAGTTACAAACACAACACACACATACAAAACACACAGATACACAGTGAACAGTATGGAAAAAAAACAACCACAAGAATTTTACGCAAGGACAAATATATGCAAAGGAACAAAGACACAGCAATCAATATTTTATTTAAACTCGCCGCAATTCAAATCCAGCAATAATAAACCAGCATTCTCTTTTTTCCTTCATCTATCTCCTGTAAACCCTTTCATCTACTATTAGGACAAAACTCTGCTCATATAGGGCTAGTGGTGCTGAAATCATGCAATTTCAGTGTTTTCAAATAACCCAATGATAAAAATGCATTTATTTTTTCAAAAACGCCATATTTAATATAAGAACGGCACACTGGTTTATTTTTCTTGTGTAATGATCTGCAAATTTTCTTACAGTAGTTTAACTCAAAATCGTCTGTTACATCTAGCAAGTTGGAGCCCAAATTCACCACAGAGTTACCGTAATTTGCAGAGAATTGCAACTAGCCCCCCCCAAAAAACACACCCTATCACACCCCACACCAGATCTTAAAAACACTGCACTGCAAGTAAGTATTTATCATAGTATTCAGAACACCAGTTAAATGTAAATTTCAAGTTTTGATGCACCACTTTACATTCGGAAAAAAAAAAAACCTCCCTCATTTCTGTGAGATGTGCCTGATATCAGTTTGGTGGAATCTGGATGTAGTCGATATCTCAGCACAGGGGATGCCAGCGCTTAGAATACTGACGCCGGAATCCCGACACCTGTCAGAATCACGAGCCGGCATTCTGACCTCTGGCATCCCAAAGGTAAGTAAGGGGCTAGGAGGGTTAAGGTTAGGCACTAGGCAGGGAGGGTTAGGGATAAGCACTAGAAGAAGGTTAGGTTCAGTGTGCAGGGAGGGAGGGTTAGGAGAAGGGTTAGGATACCTACCGACAGGTATCGGTATCCTAACTCTGTAGGGATGCCAGCGTCAGGATTTTGGCCGCCAGGAACCCGAGCACCAGCATCCCGTACCCAACCCATTTGAATCTAACATAATTGTGCAATTCAGATCCAGCAACAGAATATGTAATACAGAATAGTATGATCACTGAGAGGAGGGAATGGTTCTGACACAGATAAGCATAATCTAGTAAAGAATCAGTGGCATCACAAGGGGGGTGACACCAAAGTGCCGGGTAGTGCAGCACTGTAGCATTACGTGCAGCACTCGGCTTCTGTCACAGTGAGGAAGCTGTCACTGCACATAGAGTGGTCACATGGAGTGACTAATATGGGGGTTCAAGCTGTGAGGTCACGCCGCCTACCAGCGAGGTTACGCCCCCTACCACAAGTCCACGCCCCTTTTTACCATTCGCGTGCCCGACTATCTCCTATCAGGATTCTGTACCAGGTTTCACAGAGGTGAGTGACGCCACTGTATTGAAAGTATCTAATCAACTCCGCAGGCTAGGCACAGTAGGAAAGTGATCTTTATAAAACAGACACTGTGGTCCTCTTTTGGAATTTTGAGTAAATCCAGATGAAAAGCTGCCCTGGAGGCAGGCAGTATCTTCCTTACATGCAAAAGAAAACTGCATTTACACCCCTTGCATCACAACATGGTCTGTCCAGGGGTTAGGAAATAACTTTGTACTATGGTAAAATGATAAAATCCAGGTCCATGTGAGCATATATATTAGATAATAATACAATAATTTTATTAAATCTATTCAATGTTTGTAGCGGAACAGCTAGTCAATATACACAACAATGTTTTATTTACCAGAGCCGGCAAAATAAATCTTGGGGCTCCGCCGGGATACACTCATGTTTTTTGAGGCCCCCCTTCGCTCCATGCACTAAGCTCCCAAATTCACATTATATTCCACACTGTGCCCCCATTCCTATTATATATCACACTGTGCCCCAATTCACATATATCAGACTGTGAGGTATATTTACTAAAGTGTGGGTTTTTAGAAGTGGAGGTTTCCCATAGCAACATCAGATTCTAGTTGCTATCTTCCATAAGGTGCTAGATAAATGTTAAGTAAATTAGGATTGGTTGCTATGGGCAACATCTCCACTTCTAGAAACCTGCACTTTAGCAAATATATCCCCCTCCTTATCCCAAATTCACATTATATATCAGACTGTGTCCCCATTTCACCTTATATGCCACATTGCACATTGTACCCAATTCATATTGTAGGCAATGCTGTGAACCTAATTAACTTTATATGCCATGCTGTGCCTCCAATTCCCATTAGGTGCCACACTGCACCACCCCATTTCGCATTATATGACACATTGTGTCCTTAACTCACATTATATATATATTATCTTCCGATGAGCTGCAGCATCATTTGCTGATTAAGTGTTTACCAAAGCCTATTTTCCCCCTTAAAAATATTTTAATGGTTATTGAAATCCCAATTTAACTATTTATAAGGGTGTAGGGTTGAAGTTAGTGATCTATATTCGGGGAGGGAGTGTTTGGGGAATTTGTGGTTGACGTGAGCGATTTGTGTCTGGGGTGCAGGGGGGAAGGTGAACAGTTTTGTGTCCGTCAGGGGAGAAGGGGGGGCAGGAATGTAGGGATGAGTTGAGCGGTCTTGTGTTACTGAGACCCAGCACACGCCTATGACTACCCACAAGGGTTGACCAGTTTTTTAAGCAAAGAAAGCAGTTCTAATGTTTATTGATTTTCTTTTATTTGTACCTGAAAAATTAAACACCTTAATGTAAAGACTATATATTGATCTATGTGTAACAATAACTTGGTGTTTATTTTGATGTGCATCATTTTTACAAACATGAATATTTTATATGTGGTCTGCCATAGCGATGTCTGTTCAAGTTGATGTTACTGAGTTTAATTTACTAAGAGTAAATAAAATACTATGATTATAGATAAACCTTAAAGTGCGTACACACAGGTCGATTTTTTGGACGATTGAACGATAACGATATCGTTATCGTTCAGCCGTCCAAAAAATTGTCCAGTTTCTGCCCCAAAACGATGAACGATAACTACCAATGCGCGCTCCCATTTGTAGTTGCCGTTCATCGCCCGGACCTCCTGTCCAAGCTAACGATAATGTCAGGTTGAACATGTTCGGGGATGAGGGAGGGAGCCCGGCACTGAATGAAATCGTTCTTGATTTCGTTCAGTGTTTGTGCTCAGTGTTGTTGACAACACTGAGCACACCCCTGCCGGGGACACACGGGACAATTTTGTTTTGGGGAGAAAATTGTCCCATGTGTATGCACCTTTACTATTATTGTTTGTATGTCATATAGAGAAATGTCAACATATAGTGGTAAGAAACTATTCTGCTACTGAAGAACAAATAATAAAATATAATCCTTTTTACACCATGAAATATCAAATATGTTGGTGTTTAGTTCCAGTTTTATTCCATGTGAAGATTCTAGAAGCTAATAATGTAAACACCACCACTAACTATAACATTTTAGGGGCCTATGTATTGCATAAACCAACTCGTCCAAACTCTGAAAAGCTTCTGTTTACATCAATAATTAGCCTTTGCAGGAGATTTCTGTGAAATCTCATGCATTAGGCTAATAATACATAGTGGGAATATATACAATTATGCAGAAACTGTTGTTTCTGCATCATTTTAGGAAACTCTGTCTTGACCTCCTTATTCAAACATCGCCAACCATATATCAAATCTACAACAAATGTTTAAGCCACACTATCTAATGTCTAGCAAGTTTCAAATGAGTGTGAGAAAATTGTACAAGAGGTAGTGCATTGCTTATTTGTCAGTCATTTCTGCACATTTCAACTAGTTTAGGCCTTTTTTATTTTTATAAAACATGTCTATCAAAGGTTTAATCTGACTGCTGGAAAGTGACTTTGGAAATCTTTGAACATTACACAAATTGTACTACCAGTGAAATTAGAGTTCAACACAAAATATTGAAATATGAATCGAAAAAATCTCTATTTACATGTTTGATCTTTCAAATGGATAAAGGCCAATCAGCGTTACATGCACAGTAGCTCTGCCTTCTTATGGCCCTATAAATCTGTGTGAGCCAGGCATTTCCAGTACCTTTTATTTAACCTTTACTTTATATTTTGAAAACTGTTACTGTCTGAAAATGCTAACCTAAGGCTAAAAATCTATCATTTAAAAAAATAATAACCCTTGCACACTCTGTGCATGCCATGTAATTGATATCTTAATACAACTGTCTAACTGTATTTCCTTAAAGAAATAAACCTATTAAGGGAAATATTACACGAGAGTGGCTGAGGAGACAGTAAATAGTGCTGCTGTGTGATTCTTCCATCTAACACATCATAACTTTTATGATGCATGGAGTTGATGTCTTGAAGGCTAAGGGGGATAAATGCAGGGAATGCTTGTTCTGGCACCCAGCTTACTTTCTGATAATCTAGCTCATCCTTCTTGGCTGACACTAGACCAAGAATAACATTAAAGAGTAATAAACCCTTTCCAGCAAACCTCTTATTCCATGGTTCACTGCCCCGGGTCTAATCTATCAATCCATTTACAGCACATAAAAGGCAAGAAAGCCATTATAGGTCTGCGATGTGCCTTTGCAGGTGGTATATGACAAAAACTGAATCTATAGCTAAAGTTGTGTCACACTGTATGCTTGGCATTGAAATATCAGATAGACAACCAAGCAGAAGATTAAGACATACAGTACTTTTAATATATATAGGGACCTATAGTTTTGTTAAGAAAAATGGAACCTTTTGAGCTTATAAGGATAATTAAAATCATCCTCCAGTCTACAGCATGATATTATTAAACTCTTAGTTAAGTAGCAATTAATATAATACAAGAATATTTAATAACATGGTGCAAACAAAACTCATTCTGTCTATATGATAGCAACAAAAAATAATTTTAATTAGTTTAAGGACAAGGCTATATACTGTATGTGCATTTGATCTGTGAACAGTTGCACATAGGCTGCTAATTGTTTTAAAATAACCCATATAAGCCACAGTACAACTTATTAGGGGATGAGTACGGGATGCCGGCACTCGGGATCCCGGTGCTCAGAATCCGGGAATATTGAACGTATATGTATATATAAATATTAGGCAGGTGTGGAAAAAATGCTGCAGAAGTAAGAATGCTTTCAAAAGTAGAAGTGTTAATAGTTTATTTTTTATGAATTAACAAAATGCAAAGTGAATGAATAGAAGAGAAATCTAAATCAAATCAATATTTGCTGTGACCAGCCTTTGCCTTCAGAACAGCATCAATTCTTTTTGGTAAAATCCTTCTGTTTCTTCATTTAATCCCAGACAGACTTGATGATGTTGAGATCAGGGCTCTGTGGGGCCATATCATCACTTCCAGGACTCCTTGTTCTTCTTTACTCTGAAGATCACTCTTAATGACATTGGCTGTATGTTTGGGGTCATTGTCCTGCTGCAGAATAAATTTGGAGCCAAACAGACACCTTCCTGATGGTATTGCATGATGGATAAGTACCTGCCTGAGTTTCTCGGCATTAAGGACACCATTAATCCTGACCAAATTTCCAACTCCATTTGCTGAAATGCAGCCCCAAACTTGCAAAGAACCTCCTCCATGCTTCACTGTTGCCTGCATACACTCATTATTGTACCACTCTCCAGCCCTTCGGCGAACAAACTGCCTTCTGTTACAGCCAAATATTTCAAATTTTGACTCGTCAGTCTAGAGCACCTGCTGTCCTTTTCTGCACCCAATTTCTTATGTTTTCGTGCAGAGTTGAGTTGCTTGGCTTTGTTTCCATGTCAAAAGTATGGCTTCTGGTCGCAATTCTTCCATGAAGAATGTTAGAGACAGTGTTTGTTGGGGACCCAGGGTGGTAACAGGAGTAGACCCCGGAACAGGTTTATACTGAAAGGTGGGTTGTTTAATGTGAATGTTGGTAGACATGAACAATAAGATAAACTTAAGTCCAGTAATAAACAAACTAATATATGTGGCAGGAACGAGTGGGAATAAACGAATGGAGTGAGTGGGAATAAACGAATGTCCAGATCAGTGACAGAGATGAATGAGGTGAATCCAGATAGACTGTAAGAGTGAAGTGGATATCCTGGTATGCTGAATAGTGGCTGAGAGGGATATCTGGAAATGCTGTGATGATGGCTGAAAGGGAAATCCGATAATGCTGTGATAATGACTGAAAGGAGAGTCCGGTAATGCTGGGATGATGGCTGAAAGGAGAATCCGGTAATGCTATGATGATGGGTGTGCAGGAATGGGTTAACTTAGGAGCCAGGTTCAGGCACGAGTGGGTCTGGTGGAAGGTTCAGGACTGATCTCCAGCTAAGTGCAAGGCAAGGCAGAGCGGTGCAGGCTATGCAGGGAGCCAGAGGCTGACAAGGAGCTAGGGTAAAAACCGGAGCACAAGTCTAAGGTTCAGGAACGCAGAGAACTCTCTCAGAGCTGACGCTGTGAACACGTTGCACTGAC
Organism: Taudactylus pleione; assembly: GCA_031769625.1. Lineage (NCBI taxonomy): Eukaryota > Metazoa > Chordata > Amphibia > Anura > Myobatrachidae > Taudactylus > Taudactylus pleione. The sequence goes on from JAUIMM010000608.1 coordinate 16,332,296, forward strand.
AACTACAGGGCGCTCCAAACACCCTTACGTATCCAGTAATGGAACGTGATAGGCCAGAGAAAGCAGGTGACCCACAGACGATTGGCCTGCTATGTCACATGATCAAAGACAAGATGGTGGCGCCCAGACAGCCATGATGCAGAGAGACCACTAGACTTACCCTTGCCAAAATGGTCCAACGCTGGCACACCTCTGCATACATGCAATGCCAGTCTCCACACGCCAGCTCCCCCGCCAGAAAGACCGCGCCACAGTACCCTCACTGGTAATGACCGCAAACCTCCACGCCGAGGAAACCCTGGTCGTGACATAGACCACTTCTGGACAGACTTCTCCGAACAGTAGATGGGTGTACCTGTGTCCCACTGGTTTCTGCCAGTTCCGAACTGATGGCACTGCTGGACATCTTCTGATTTTGAAGGGAAGTAAGCATGATATGTCTTTCATCTAATGCACTAAGTTTCCTTGGCCGACCATTGCGTCTATGGTCCTCAATATTGCCCATTTCATTGTGGTTCTTCAGAAGAGCTTGAATAGCACATCTTGAAAGCACAGTCTGCTTCGATATCATTGCCAGGGAGAGACCTTGCTGATGCAATATGACTACCTTGTGTCTTGTTGCTGTGCTCATTCTTGCCATGGTGTATGACCTGTGACTTTACACTGTGTTCTACAACCTCTCCTTTGTAGCAGAGTTTGGCTGTTCCTCACCCAGTTTTAAGCCTCTTACACAGCTGTTTCTGTTTCAGTTAATGACTGTGTTTCAACCTACATATGAAAATGATGATCATTATCACCTGTTTGGTATGATTGGTTAATCATACTCCTGACTATAATCCTAGAAAATTCCTGATTTTGTGCAAGTGCACCTAGAAGAATCGATGCTGTTTTGAAGGCAAAGGGTGGTCACACCAAATATTGATTTGATTTAGATTTCTCTTCTGTTCGTACACTTTGCATTTTGTTAATTAATAAAAAAAAAACTATTAACACTTTTACTATTGAAAGCATTTTTACTTTGCACCTTTTTTTTCCCACACCTGTCTAAAACTTTTCCACAGTATTGTATATATATATATATATATATATATATATATATAATCTTGTAATTTTTCATTTTGTTTGTAAAATATTTTATTACTGATACCTATTCACAGATAGCAGCATCATTTCAAACTACTGTAATACAAAGCAAAACAATGTATTAATTCGGCATGTTTACCATCTGTCAGTCTAATAACCAACTACAAAACAATATGTGAAATAAAAGTAAGATCTAGATTTTTTTTCTAGTACATTTCTGCTCTTTCATGTTACTTTTGTTGCTGTTGTTGCTGCTGCTGTAGGGCACCAATCTCTTAGACTAAAAGCCTAACCATAGCAGGAGGTATTTCTAAGTATGTCACTTGCAAGGTCAAGACTCAAAAGGCAAATTCCATTCCCTGTCACATTCAAATGAAAACTGGCACAATTCTGTAATCTGCCTTACAAAAAGTTGTCTTTTGTAATTTACTGCTTCACGCTATTCACATTGAAAATGAAAATACCTTTTGTACTGGCAAATATAATTTTAGGAGGAATAATTAGTTTTAATTAGAGACTATTAAATGGTTTACAGCAGCTGTGAGATACCACTCCCCCGTTTGAAGAAATAACGGAAGCTATGCTGTCGGGGGTAATCAGGTTGCAGCTGTGAGCCCAATGAAAAGAAGACCTTTTTTAATAATCTCCTCACTTTTTTTATTTGCTTGTATTTTTTAATTTCTTTCAAGTAGATTACTTTTAGCTGACTCATTGGCATAAAACTGTAAAATATTTGTGTGTTCTATTCTACATCTTCAGTTTAGAGGATACATGATGTACTGTAAATTGCTACAGAATACTGTTTTTTTTTCCAGTTGTCCAATTTTCAAGTCAAATACAGAACAGCAATGTGCAAGCTCGATCAGTTACATTAAAGCAAAAGCAATTTACTGTACTACAAATTGAAGTTAAGAGTAAAGTTCATCTCTTCTTAAGCATTTATGAAGGAATTTACCATATGGTCTAATGCAGTAGACCTAGTCCTTGTCTACATTTAAGTATTGTAACATTTTTACTTAGTGTGAATTGTGAACACTGAACATAGTTAGCTGGGGATCAATAGGTAAAGTTCATATTATGCCACACTATAGTGCACCAAGTTAATATTGATTTAAATTACAGCGCCCTCCACTTCAAATTATGCATAACATATTTAGCTGGGGATCAATAGGCAGTTTTATTATGCCACACTATTGTGCCTCCACTTCACATTGTGCCACATTACAGTGCCCCAGTAAATATTATGCAACATTATTGTGCCCTCCAGTTCTTATTACACCAAATTACAATGAGCAGGTCATATTGTGTCATATTTTGTGAAATCCCTGGTGGGTCCTGGTAAATTGTAGCCACGCAGTAGGGCATTGCCTACGGAGTAATTCATTTAGTGCAGATGTAGTGCAACTGCTTGCTGGCAGTCATCAAGGCTGTGGCTGAGCCAGCTGGCAGCTACACGCAGGGGACCAGAGCACAGTGCTATCAGATTCCCCTGACCCCTCCTTACCAAACACTATCTCTCTGCACTACCTCCCCCACCCCTCCATACTCACCATTACCTATCTGCACTACCCCCTGACCCCTCCTTACCAAACACTCTCACTGCCAGGGGCAGAAATATGGGAGACAATGGAGGCACCTGCCACCGGGCTCCAGCATTGAAGGGGCACCTCCTCCATTGCCCACAATATATTCACCCCACTTAGGGCTGTAGTGTACCATTACGGCCACCCAATACATGGCACCTCTTCCTGGCAATGGAGAAGCCACTATACACTAGTGGAGAGCTCTGTGTCAGACCATCAGCTGCTGTCTATCTATAGCCTGTCCCTACTCATTGGTGTTGCTGCTCCTCAGCAGCTTATTTGTCAGTGTAACATGTTCGGCGCCTCCTTCACCCACAACTCTCCTCACTCCTCCATACAGTGTCAGTGGCTGTGACAGATGGGTACCAAATAAGAAGTTGCCTCCGGGCGCCTGGGATGAACTTATGCCACTGCTCACTGCACTACCTCCCTGACTCCTCCATACTCACCACTACCTATCTGCACTATTCCCTTGACCCTTCCATACCAAACACTATCCTTCTGCTGTCTGTACTATTCCCCTGACTCCTCCATACCATACACTGTACTGCCTACATGACCCCTGATGCCCACCAAAAGCTTCCTTACCCACATATCTGACTGCCATGCACAGGGGTAGAGATCACTGACCTCTCCCATTAATAGAAAGAGAGAGTTTTATAGTATTCTATTTTTAGTATAAAAATAGACTATAAAATATTCCCCTTATAGCTGGCCACTCCCCCTCCAGTGACTGACCACACCCCTTTGTGGGCCTCTATTATTGCGTTCCCCTGTTGGCCCTTCATGCTCCAGTATGCGACTGAATGATAAGCTTGTACCAACATCTTTGAGAATAAACAATTCTCAGGTAGTCCAAGCAACTAGACACTCAACTTGAAGACTAAAGCTGGCCATCCACTATACAATTTTCTGTCAGATATCTGTCCAATCTGGCTGGTTGGAATGAAAACCTGGTAATGTATGGGAGCAAATGACAGTCGATCATATGGTATTAAACATTGAAAAAAGGACAAAAAAAATTGTTCAAATTTGTTAAATTTGTGTGTTTTAACCAATTTGTCTTAACAAACATTTTTGCCTATTTCCAGTGTTTGTGAGCAAATGGATGACTGTCATTTGCTCCCATACATTACCAGGTTTTCATTCCAACCAGCCAGATTGGACAGATATCTGACAGAAAATTGTATAGTAGATGGCCATCTTTACAGAGAATTTAAAAATGTAATCCCAGGAGTGCCAGCTCCATTTACAGTACATTAAGTGTAATTTTGAATAGAATGATTAGAGGTTTCACTAAATCATAAATTTCAGTTCTATTAAACAATGTACAAATCTAATACTGTACTGTTGCTTTATAGTAATTAATGTGTTGCGCCTGAAAGCAGCTAAAGATGCCGTTACCTCATTATCCATTTATATCCAGAGAACTGATTTATGGTTACATTGAAATAAGTTCAGATGCATGTCTTCACTTGTGAAGATGCATGTGTCCAGGTTGAAATGCAATGACTCCCCTTGCGACCCAAATTGATAATTATATGCTGAGGACACTGCTATCATTTGTTTGGATCAGAGCATTTGCTTAGGCAAATTTGTATAAATTGTGCTGCTCTTATCTCACAAATATATTAATGATAAATTACTACTGTACAAAAAGTCATGGTTGTAAATTTGGTGCAGTTTTGGCCAAAATATATTAAGTATTATAGTACTTACAGTAGTGATTATATAATATAACACATTTCATGGCTACCTAGTGGTCCATACAAAAGAAGACCACAAGTGTAAATGAAAATGTGCTAAAGGAAATATTTTTAGGTTACACTATATATTGTAAAGTGTTTTTATGTTGGTTATTGGTACATTACATTGACTTCCTTCATGAGATGATGGCCACTTCTTGCATCATTATTAAAATATTTACTAAATGATCATTATGATAAACCTTATACATTTTGTTAATACTTTGACAAATTACCAATGGTTTAAATCATCCTGTAAGTATATAACTTTCAAATGTTATTAAAGACATCCAAGATGTGGTCTAAGACAATAGGGATGACACTTTTAATCCAAGGATTTAAAAAAAGAAATCAGTGTTTCCCAAACATGGTCATCAAGACACGCTCGGAGTCCAGGTTTTAAGCATATCAATGCTTGACAACAGATGGTTAATATGATGGAACAAATTAATTTTTCTGTGCTCAACAATGTATATCCTAATGTTGATGTACGTTGAGTACCAAGTTTGGGAAACAGTAAACTAAATCATAGATTTTCTCCTGCTCTTTATATTTGTAGATAGCCTGACTTTTCCAAGCCACCTATATACATTATTTAGTTTAAAAAGTTGTTAGCCAAGGCTTGTTCCAGAGTTTGCGAAGTAATTACAGTACAATCATTAGTCAGGAAGATAAACCAGAGAAGCTGACATGAGAGAATTGCTAGTCCAGACAAGAAGCCATTCTGATTAATTTTTTAAGAGAAATAAAAGATAAATAAGATTGTTACTTTAACAGTGATTGAATTACCTACAGTAAGTGATATATACATGTTTACCAAAAATAACCTACAAGTTGTAGCCTTACATTTTTAAAATAACAATCAGTTTAAGGAAATTGAATTCAATTCACAGTTAATTGAGATTTCTTAAGCCACATGATACATTGCAGCCTAGAGATTTTTTTAAAGGTCTCTTTGCTGGGTACCAATGACTTACACTTTAAAATCAGTACTTGTAAATCTGTGGAAATGATGAAGACTCTGATGCACAGAGAGGAAATAAGGAATTACAGTGTGAAAAGAAGTAACGGAATGCCATAGCAAGTACTTATAGTGTTTGCATGCAGTGTTACATGACATTTTTTAATGGCTGAAGACAAAACATGCAAATCTATAGGCAGGTCTTAGGCGAATATATGCAAATGCTACATTTGCAATGCCATCGCACGGCTAACATACACACGCTCTCTGCCTACGCTCACATTCATAATACCTCCTAAACCAGGTCAAACATCTGACCCCCGAAGGAAATCGAACCCACACCCAGCATTGAGGCAGGTCAGACCTTACTCACAAATTGCTAACTTTCCAGGTCACATGGGAAGCTCAGACTAGGTTATGCACGCCCATTCAACGGCATTCAAATGCACAGGCACGCCTGCGTTTTCCCAACCACCCCCCCGTCACCACCCTCAAATGCTCTCTGCCTGTCAATCAATCTGCTAATGCCCTGTGTGAAGTCCGTTGTGTCCATGCGTTCACAATGGCGAGTTCGCGCAGTGCGATGCATACGCATGTGCAGTACGCAACAATCAACCGATATCAAACACATTAGCAACTGCGATCCATGCTGACTCAGGCCCACTATCCCTATTACATACAGCACTGGCAAGGAACAGGTCACTGCTTCTCACAAGATAACAGTGAATTAATTTCACAATAATATTGGTCTACTAACCTTTATCCAGCGCTGATTAGCCTCTTTGAGGCCACTTTCAATTTTTCGCTTTTCTTCTGGTACGATCGTGACACTTCCTAGTGCTGTACTTCCAGCTTCATTTAATTCTTTCAGGAATTCCTTGCGTGGTAGAAGCTCTTCTACTCTGAACTGTAAAAGTAAAACATGTTTATTAATTATACTGGATGCCTTGTATATTTCTTGGCGCAGATGGATGTAACAGTTCTGCTGCCTTAGGTATCAGCTAGTTAAACATTTGCATTAACATAACAACTACAGTGTACACATTATAAGATAGATGACAATTCTATATTAATGGTGTGATAAAATATCCATTGGATATAAGTTTGCCAACTGAATTATACCCTATTGAGGTAAGCATAAGTTGGTAACCACCAATAAGGGGCCGACGTACTAAGCTCTGGAAAGTGATAAACTGGAGAGTGCTAAACTACCAACCAATCAGCTCCTAACTGTCATTTTTCAAACACATCCTCTGACATGACAGTTAGGAGCTGGTTGGCTGGTAGTTTATCACTCTCCAATTTATCACTTTCCAAAGCTTAGTGGATCTCCTCCTATGAATGGTAAAATCAATTGGATGATGATGAAGATCATCACTCATCATCATCATTAGAATTGAAAGGTGCCACAGTGCTCTGCAGCAGCGGAGAGTTATGAAACACAACAACATAAACCAGGGACATGCAATGTAGACAAAATAATTGCAGAAAAGTAAACTAAGGGTAGGGAGGTCCTAGCTCATGAGCAAGCTTACATTCTGATTTAAAGAGAGCCCAACTGAAACAAGAGTCGGTGTGTCTCAGAGTGAAGTTTGAGATAGTTGTGGGGGTATAAGATTGTGAATAATATAGGTAGAAGTACAGTAAGCTCTAATAATGAAATTCATTTTTAAAAAGCATTTAAGGATTAGGGGACAAATGTAATATGTTGAGAGTTTAGAAAATGTGAGAGTTTAGCAGTAAACTCTCACATTGGTCGAGTTTTATCTTCAAAATGGGAAAACATCTGGATGAGAGTTTAAATCGTGAGAGATTTTTTAGGCTAAAAACATGCGAGTTTGCTTGTTCTCTGACTCTATTACTTTTGACGAGTTTAAAAAGTGTGAGAGTTTACTGCTAAACTCTCACATTTTCTAAACTCTCATCCTATTACATTTGGCCCTTGAAGGCTGTTGGAGTGTCTGACCAGGATGGTAAGTAATTCCTTAAGTGGGTAGCAATGCAGGAAAAATTTTGTGAATGAGAGGTGTTACTTACTGTAAAATGAGTAATCTAAGATGGCTGTCCCTTACATATGGATTTGCGGGATGTAGTTAATTTACTGGCGGCCGGGTTGCCTGCCGTCGGAACTCCCGACCCGGGACTAAAGATAGGCATCGAAATCCTGATGCCTATCTTTAGCCCGATGGCAAAATCCAGACAGACGGCATCCACAGAGGAAGATTAGGGTTAGGCACCCCTCTCTGGAGTGCTAGGTTTATGGTGCGGGATGGGGGGTAAGGGTTAGGTACCCCCAGGGGGAGGTTAGGGTTAGGCACCACTAAGGGAAGGTTGTGGTTAGAGGGGGGAGAGGGGTAGGGTTAGCATACTTACCACCCCTGTCCGCATCTTCATCCTTCAGGCTTCCGGCGTCGGGACCCATTCCAGATTTTCCTATGCACTTTATTTCATTATTTAATTTTTATTCACTATTTGACACTTTTGTATTATTATAAGTATTAATATTATTAGATGTGTTTACTAATATGTTGCATACAAGTAGAGTGCCTAAATTGTTATTTTTTTTATTCTCTCTCATATATATATATATATATATATATAATCCAAAAGAAAGTAATAGCTCTCACCAAAGACTTTATTCTTCATCATAGTGCAGTCAAGGTTTGGTCATAACCTGGCCTTCCTCAGAACATAGCCCGCATCAAATAACTAGCTACAAACCTGGTTTGTAATTTTTTTTTTCTTAAGTGGGGGCGCCAAAGGCACATTTCGCCCTGGGCTCTACTTGGTCTAGAACCAACCCTGAATGCACTAATGTGTAATATACAGCATTCACATTCAATACTCACAATAAAACATTTAACAAATCTAGTCAAAATATAGAAACATAAAATATTACCTTTACTTTGTCCAGTAATTCATTTAGTTGAATCTCATTCCCTTGTTCCGCTGGTGTACTAGCAATTTTCTCTGCATCTTCTAGCCAAAATCGAAAGTTATTTAGGTCTTTGTGTAGTCCATATAACTTATTCTTTTCCTCTTCTAGTCTATAAGACATTGGCAGGACTGTATTAAGCATACTGTATATCTTGCAGGGGCACTTTTCAGTTGGGTGGCAAAGAAACAAATGATCTTGTTCAACTTTGAGCTATCAGGTGCCAGAGGCCAATAAAAGAGACAAATCTCTGTGACTCAAGAGCATAATTATGAGTCTTAGCAGTCCATCTGCCTGGTGTGAGGCCAGCAGCATAGGGTGATACATAGAAGGAGAGGAAACATCAGGGTATTCAATTAGCCGCAGGGTTTATCCCATGACTAATTGCCGGGCAAAATGCCCGTAGTGCAGGGAAAGACTATTGAATTAACTAGCCTTTCTCCCGCACTGAAAAATCGGGTTTCACATTGCGGAAACACACGGATTCCGCGTAAACTGTGGAATCATTGTATATTTTCCCTGCGCGCGAGCCCGATTTGGTATTTTTTCCACGTACTTTACCTTGCACCTCCATGAGCTGCGAGTCTCAGTCTGACTGTTGGGACTCAAGCTAATTGAATAGCTCCGGTGCAGCAATTAGCAATTGAACACCTCCCATAGTGCCCTAAAATCCCTTTCCATCTAAATACATACAGTATAACAATTCAATATTCAGAAGAATTAAGGACATACAGTTTAGATAACTACAGTATATCAGACTAGTAATTGCAACTGGTGTGCTGAAGTGTTGGGGTTCCGCAGAAGTCAGATCCATAATTGTTCCTCATACTATATTTAAAATAAAATGCTGTGTGCACTTCAAACCTTTGTTATGGTATAAACTTTCTCTTAAGTTGAAACTGTTACTCACATTTATGATATAAGAGTGGGGAATGGGTGAGTGGATACTAATTTCTGAGATCAAGAGCACTGAACTTAAGAAACTAATATACAGACATTAATGATAGACACAGACATTTTCCAAATTGGTATAACTTGTAAAGGAAAAACACTCAGCAAACTGACAATGGTAGAGGCTCATGTAAGAATGTTGCAAACAGTGCCATAACAGGGTTGAACTAGGCCCTGTGCCAGGCCCACCCCTTCAGCGCATTATGTTGAACTGAGGGGGTGTGGCTGCCAGCTCTGCCCGTAGTGTCCGCAGGATGCTCCAGGTGGCTGTACAGGTTGCAGGGTGCATGTCTGGAGTACCCAAAGGCCATGATACTGGCTGTCCATGCTATCCAAATGTAAGAGCGTGGGGCAACAACAGTGCTACCCCCTGGTCTCTGTGCTCTGGGTGACAGAACTTGTTTAATTCTTGTTAATTCCCTGGTGGAAATTGTAAATATATAAATATTTACACATTTATACAAATGTTTTAAAGTTTCTAATGAGCTAGTAAACACAGTTGATGCTTGGCACTGTAGCCAGTGCTATTCCTGTACTTTTAACCAATGACCTTTTATATATGGTCATCTTCCACTATTTACATGGCACTCAAATCCTTACAACATAGATATCCTTCTTTAAGTAAACAAAAACTATAGACATATTTAATAAAAATTATTCCAGTCTTCACCTCCTGTGTGTGTTTCGGTACTACATGAGCTACTTTAACATTGAGACCATCCATTCGGGCTCACTAATGAGTTTTCTTATTCAGCAGGTATGTAGTTTGATATTGTCCCATTACTACATTTTGCCATTTATATTTCAAAGGGACTCTAAGGCTATTTTCTTTTTAACTTCCTTAAACTTAAATGCAACAAATTTAATATTATATTGTTAGGATTTTACCTACAGTAGTTTTTATAACATTGCTACAGTAGTCAAACTGGTATCGTGTCAAAATCCAATCATTCAATCCAGTCTTAAATATCTTAAAATTGTCAAAGAATCAACAAGTGTGTGAATAACAATAGATCCAATACATATACGGTAAGCATGTGTGAGGAATATAAACTTCCGTGGGGGAGTCAGATGTGGGGAAAGATTTACTGAAGTGTGGTTTAACAAAATGACATGTATTTTGCGGATTTATATGTTGTTTGTTAATTGTGAAATTTACGAAATGACCAAATCGCACATAAAATATCACGGTTTCATATCGAATTGAAACAGTCATCTTGAATTAAGCAGAAGCCTAAGCATTGATATATATTTTATAATTTTATATATATAATTAATGAATAATAATAATTCTATATATATATTAGGGGTGTGCACCGGCCACTTTTCGTGTTTTGTGTTTTGGTTTTGGATCTGGATCTTTCTTCGTGTTTTGGATCTGGATTGGTTTTGCCAAAACCACCCTTCCGTGTTTTGGGTTCTGGGTTTTGTGTTTTGGATCTGTATTTTTTTGAAAAAAAGCATAAAAACAGCTAAAATCACAGAATTTGTAGGTTTTTCTGCTCCTATGCTATTATTAACCTCAATAACCTTAATTTCCACTCATTTCCAGTCTATTCTGAACACCTCACACCTCACAATAGTGTTTTTATGTCCAAAAGGTTGCACCGAGGTAGCTGGATGACTATGCTAAGCGACACGAGTGGGCGGCACAAACACGTGACCCATCTAGGCGTGAAACTGCAGTGGCAGACAGGATGGCAGTTTGAAAAACTAGGCCCCAAACTGTACATAATGCAAAGAAAAAAAAGAGGTGCAAGATGGAATTGTCCTTGGGCCTTCCCACCCACCCTTATGTTGTATAAACAGGACATGCACACTTTAACAAACCAATCATTTCAGCGCCATGGTCTGCCACACAACTGTGGCTGAAATGATTGGTTCGTTTGGGCCCCCACAAAACAAGCTGGCAATTAATCTGTCCCTGCACAAACTGGCTCTACGGAGGCAAGATGTCATCCTCATCCTCCTCATCCACCGATTCCTCACCCTCTTCAGTGTGTACATCCTCATCCTCACAGAGTATTAATTCGTCCCTGCTGGAACCACAGGTCCCTCTGTACGTTCTGGAGGCTGGTCTCCCTGGAAGAGTTGATAATTCATTTTATGAACATCATCTTCTCCACATTTTGTGGAAGCAACCTCCTACGCCTTTCGCTGACAAGGTTCCCGGCTGCACTAAACACTCTTTCGGAGTACACACTGGAGGGGGGGCAACTCAGGTAAAATAGAGCCAGTTTGTACAGGGACCTCCAAATTGCTTCTTTTTCCTGCCAGTACAGGTACGGACTGTCTGACATGCCTACTTGGATGCTGTCACCGATGTAATCCTTTAACAGACAGATGCATGCTTGTCGCTGCTGCTTTGAGGATGCAAGTGCGGCTACAGCCCACACAATTCAAAAAGACAGAAAAAAAAAAGAATATTTTTATTGTTTGTGGAGCGCTTTTTGAGGGTTACACCACCCTTTAACAGACAGACGCACGCTTGTCGCTGCTGCTTTGAGGATGCAAGTGCGGCTACAGCCCACACAATTCACAAAGACAGAAAAAAGAAGAATATTTTTATTGTTTGTGTAGCACACTTTGAGGGTGTCACCACCCTTTAACAGACAGACGCACGCTTGTCGCTGCTGCTTTAAGGATGCAGGTGCGGCTACAGCCCACACATTTCACAAAGACCGATAAAAAAGAACAATATTTTAATTGTTTGTGTAGCACACTTTGAGGGTGTCACCACCTTTTAACAGACAGACGCACGCTTGTCGCTGCTGCTTTGAGGATGCAAGTGCGGCTACATCGCACACAAGTCACAAACACATTAAAAAAAATGTTTTATTTTTTGGAGCACTTTTAGAGTTACAACACCCTTTAACAGACAGACGCACGCTTGTCGCTGCTGCTTTAAGGATGCAGGTGCAGCTACAGCCCACACATTTTACAAAGACAGAAAAAAAAAGAACAATATTTTAATTGTTTGTGTAGCACACTTTGAGGGTGTCACCACCCTTTAACAGACAGAGGCATGCTTGTCGCTGCTGCTTTGAGGATGCAGGTGGAATCTAGACGGGATTTGGAACCGAGGACACACTACCTCCATCAATTGTCTAAATCCCACTGCACTAATGGCGGATACCGGATGCACGTCTAACACCAACATAGCAGTCAAGGCCTCAGTTATACGTTTTGCTTCAGGATGACTGCTGTCGTACTTCATCCTCATCGCTAGGGACTGTTGGAGGGTCAATTGTTTAGTAAAAGTAGTGATGTTCCTACTTCCTCTCTGGGATGATGAACAACTCCCAGCAGCAGCAACAGCACTAGGAGGAAGTGGTTCTTGATCTTTCCCTATTTTATTTTTATCGGAGAAAGTTTGGTCCTCCATTTATGTTATATTGATATATACGTGCGGCTAAAGCGCACACAAACACAGAAAATATTTTTTTATTTTTGCTGGAGAGTAGTGCACTTTGTGGGTTACACCACCCTTTAAGAAATGAGCCAGCCGGCTCTTTACTTATGGGACACAGGCACACGCTTGGCGCAGCTCCTTTGTTGATGCACGTGCAGCCACAGTGCACACAAGTCACAAACACAGAAAATATATATTTTTTTGTTTTGGAGTGTACTTTGGGGGTTACAGAACCCTTTAACGGTCAAGCCAGCCGGCCCTTTACTTATGACACAGGCGCACGCTTGGCACTACTTTGTTGATGCACGTGCGGCTACTGCGCACACAATTCACAAACACAGAAAATAATTTTTTTTTTGGTTTGGACTGGAGTGTACTTTGGGGGGTTACAGCATCCTTTAACGGTCAAGCCAGCCGGCCCTTTACTTATGACACAGGCGCACGCTTGGCACTACTTTGTTGATGCACGTGCGGCTACTGCGCACACAATTCACAAACACAGAAAAAATTTTTTTTTTTTGGTTTGGACTGGAGTGTACTTTCGGGGGTTACAGCACCCTTTAACGGTCAAGCCAGCTGGCCCTTTACTTATGACACAGGCGCACGCTTGGCACTACTTTGTTGATGCTCGTGCGGCTATTGCGCACACAATTCACAAACACAGAAAATTATTATTTTTTTGGTTTGGACTGGAGTGTACTTTGGGGGTTACAGCACCCTTTAACGGTCAAGCCAGCTGGCCCTTTACTTATGACACAGGCGCAAGCTTGGCACTACTTTGTTGATGCACGTGCGGCTACTGCGCACACAATTCACAAACACAGAAAATAATTTTTTTTTTGGGTTGGACTGGAGTGTACTTTCGGGGGTTACAGCACCCTTTAACGGTCAAGCCAGCCGGCCCTTTACTTATGACACAGGCGCACGCTTGGCACTACTTTGTTGATGCACGTGCGGCTACTGCGCACACAATTCACAAACACAGAAAATAATTTTTTTTTTGGTTTGGACTGGAGTGTACTTTTGGGGGTTATAGCACCCTTTAACGGTCAAGCCAGCCGGCCCTTTACTTATGACACAGGCGCACGTTTGGCACTACTTTGTTGATGCACGTGCGGCTACTGCGCACACAATTCACAAACACAGAAAATATATTATTTTTTTAGCACTTGGGGGGAGCACCCCTGATGGACAGAGCACCCCCTGGACAACACTACAGCACCCCTTTAGGACACAGGACTTTGGAGTGGACACAGCCCCTATGGAGAACTGACTGCACAACACAGTCCAGCCAGCCCCTATGGACTTTGAAGTAGTGGACACAGCCCCTATTAACAACAGCAGCACAGCACAACACAGCCAGCCCATATGGACTTTGAAGTAGTGGACAAAAGCAGCACTACACTACACTACACTACACTACACAGCCCTAACTCCCACCCTCCCTCTTCACTGTCCACAGCCGAGTGAGAAAATGGCGCCGACGCGGGTACCTTATATAGGATCCAAAACCTGCGAGACTCGGAAGGCGGGATGATGACGTTTTGCCTCGATTTCAGATCTGAGTCAGGCGGGAAAAGTCGAGCCTGATTCGGATCGGACTCGGATCGGGGGGGCTCGGGGGGGTTCGGATTTCAGAAATCCGAACCCGCTCACCCCTAATATATATATATATATATTAGGGGTGTGCACCGGCCACTTTTCGTGTTTTGTGTTTTGGTTTTGGATCTGGATCTTTCTTCGTGTTTTGGATCTGGATTGGTTTTGCCAAAACCACCCTTCCGTGTTTTGGGTTCTGGGTTTTGGATCTGTATTTTTTTGAAAAAAAGCATAAAAACAGCTAAAATCACAGAATTTGTAGGTTTTTCTGCTCCTATGCTATTATTAACCTCAATAACCTTAATTTCCACTCATTTCCAGTCTATTCTGAACACCTCACAATAGTGTTTTTATGTCCAAAAGGTTGCACCGAGGTAGCTGGATGACTATGCTAAGCGACACGAGTGGGCGGCACAAACACGTGACCCATCTAGGCGTGATACTGCAGTGGCAGACTGGATGGCAGTTTGAAAAACTAGGCCCCAAACAGTACATAATGCAAAGAAAAAAAAGAGGTGCAAGATGGAATTGTCCTTGGGCCCTCCCACCCACCCTTATGTTGTATAAACAGGACATGCACACTTTAACAAACCAATCATTTCAGCGCCAGGGTCTGCCACACAACTGTGGCTGAAATGATTGGTTCGTTTGGGCCCCCACAAAACAAGCTGGCAATTAATCTGTCCCTGCACAAACTGGCTCTACGGAGGCAAGATGTCATCCTCATCCTCCTCATCCACCGATTCCTCACCCTCTTCAGTGTGTACATCCTCATCCTCACAGAGTATTAATTCGTCCCTGCTGGAACCACAGGTCCCTCTGTACGTTCTGGAGGCTGGTCTCCCTGGAAGAGTTGATAATTCATTTTATGAACATCATCTTCTCCACATTTTGTGGAAGCAACCTCCTACGCCTTTCGCTGACAAGGTTCCCGGCTGCACTAAACACTCTTTCGGAGTACACACTGGAGGGGGGGCAACTCAGGTAAAATAGAGCCAGTTTGTACAGGGACCTCCAAATTGCTTCTTTTTCCTGCCAGTACAGGTACGGACTGTCTGACATGCCTACTTGGATGCTGTCACCGATGTAATCCTTTAACAGACAGATGCATGCTTGTCGCTGCTGCTTTGAGGATGCAAGTGCGGCTACAGCCCACACAATTCAAAAAGACAGAAAAAAAAAAGAATATTTTTATTGTTTGTGGAGCGCTTTTTGAGGGTTACACCACCCTTTAACAGACACACGCACGCTTGTCGCTGCTGCTTTGAGGATGCAAGTGCGGCTACAGCCCACACAATTCACAAAGACAGAAAAAAGAAGAATATTTTTATTGTTTGTGTAGCACACTTTGAGGGTGTCACCACCCTTTAACAGACAGACGCACGCTTGTCGCTGCTGCTTTAAGGATGCAGGTGCGGCTACAGCCCACACATTTCACAAAGACCGAAAAAAAAGAACAATATTTTAATTGTTTGTGTAGCACACTTTGAGGGTGTCACCACCTTTTAACAGACAGACGCACGCTTGTCACTGCTGCTTTGAGGATGCAAGTGCGGCTACATCGCACACAAGTCACAAACACATTAAAAAAAATGTTTTATTTTTTGGAGCACTTTGAGAGTTACAACACCCTTTAACAGACAGACGCACACTTGTCGCTGCTGTTTTGAGGATGCAAGTGCGGCTACAGCCCACACAATTCACAAAGACAGAAAAAAAAAGAACAATATTTTAATTGTTTGTGTAGCACACTTTGAGGGTGTCACCACCCTTTAACAGACAGACGCACGCTTGTCGCTGCTGCTTTAAGGATGCAGGTGCGGCTACAGCCCACACATTTTACAAAGACAGAAAAAAAAAGAACAATATTTTAATTGTTTGTGTAGCACACTTTGAGGGTGTCACCACCCTTTAACAGACAGAGGCACGCTTGTCGCTGCTGCTTTGAGGATGCAGGTGGAATCTAGACGGGATTTGGAACCGAGGACACACTACCTCCATCAATTGTCTAAATCCCACTGCACTAATGGCGGATACCGGATGCACGTCTAACACCAACATAGCAGTCAAGGCCTCAGTTATACGTTTTGCTTCAGGATGACTGCTGTCGTACTTCATCCTCATCGCTAGGGACTGTTGGAGGGTCAATTGTTTAGTAAAAGTAGTGATGTTCCTACTTCCTCTCTGGGATGATGAACAACTCCCAGCAGCAGCAACAGCACTAGGAGGAAGTGGTTCTTGATCTTTCCCTATTTTATTTTTATCGGAGAAAGTTTGGTCCTCCATTTATGTTATATTGATATATACGTGCGGCTAAAGCGCACACAAACACAGAAAATATTTTTTTATTTTTGCTGGAGAGTAGTGCACTTTGTGGGTTACACCACCCTTTAAGAAATGAGCCAGCCGGCTCTTTACTTATGGGACACAGGCACACGCTTGGCGCAGCTCCTTTGTTGATGCACGTGCAGCCACAGTGCACACAAGTCACAAACACAGAAAATATATATTTTTTTGTTTTGGAGTGTACTTTGGGGGTTACAGAACCCTTTAACGGTCAAGCCAGCCGGCCCTTTACTTATGACACAGGCGCACGCTTGGCACTACTTTGTTGATGCACGTGCGGCTACTGCGCACACAATTCACAAACACAGAAAATAATTTTTTTTTTGGTTTGGACTGGAGTGTACTTTGGGGGGTTACAGCATCCTTTAACGGTCAAGCCAGCCGGCCCTTTACTTATGACACAGGCGCACGCTTGGCACTACTTTGTTGATGCACGTGCGGCTACTGCGCACACAATTCACAAACACAGAAAAAATTTTTTTTTTTTGGTTTGGACTGGAGTGTACTTTCGGGGGTTACAGCACCCTTTAACGGTCAAGCCAGCTGGCCCTTTACTTATGACACAGGCGCACGCTTGGCACTACTTTGTTGATGCTCGTGCGGCTATTGCGCACACAATTCACAAACACAGAAAATTATTATTTTTTTGGTTTGGACTGGAGTGTACTTTGGGGGTTACAGCACCCTTTAACGGTCAAGCCAGCCGGCCCTTTACTTATGACACAGGCGCACGCTTGGCACTACTTTTTTGATGCACGTGCGGCTACTGCGCACACAATTCACAAACACAGAAAATAATTTTTTTTTTGGGTTGGACTGGAGTGTACTTTCGGGGGTTACAGCACCCTTTAACGGTCAAGCCAGCCGGCCCTTTACTTATGACACAGGCGCACGCTTGGCACTACTTTGTTGATGCACGTGCGGCTACTGCGCACACAATTCACAAACACAGAAAATAATTTTTTTTTTGGTTTGGACTGGAGTGTACTTTTGGGGGTTATAGCACCCTTTAACGGTCAAGCCAGCCGGCCCTTTACTTATGACACAGGCGCACGTTTGGCACTACTTTGTTGATGCACGTGCGGCTACTGCGCACACAATTCACAAACACAGAAAATATATTATTTTTTTAGCACTTGGGGGGAGCACCCCTGATGGACAGAGCACCCCCTGGACAACACTACAGCACCCCTTTAGGACACAGGACTTTGGAGTGGACACAGCCCCTATGGAGAACTGACTGCACAACACAGTCCAGCCAGCCCCTATGGACTTTGAAGTAGTGGACACAGCCCCTATTAACAACAGCAGCACAGCACAACACAGCCAGCCCATATGGACTTTGAAGTAGTGGACAAAAGCAGCACTACACTACACTACACTACACTACACAGCCCTAACTCCCACCCTCCCTCTTCACTGTCCACAGCCGAGTGAGAAAATGGCGCCGACGCGGGTACCTTATATAGGATCCAAAACCTGCGAGACTCGGAAGGCGGGATGATGACGTTTTGCCTCGATTTCAGATCTGAGTCAGGCGGGAAAAGTCGAGCCTGATTCGGATCGGACTCGGATCGGGGGGGCTCGGGGGGGTTCGGATTTCAGAAATCCGAACCCGCTCACCCCTAATATATATATATATATATTAGGGGTGTGCACCGGCCACTTTTCGTGTTTTGTGTTTTGGTTTTGGATCTGGATCTTTCTTCGTGTTTTGGATCTGGATTGGTTTTGCCAAAACCACCCTTCCGTGTTTTGGGTTCTGGGTTTTGTGTTTTGGATCTGTATTTTTTTGAAAAAAAGCATAAAAACAGCTAAAATCACAGAATTTGTAGGTTTTTCTGCTCCTATGCTATTATTAACCTCAATAACCTTAATTTCCACTCATTTCCAGTCTATTCTGAACACCTCACAATAGTGTTTTTATGTCCAAAAGGTTGCACCGAGGTAGCTGGATGACTATGCTAAGCGACACGAGTGGGCGGCACAAACACGTGACCCATCTAGGCGTGATACTGCAGTGGCAGACTGGATGGCAGTTTGAAAAACTAGGCCCCAAACAGTACATAATGCAAAGAAAAAAAAGAGGTGCAAGATGGAATTGTCCTTGGGCCCTCCCACCCACCCTTATGTTGTATAAACAGGACATGCACACTTTAACAAACCAATCATTTCAGCGCCAGGGTCTGCCACACAACTGTGGCTGAAATGATTGGTTCGTTTGGGCCCCCACAAAACAAGCTGGCAATTAATCTGTCCCTGCACAAACTGGCTCTACGGAGGCAAGATGTCATCCTCATCCTCCTCATCCACCGATTCCTCACCCTCTTCAGTGTGTACATCCTCATCCTCACAGAGTATTAATTCGTCCCTGCTGGAACCACAGGTCCCTCTGTACGTTCTGGAGGCTGGTCTCCCTGGAAGAGTTGATAATTCATTTTATGAACATCATCTTCTCCACATTTTGTGGAAGCAACCTCCTACGCCTTTCGCTGACAAGGTTCCCGGCTGCACTAAACACTCTTTCGGAGTACACACTGGAGGGGGGGCAACTCAGGTAAAATAGAGCCAGTTTGTACAGGGACCTCCAAATTGCTTCTTTTTCCTGCCAGTACAGGTACGGACTGTCTGACATGCCTACTTGGATGCTGTCACCGATGTAATCCTTTAACAGACAGATGCATGCTTGTCGCTGCTGCTTTGAGGATGCAAGTGCGGCTACAGCCCACACAATTCAAAAAGACAGAAAAAAAAAAGAATATTTTTATTGTTTGTGGAGCGCTTTTTGAGGGTTACACCACCCTTTAACAGACACACGCACGCTTGTCGCTGCTGCTTTGAGGATGCAAGTGCGGCTACAGCCCACACAATTCACAAAGACAGAAAAAAGAAGAATATTTTTATTGTTTGTGTAGCACACTTTGAGGGTGTCACCACCCTTTAACAGACAGACGCACGCTTGTCGCTGCTGCTTTAAGGATGCAGGTGCGGCTACAGCCCACATATTTCACAAAGACCGAAAAAAAAGAACAATATTTTAATTGTTTGTGTAGCACACTTTGAGGGTGTCACCACCTTTTAACAGACAGACGCACGCTTGTCACTGCTGCTTTGAGGATGCAAGTGCGGCTACATCGCACACAAGTCACAAACACATTAAAAAAAATGTTTTATTTTTTGGAGCACTTTGAGAGTTACAACACCCTTTAACAGACAGACGCACACTTGTCGCTGCTGTTTTGAGGATGCAAGTGCGGCTACAGCCCACACAATTCACAAAGACAGAAAAATAAAGAACAATATTTTAATTGTTTGTGTAGCACACTTTGAGGGTGTCACCACCCTTTAACAGACAGACGCACGCTTGTCGCTGCTGCTTTAAGGATGCAGGTGCGGCTACAGCCCACACATTTTACAAAGACAGAAAAAAAAAGAACAATATTTTAATTGTTTGTGTAGCACACTTTGAGGGTGTCACCACCCTTTAACAGACAGAGGCACGCTTGTCGCTGCTGCTTTGAGGATGCAGGTGGAATCTAGACGGGATTTGGAACCGAGGACACACTACCTCCATCAATTGTCTAAATCCCACTGCACTAATGGCGGATACCGGATGCACGTCTAACACCAACATAGCAGTCAAGGCCTCAGTTATACGTTTTGCTTCAGGATGACTGCTGTCGTACTTCATCCTCATCGCTAGGGACTGTTGGAGGGTCAATTGTTTAGTAAAAGTAGTGATGTTCCTACTTCCTCTCTGGGATGATGAACAACTCCCAGCAGCAGCAACAGCACTAGGAGGAAGTGGTTCTTGATCTTTCCCTATTTTATTTTTATCGGAGAAAGTTTGGTCCTCCATTTATGTTATATTGATATATACGTGCGGCTAAAGCGCACACAAACACAGAAAATATTTTTTTATTTTTGCTGGAGAGTAGTGCACTTTGTGGGTTACACCACCCTTTAAGAAATGAGCCAGCCGGCTCTTTACTTATGGGACACAGGCACACGCTTGGCGCAGCTCCTTTGTTGATGCACGTGCAGCCACAGTGCACACAAGTCACAAACACAGAAAATATATATTTTTTTTTTTGGAGTGTACTTTGGGGGTTACAGAACCCTTTAACGGTCAAGCCAGCCGGCCCTTTACTTATGACACAGGCGCACGCTTGGCACTACTTTGTTGATGCACGTGCGGCTACTGCGCACACAATTCACAAACACAGAAAATAATTTTTTTTTTGGTTTGGACTGGAGTGTACTTTGGGGGGTTACAGCATCCTTTAACGGTCAAGCCAGCCGGCCCTTTACTTATGACACAGGCGCACGCTTGGCACTACTTTGTTGATGCACGTGCGGCTACTGCGCACACAATTCACAAACACAGAAAAAATTTTTTTTTTGGGGTTTGGACTGGAGTGTACTTTCGGGGGTTACAGCACCCTTTAACGGTCAAGCCAGCTGGCCCTTTACTTATGACACAGGCGCACGCTTGGCACTACTTTGTTGATGCTCGTGCGGCTATTGCGCACACAATTCACAAACACAGAAAATTATTATTTTTTTGGTTTGGACTGGAGTGTACTTTGGGGGTTACAGCACCCTTTAACGGTCAAGCCAGCCGGCCCTTTACTTATGACACAGGCGCACGCTTGGCACTACTTTGTTGATGCACGTGCGGCTACTGCGCACACAATTCACAAACACAGAAAATAATTTTTTTTTTGGGTTGGACTGGAGTGTACTTTCGGGGGTTACAGCACCCTTTAACGGTCAAGCCAGCCGGCCCTTTACTTATGACACAGGCGCACGCTTGGCACTACTTTGTTGATGCACGTGCGGCTACTGCGCACACAATTCACAAACACAGAAAATAATTTTTTTTTTGGTTTGGACTGGAGTGTACTTTTGGGGGTTATAGCACCCTTTAACGGTCAAGCCAGCCGGCCCTTTACTTATGACACAGGCGCACGCTTGGCACTACTTTGTTGATGCACGTGCGGCTACTGCGCACACAATTCACAAACACAGAAAATATATTATTTTTTTAGCACTTGGGGGGAGCACCCCTGATGGACAGAGCACCCCCTGGACAACACTACAGCACCCCTTTAGGACACAGGACTTTGGAGTGGACACAGCCCCTATGGAGAACTGACTGCACAACACAGTCCAGCCAGCCCCTATGGACTTTGAAGTAGTGGACACAGCCCCTATTAACAACAGCAGCACAGCACAACACAGCCAGCCCATATGGACTTTGAAGTAGTGGACAAAAGCAGCACTACACTACACTACACTACACTACACAGCCCTAACTCCCACCCTCCCTCTTCACTGTCCACAGCCGAGTGAGAAAATGGCGCCGACGCGGGTACCTTATATAGGATCCAAAACCCGCGAGACTCGGAAGGCGGGATGATGACGTTTTGCCTCGATTTCAGATCTGAGTCAGGCGGGAAAAGTCGAGCCTGATTCGGATCGGACTCGGATCGGGGGGGCTCGGGGGGGTTCGGATTTCAGAAATCCGAACCCGCTCACCCCTAATATATATATATATATATATTAGGGGTGTGCAC
Organism: Taudactylus pleione; assembly: GCA_031769625.1. Lineage (NCBI taxonomy): Eukaryota > Metazoa > Chordata > Amphibia > Anura > Myobatrachidae > Taudactylus > Taudactylus pleione. The sequence continues at coordinate 16,354,490 of JAUIMM010000608.1, forward strand.
CGGCCACTTTTCGTGTTTTGTGTTTTGGTTTTGGATCTGGATCTTTCTTCGTGTTTTGGATCTGGATTGGTTTTGCCAAAACCACCCTTCCGTGTTTTGGGTTCTGGGTTTTGTGTTTTGGATCTGTATTTTTTTGAAAAAAAGCATTAAAACAGCTAAAATCACAGAATTTGTAGGTTTTTCTGCTCCTATGCTATTATTAACCTCAATAACCTTAATTTCCACTCATTTCCAGTCTATTCTGAACACCTCACAATAGTGTTTTTATGTCCAAAAGGTTGCACCGAGGTAGCTGGATGACTATGCTAAGCGACACGAGTGGGCGGCACAAACACGTGACCCATCTAGGCGTGATACTGCAGTGGCAGACTTGATGGCAGTTTGAAAAACTAGGCCCCAAACAGTACATAATGCAAAGAAAAAAAAGAGGTGCAAGATGGAATTGTCCTTGGGCCCTCCCACCCACCCTTATGTTGTATAAACAGGACATGCACACTTTAACAAACCAATCATTTCAGCGCCAGGGTCTGCCACACAACTGTGGCTGAAATGATTGGTTCGTTTGGGCCCCCACAAAACAAGCTGGCAATTAATCTGTCCCTGCACAAACTGGCTCTACGGAGGCAAGATGTCATCCTCATCCTCCTCATCCACCGATTCCTCACCCTCTTCAGTGTGTACATCCTCATCCTCACAGAGTATTAATTCGTCCCTGCTGGAACCACAGGTCCCTCTGTACGTTCTGGAGGCTGGTCTCCCTGGAAGAGTTGATAATTCATTTTATGAACATCATCTTCTCCACATTTTGTGGAAGCAACCTCCTACGCCTTTCGCTGACAAGGTTCCCGGCTGCACTAAACACTCTTTCGGAGTACACACTGGAGGGGGGGCAACTCAGGTAAAATAGAGCCAGTTTGTACAGGGACCTCCAAATTGCTTCTTTTTCCTGCCAGTACAGGTACGGACTGTCTGACATGCCTACTTGGATGCTGTCACCGATGTAATCCTTTAACAGATAGACGCACGCTTGTCGCTGCTGCTTTAAGGATGCAAGTGCGGCTACAGCCCACACAATTCACAAAGACAGAAAAAAGAAGAATATTTTTATTGTTTGTGTAGCACACTTTGAGGGTGTCACCACCCTTTAACAGACAGACGCACGCTTGTCGCTGCTGCTTTAAGGATGCAGGTGCGGCTATAGCCCACACAATTCACAAAGACAGAAAAAAGAAGAATATTTTTATTGTTTGTGTAGCACACTTTGAGGGTGTCACCACCCTTTAACAGACAGATGCACGCTTGTCGCTGCTGCTTTGAGGATGCAAGTGCGGCTACATCGCACACAAGTCACAAACACATAAAAAAAATAGTTTTTTATTTTTTGCAGCACTTTGAGATTTACACCACCCTTTAACAGACAGACGCACGCTTGTCGCTGCTGCTTTAAGGATGCAGGTGCGGCTACAGCCCACACATTTCACAAAGACCGAAAAAAAAGAACAATATTTTAATTGTTTGTGTAGCACACTTTGAGGGTGTCACCACCCTTTAACAGACAGACGCACGCTTGTCGCTGCTGCTTTAAGGATGCAGGTGCGGCTACAGCCCACACAATTCACAAAGACAGAAAAAAGAAGAATATTTTTATTGTTTGTGTAGCACACTTTGAGGGTGTCACCACCCTTTAACAGACAGAGTCACGCTTGTCGCTGCTGCTTTGAGGATGCAAGTGCGGCTACATCGCACACAAGTCACAAACACAATGAAAAAATAGTTTTTTATTTTTTGGAGCACTTTGAGAGTTACACCACCCTTTAACAGACAGACGCACGCTTGTCGCTGCTGCTTTAAGGATGCAGGTGCGGCTACAGCCCACACATTTCACAAAGGCCGAAAAAAAAAGAACAATATTTTAATTGTTTGTGTAGCACACTTTGAGGGTGTCACCACCCTTTAACAGACAGACGCACGCTTGTCGCTGCTGCTTTAAGGATGCAGGTGCGGCTACAGCCCACACAATTCACAAAGACAGAAAAAAGAAGAAGAATATTTTTATTGTTTGTGTAGCACACTTTGAGGGTGTCACCACCCTTTAACAGACAGACGCACGCTTGTCGCTGCTGCTTTGAGGATGCAAGTGCGGCTACATCGCACACAAGTCACAAACACATTAAAAAAAATTTTTTATTTTTTGGAGCACTTTGAGAGTTACAACACCCTTTAACAGACAGACGCACGCTTGTCGCTGCTGCTTTGAGGATGCAAGTGCGGCTACATCGCACACAAGTCACAAACACATTAAAAAATTTTTTTTATTTTTTGGAGCACTTTGAGAGTTACAACACCCTTTAACAGACAGACGCACGCTTGTCGCTACTGCTTTGAGGATGCAAGTGCGGCTACAGCCCACACAATTCACAAAGACAGAAAAAAAATGAACAATATTTTAATTGTTTGTGTTGCACACTTTGAGGGTGTCACCACCCTTTAACAGACAGACGCACGCTTGTCGCTGCTGCTTTAAGGATGCAGGTGCGGCTACAGCCCACACATTTCACAAAGACAGAAAAAAAAGAACAATATTTTAATTGTTTGTGTAGCACACTTTGAGGGTGTCACCACCCTTTAACAGACAGACAGACGCTTGTCGCTGCTGCTTTGAGGATGCTGGTGGAATCTAGACGGGATTTGGAACCGAGGACACACTACCTCCATCAATTGTCTAAATCCCACTGCACTAATGGCGGATACCGGACGCACGTCTAACACCAACATAGCAGTCAAGGCCTCAGTTATACGTTTTGCTTCAGGATGACTGCTGTCGTACTTCATCCTCATCGCTAGGGACTGTTGGAGGGTCAATTGTTTAGTAAAAGTAGTGATGTTCCTACTTCCTCTCTGGGATGATGAACAACTCCCAGCAGCAGCAACAGCACTAGGAGGAAGTGGTTCTTGATCTTTCCCTATTTTATTTTTATCGGAGAAAGTTTGGTCCTCCATTTATGTTATATTGATATATACGTGCGGCTAAAGCGCACACAAACACAGAAAATATTTTTTTATTTTTGCTGGAGAGTAGTGCACTTTGTGGGTTACACCACCCTTTAAGAAATGAGCCAGCCGGCTCTTTACTTATGGGACACAGGCACACGCTTGGCGCAGCTCCTTTGTTGATGCACGTGCAGCCACAGTGCACACAAGTCACAAACACAGAAAATATATATTTTTTTGTTTTGGAGTGTACTTTGGGGGTTACAGAACCCTTTAACGGTCAAGCCAGCTGGCCCTTTACTTATGACACAGGCGCACGCTTGGCACTACTTTGTTGATGCACGTGCGGCTACTGCGCACACAATTCACAAACACAGAAAATAATTTTTTTTTTGTTTGGACTGGAGTGTACTTTCGGGGGTTACAGCACCCTTAACGGTCAAGCCAGCCGGCCCTTTACTTATGACACAGGCGCACGCTTGGCACTACTTTGTTGATGCACGTGCGGCTACTGCGCACACAATTCACAAACACAGAAAATAATTTTTTTTTTGGTTTGGACTGGAGTGTACTTTGGGGGTTACAGCACCCTTTAACGGTCAAGCCAGCCGGCCCTTTACTTATGACACAGGCGCACGCTTGGCACTACTTTGTTGATGCACGTGCTGCTACTGCGCACACAATTCACAAACACAGAAAATATTTTTTTTTTTGGTTTGGACTGGAGTGTACTTTCGGGGGTTACAGCACCCTTTAACGGTCAAGCCAGCCGGCCCTTTACTTATGACACAGGCGCACGCTTGGCACTACTTTGTTGATGCACATGCGGGTACTGCGCACACAATTCACAAACACAGAAAATAATTTTTTTTTTGGTTTGGACTGGAGTGTACTTTCGGGGGTTTCAGCACCCTTTAACGGTCAAGCTAGCCGGCCCTTTACTTATGACACAGGCGCACGCTTGGCACTACTTTGTTGATGCACGTGCGGCTACTGCGCACACAATTCACAAACACAGAAAATAATTTTTTTTTGGTTTGGACTGGAGTGTACTTTCGGGTGTTACAGAACCCTTTAACGGTCAAGCCAGCCGGCCCTTTACTTATGACACAGGCGCACGCTTGGCACTACTTTGTTGATGCACGTGCGGCTACTGCGCACACAATTCACAAACACAGAAAATAATTTTTTTTTTTGTTTGGACTGGAGTGTACTTTCGGGGGTTACAGCACCCTTTAACGGTCAAGCCAGCTGGCCCTTTACTTATGACACAGGCGCACGCTTGGCACTACTTTGTTGATGCACGTGCGGCTACTGCGCACACAATTCACAAACACAGAAAATAATTTTTTTTTTTGTTTGGACTGGAGTGTACTTTCGGGGGTTACAGCACCCTTTAACGGTCAAGCCAGCCGGCCCTTTACTTATGACACAGACGCACGCTTGGCACTACTTTGTTGATGCACGTGCGGCTACTGCGCACACAATTCACAAACACAGAAAATAATTTTTTTTTTGGTTTGGACTGGAGTATACTTTCGGGGGTTACAGCACCCTTAACGGTCAAGCCAGCCGGCCCTTTACTTATGACACAGGCGCACGCTTGGCACTACTTTGTTGATGCACGTGCGGCTACTGCGCACACAATTCACAAACACAGAAAATATATAATTTTTTTAGCACTTGGGGGGAGCACCCCTGATGGACAGAGCACCCCCTGGACAACACTACAGCACCACTTTAGGACTGGGACACTGCACAGGACTTTGGAGTGGACACAGCCCCTATGGAGAACTGACCGCACAACACAGTCCAGCCAGCCCCTATGGACTTTGAAGTAGTGGACAACAGCAGCACTACACTACACTACACTACACTACACAGCCCTAACTCCCACCCTCTCTCTTCACTGTCCACAGCCGAGTGAGAAAATTGCGCCGACGCGGGTACCTTATATAGGATCCAAAACCCGCGAGACTCGGAAGGCGGGATGATGACGTTTTGCCTCGATTTCAGATCCGAGTCAGGCGGGAAAAGTCGAGCCTGACTCGGATCGGACTCGGATCGGGGGGGCTCGGGGGGTTCGGATTTCAGAAATCCGAACCCGCTCATCCCTAATATATATATATATATATATACACACACACATACAGTCAGGTGCATAAATATTGGGACAATGACAGAATTTTCATATTTTGGCCTCTATTCACCACCACAATGGCTTTGAAATGAAACAAACAAGATGTGCTTTAACTGCAGACTTTCAGATTTAATTTGAGGGTAGTTACATCCAAATCAGGTGAACGGTGTAGGAATTACAACGGTTTCTATATGTGCCTCCCACTTTTTAAGGGGCCAAAAGTAATGGGACAAACTAAACAATCCTAAATCTAACTTTCACTTTTTAATACTTTGTTGCAAATCCTTTGCAGGCAATTACAGCCTGAAGTCTGGAATGCATAGACATCACCAGACGCTGGGTTTCATCCCTGGTGATGCTCTGCCAGGCCTCTACTGCAAATGTTTTCAGTTCCTGCTTGTTCTTGGGGCATTTTCCCTTCAGTTTTGTCTTCATTAAGTGAAATGCATGCTCAGTCAGATTCAGGTCAGGGGATTGACTTGGCCATTGCATAACATTCCACTTTTTAGCCTTAAAAAACTCTTTGGTTGCTTTTGCAGTATGCTTCGGTCATTGTCCATCTGCACTGTGAAGTGCCGTCCAATGAGTTCTGAAGCATTTGACTGAATATGAGCATATAATATTGCCCGAAACACTTCAGAATTCATTCTGCTGCTTGTCAGCAGTCACATCATCAATAAATACAACGGAACCAGTTCCATTGGCAGCCATACATGCCCACACCATGACACTACCACCACCATGCTTCACTGATGAGGTGGTATGTTTTGGATCATGAGCAGTTCCTTTCCTTCTCCATACTCTTCTCTTCCCATCACTCTGGTACAAGTTGATCTTTGTCTCATCTGTCCATAGGATGTTGTTCCAGAACTGTAATGGCTATTTTAGATGTTGTTTGGCAAACTATAATCTTGTCTTCCTGTTTTTGTGGCTCACCAGTGGTTTACATCTTGTGGTGAACCCTCTATACTCACTCTTGTGAAGTCTTCTCTTGATTGTTGACTTTGACACATATACATCTACCTCCTGGAGAGTGTTCTTGATTTGGCCAACTGTTGTGAAGGGGTTTTTCTTCACCAGGGAAATAATTCTTCTGTCATCCACCACAGTTGTTTTCCGTGGTCTTCCGGGTCTTTTGGTGTTGCTGAGCTCTCCGGTGCATTCTTTCTTTTTAAGAATGTTCCAAACAGTTGATTTGGCCACACCTAATGTTTTTGCTATCTCTCTGATGGGTTTGTTTTGATTTTTCAGCCTAATGATGGCTTGCTTCACTGATAGTGACAGCTCTTTGGATCTCATCTTGAGAGTCAACAGTAACTGATTCCAAATGCAAATGTCACACCTAGAATCAACTCCAGACCTTTTACCTGCTTAATTGATAATGAAATAATGAGGGAATAGCCCACACCTGTCCGTGAAATAGCTTTTGAGTTGATAGTCCCATTACTTTTGGCAACTTAAAAAGTGGGAGGCACATATAGAAACTGTTGTAATTGCTATACCGTTCACCTGATTTGGATGTAATTACCCTCAGAAATCCGGCACCCCCAGAATTTTTAGACATGGTTCTAACAGGTGACATAGCTCAAACAGTATTATATATTGCCTGTGTGAACTGTAAATAATAAATTATTCAAGAATAAAAAAAAACATAAAGCAAAAAGCAGATAGATGTGCAATTCATGAAGAGCTCTAGATGCCAAAGAAGTTAATATCCAGTATGCTCGCTTGATAAATACTTGGGCAGCCAATCTGGAGCAGTCTCTCACACTACAGTACAAGTTCCTGCATGCATTGCCGACCATGTGAATGCAATGTTTTCCATCCAGTTTTACCAGGCGGTTTGTCCTAAACAGCATGTGGTGTGGGCTTAAGCTCTTGCAATTTATGGTTTTTAAAACACTGTATGTGGTTTAAGTCTCCAAAACACTTGATACTGAATCTTGTTTGTGGCTGAAGATCACATGTGATGTGTGACAGTTTGAAAACTGCCACACAAAAATAGGACATTGATAAATATACACCACACGTTATCTAACCTCCTTAGTTTGCTCATAGGCTTTATAGGGAATAATATTAAACTTTTTGGGGAATTTACCAAGGATGTGTAAGGTGCAGTCTGTATCTTTTCTGTGTTGCTGATTTTGGAATAGTTCTAAAATGTCTTAAAGTGTTAAAAATAGATAGTGATTAGCATTTTGGCAAAACTGTAGCTATAGTAAATGGGATGTGATTAGCACTCTGAGAAATTCAGAAGTAAGTCCTGAATATGTCATAGCAAATATGTCACCATAGAGTAGGATATTTTAGTAAACCATTGCATCTCCTAAAACTGTTGTTGCTGAATTGTATAATCTGCTATGTGCAGATATGTAAATGTTTCCAATTATTTCTTATTAAGTAAATCAATATTTCTAATGTAACCTTTTGTATGAGGAACAATTAAGAGTAGGTAGCTTACCTCTAAGCATGTCAGGACACTTCATCATAAAACTTAAGTGCATTGAGCAGTACATAACAAATGAATACAATACCAGTTGCTGCAGAACTGAATATAGATAGAACTAACCACAAACGATGGAATTTATTGATAGCCAACAAATAACATTTTACTAGTGCTTCAACTGTCAGTCATGACAATTTCTGCCTTTCGCCTACAGGATATCTACTTTAAAAATATTCTCCAAGAGACTGAACCTACCTACATCATTATTCTCTATACAGCTCTTATTTACATACTATTTTCATGACTGTGGAATGCACCGCTAGCCCCTACTGTCACAGGCAACTAGGTTTTGTTACCCTCTTTTTACACATTGGACACAATGGCAAGGACAGTAGCCTAAACATGGTAATATAATGTGAGCAACACAGCAATATTGATATCCTAAAGTTGTGCACACCTGTCTAACAATGTCAGGCTACACCAGGATCGGAACACAGTTTAGCAGAGATTAGGAGACATCAGGCAAAGAGAAGATCAAATGACAAGTAAAATGGTCTGGTACATAGAAAGGAATAAACAGCAACAGTGTGATCCAGAGACAAGTCCAATATAATGGTATTAGCAGACAAGGGTATTAGCAAAGGAGAGTAGCAAAATATCTGCAACATCTGTAGAGGAGCACTGTGAAAAAGTGTAAATGTAATTTCAAATCCAGTCACCTACCACCTTAAAACAACCACTTTCACTGAATAAAATGTTTTCATTGTTTGCCTAAAATAATGTATAGTTATATCACCAGCTATAAGATGTTTCAACGTTCAAGTCCATTTGCAAACATGAACTAGCTGCGTGATGTTCTGTAAGGCAACAAACCCTTCTAAAAATATATGATCCATGGACTATGATGTCAGCAAGTTTAAAGGGGCAGATGTATGAAGGTCTGGAAAGTGATAAAGTGCAGAGTGATAAATGATTACCAGCCACTCAGCTCCCAACTGTCATGTTACAGGCTGTGTTTGAAAAATGGCAGTTGGGAGCTGATTGGTTGGTCGTTTATCACTCTCCACTTTATCACTTCCCAGAGCTTCATACATCCAATGTGAGGTGTGGCTCGGAAGGGTGCATATTCCAATTATGATAAACATAATGTTCTATTATCCAAGCACTGACACACTGTAATTAATAGTAACTGTAGGTCCCCTGTTACATGATAATACACTGTGCAAATCACAAACAACCTTTGCACCAGGGGAAGCACAACAAAGGAGTTAATGGTACAAGGACAACTTCTATGATAACTTATTATGGTTAGGGCCACTGATAGCTCTTGAAAGCCCTGATGCTTGGGGAACATGGCCAAAGTGGGTGTTGCCACCCCCTATCAGGTGGTATTTGGAGAATGCAAAGCAGTGGCGTGCACTTGGTGGACATGAGGTAACCATCTTGATGGGCATGATTACACATCCCTGGCAAACCCAGGCTTGTAGAGATACCTGACCCCCAGTAAGTTGTATGTGTCTTGGTGCCCATGACTTGGCCTACATCTTCTGTTATCATCATGTAATTGCTAAGGGTTATTTCAGATTGGCTGAAAACACAAAACTGTAAATGTACCAATGATTGTCAAAGAGATACATGTTAAAAAATTGAGACAGCAAAAACATCTCCCACAACCAGCATATGTAATAATTTTGTATTGTTTTCAATACCATTCCCAGCAAAAACATAGTTTATATAGCTGGTTTTATAAAGATTTTTAAATAATTTTGACTCTATTACATATGATGATTTGAAACTTACTGTAAAATCAAATTCTATTACATTCACCCCAGATCTGGATTTCCCTGTTGCCCATTATAGGTTGCATTGAACGGGATTGGTATGTAATGCATTTAGCCGCCGGATCAAATACCGACAGCAGCAGCCCGAAATCCTGACATGTGAAGGTAAGTAAAATGCCCTCTCCCCCTAACCAAAACCCTCCCTTAGGAGTGGTTAACCCTAACCTCCCCCCCTAGTGCCTAACCCTAACCTCCCCCCATTAGTGCCCGCCTCCCTGCACCCTAAACCTAACCCTCTCGGGGGGGTGCCTAACCCTAGCCCCCCCTAGTGATCCCTAACCCTAACCCCCCCTTCCCCTACCCTAACCCTCCCAGGGGGTGCCTAACCCTAATTCCCCCCGGGGGTCCCTAAACCTAACCCTCCCCCCCGCGGCTAGACGCTAAAACACCCGGCATTACTTTGTTCGGTATGCTGGGTGTCGAGATTCCGTAGTGGGGCTAATATGTCAGGATGAAAGCTGATGCTCAATATAGTTCAGCTTGTTTGACAGTAGAAAGCAATCTCTGTGTACATAGTGTAAAAAACCTTGTTCATATCTGAGAAAGCAGGGGAATCCTTAATTGCCACCGATTGATTAACATTGCAGGGTAGAACAAACAGTGGCAATTTAGGATTTACCCTTTTACTGTCAAGTATTCCCCTGCTTTCTCAGATATGAACAAGGTTTTTTACACTATGTACACAGAGATTGCTTTCTACTGTCAAACAAGCTGAACTATATTGAGTATCAGCTGACTAATATTGCTTTAAGATAGGATTGGTTTATTTTCTGATATATATAGAACTATAGGATTGCTTCTGTCACTAATTGATGTATAATATGTTTTTCAAGGTCAAGCAATTCTTATTAATATCAACAATATCTTAGACCACAACATAATTTTGTTATTCTAATGTGGTAAAGGATTACTTTTTCAATGGATTAATGATGAGACATGTTGTTCCAGTTACAACCAGCAACAGGTCTTTATGCCTTAATATATTTTGTTTGTAGTAATAACCTCATTGGGTATGAATACCGCATTCACATTGAGATATACCCTTTGATGTGTGTTTTTTGATCCATACAACCTTTGAGATTGTATTAATACGGTCTTTACATGCACCAGTGAAAATCACTTTGTTAACAGATTTAAGTGTCATGTTACTATCTAGATTCCAAGAAGCTCTCATACCAACCTGATAATTCACTCATTTGTTGTCCTATGCTGGCAGGTATGACAAACTAAAAGCAGAAATTAGAGTTGATGATGAGTACCTCTTCTTGACCTTTTTCTCTCGGGACTACTACACCAGCAGATCTCTCACTCCTCCTCCTCTGCAATTGTGCATGAGACCGAGCAGCAGAGTCTGGTTGTAGAATCTTTAGCCCCTACTTTTCTATCATACTGTTAACTGTGATTTCCTTATATTGGAATGTTTTAACACACATGATCATTCGCATCTGAGAACCATTACCATCAACCTGGTCCATTGTAACATCTTTTCCGTATCCTATACCTCCCAGTGGTCCCCACTTCTAATTATATATTCACTCATTCGCTGTCCAATGTCTTAGATATGACAGCAAACAGTAGTAATTTGGTTTGATGACCAGGACCACTGTTGACTATTTTTCCTCAGTCGTTGCGATGGTGGTAGATCTCTCACTCCTCTTCCTCCACTTTTTCAAGTGTGAAAGGAGCAGCAGAGCCCGGCATTGAACTTGATACCCCTCATTTCCTATCTTTCTCTGTAACAACCTTTGCTGGCATTTAGAGAGTACACTGTTACTTTATTTGATCTCTATTTTCCAACATCCATTGACCTGGTGATTTTTATTTATTTATGTACATGTTTCATGTTGTATTGTCTGATATATGTTTTTTTCCATATTTCACCTATTTCATTGAGGTTATCCTAACCTAGATTCACTCTTCTCACATTCTTTTGTCAGATCTCTTGATATCTGTGTAAGTCCCTTTTATTGAACTGTTATAGATATTAAAAGTTATTGTTTAACTATTGCAATTTGAGCTTGGTATAATCAGAGTGCACCCCTATTAGAGTCCTTTGTCGAGGTTCTTCTCCTTTGAACCATCACCCATTGTTTTTCATACCCTTTAATTACTCTAGGTAGCACCACCACCCCACCATACTCTAGGTATTATTAATACCAGAACCTATATCGGAGGTGGCTATAGCATTTTCATCATATAACATATTAATTAATTTTTCTTACTGAGATCCATCTAGGATCAGTGCGGTGAATTTGTCCCCTTTCCCTTCCCTTTTATTTGTAAGCTCTCCTGGGCCAGGGCCTGATGTATCACCTCTTTCTATGTAACAAGTTGTTTCATTTGGGTTACTATGGATAACCGTGCAGGTTATTTATGGTTCAAATTCCCCCATGGTATTTGTAGCAAATAATGATGACATTATATTTTATGGGCCTTTTTTAAACCATGCTTTATGGAATTATTAGAGGCTCACTCTTCACACTAAAATATGCAGTATAACCTCTGGTGGCCAGTATTTCACACAGCATTTAAGATTTATATATTACTGGAAATTGTAATATGTAAAAGTAAAGGTTTTATGCCACAATAATTCCACTGACATGACTAGGAAGCTTTCTGTGTAAAACCACACTTCCTACGTTCTGATTCATTTTTAAGACATTCAGAATATACCACACCTTAATTAGGGTTTGTAAATAACTTATTTTTCCATTTGCTTTTCTTAACCATGAATTTAAAATAAAGCACAAATATAACTTGGTACAGATGATTCTGGATTTCCGCATAATTCTGCATATTTTATGTATTAGTCACATGACAAAATTGTAAAGCACGTATGACTGACTGGCAATGATGTGGAAAAAAAGCTGTCTTTTTAAGTTGCAGATGCTCAGGTACTGTGGTTGAAAAATAATAGGCATCTGAATGTCCTCAGCATGCTACTTGCCATAAAATTATTCAATCATGAATCACTAGGGCTGAGAACCTCTCCCCCTTTGCATTAAAGCATCATTAAACTTCATCTTGCTCTCCAAACAGATCTCATAAGTTTTAGTTTTCCTTAAATAGTAAAAGAAAAATATTCTCGCCCCCAGAGAATTTGCACTGCATGGTTTCAGAATTCACTGCTTTCGTGCCGGGATAATAGGATCGGAACCACTCACTGAGATTGCAATCTCCATCAAGCACAGCCATGCTTTTCATTACTGATATTTTTTTTAACTAAACATTGTTGCATTAAGAAATAACTATTACATAGTTGAGCGAGTCTGTTACTTTCTGCATCTTATTTTCATCGCTATTGTGTAACCAGGTTTTATCTATTGTTAAGAGTAGACTGATATACATTTCAGTCCACTTTATTTATTGTTTTGGACTACATTATTCAGATATGAAAAAGGATCTCTTTTTATGTATTTCAATTAAATATCAAGCAACATTTAATATACCACCACTTTGATAAAATACATTGGTTTTCCAGTAATTGCTTTCAAGATAGCAATGTGACATTTGAATGTTGGTTTATTTATTTTTTAAATTGCTTGTAAAATACAGTAAATAGCATAAATGCAATATTATACATACTGTATGCTACACACATTTGGATCCTGAAGTGGAATACCACTATTGTGTATATACACGAGTGTGGAGCTCTTCAACAGCTGATAAACAGCTTCAAAGCCAAATGTCACTAAGAGAGGCTATAAATCTTAAGGCCCCTACACACTAGACAATATCTTTAACGATTTGGCCGATTCCGATGCATTAGAATGACAAATCGTTCATATAGTCCAGTGTGTAAGCACAATGTAAACGCACGCTCCCGAGGTTCATCCATCACATCCTCAGATCTTTTGTACATGCAGAAAATCTGAGGATGTAGCTTGCGATTTCATGCAACCGAAAGCAACATGGACCGTTTTTCCCCTCCCCCCCCACCGTCGCTGCAGGCATCAGTAAGTGTGTATGCACCCCGCCAGCAAGTGTGATGGGACCCCGCCGAGTCTCATCACTGACAAGATCGTGCTGGGTACACCGTCTAATGTGTACCCAGCTTTACTGTCATTCCAGTATCTTGGAAACTTATGGGAGAGATATATTCCAATATTACAAAGTCAGTGAGGTTGAAATAAAGAGAAAGTAGAGTAAGTTTAGCTTTTCAATCTTTTATCCCTGTTGATATAGAAGATGTAGAGAAAATAAAGCAATCAAAAAATGCAAGTTTCTGCAGAGTAAAAGGCAGGACTCCGGGGACATTGGGCAAGCTATGGTAATGTACAGTAATGGTGTGGCCACTAGAGGGGGCAGGACTACACAGTGTAGGGGTGTACATTCCCATGGTGCAGCAAGGTAGCACAGTGCACAATGGGGGTGTGTTTGCAGCATCGCTGGGTGGTGTGGTTACACTGCACTCTTGGCCTCTAAAGAGGCTTGGGTAATTTATAGCCATTCCCCCTTACTGGTGCTCCTGGCATGAGGCATAACATTATTCTACACATGCCCAGAATGACCTGAGGCAGATGTACATATGAAGCTTTACGTGAATGTGATTGGGTCACTTGCCCCTGGAGAGGCAGGATGGAGGAGGTTGGGGACAGACTAACGTAGTACAGTAAGGGGGATTTTGGCAATTGCAGCATATGCAGATTGGGACACTATGCAAGCTGTATAATTTTGGTGATGAGGGCAAGTGCAAATAGACAGTGATGATTTCCACCAGAACTAGCGAACTTCATCTGATTGGCTGATTGTGAATGACTCTCATAGGTACTTTCTTGTTGCTCATGCTAGTATTGTCTTTGTGTTTCACCAATTATTTTGCCAAACACAAGTTCTACTGAAGCCTAATAATAATTGAGGGTTTTGCAATCAAAACAAAATTGGTTAAAAACATGAGTGTTATGGTGCATACACACGGTCAGATTATCTGTCAAATCTGAACGATAACGATTGTAAAAATCATTCAATCATTCATATCTAAAAGAAAATCTGACATGTGTGACTGCAACGATGAACGATGCGCGTTCCCGATTGTCAGATAACAATATCTGGCATCTGATGTGTTTGCAGTCAGATTTGGATGATTCCATTCATTTTAATACTGTCTGAAATCGTTCAATTGTTCAAATCATTGGTAAAATCATTCAAATTGTATAAGTGTTTATTTACAAAAAAAATCATGTTATTGAGATAATATAGTCTTTGGATACCCACTATACTGGCAATACCTTCCAAAATGTGCATGTTCCTCTCCTGTTCTCCTGGAAACCCACTTAAAAATCTTGTCCCATAACAAGAATATGTTTCTTGCATTTTGTGACAATATGAGTTACATTTATCCCAACCCATAATGAATGCAGCTCCTGACCTGCTAAATGATGCATTTACTTGTACAATAGGGCACAATAGTAGAAAAATTGGTGCATGATGTCACAAACATGGATAAAATAAAATCATAAAAAAACATTTTTTCCTGGTCTTCAAAAGACTTTTAACATTTCCATCAAAACACTAGGTCTACAGTACACTGGTTCTGCTATACTCCAGCAGATATAACCATCATGTTATGCAAGGTATGAGTGCTTTTACCTGTAGAAAAGGTCACAATCTTACAAAATCAGCATGTGAAGAAATTATATTTGTACTGTGCATCCACTTTTTTTAAATGTTAAGAAATGATGTTCTCACCATTATGCTGCTCTTTACTGAGCACTGCCTCTCGACAGTAGCTCTGCCTGTAGTAAACTTTTCTCTTCTACTAAAAAATGCAGCATTCTTATGAGCCCCCAGCAGAGTGCAGGAATAACACTCATCAATAAGCAAGCTGCAGCGATTAGTAAGGAGAAAATGTAAGAAGCAAGCATATTAGCATAATAGTCACATTTATCTCTATACATATATAAAATAATGTCCCTGTAGTAGTCGGTCTGTTCAAATGGGCTAATCTCTTGAACCACTGAATGGATTTTGATGGGGTTTTCACTATTCTATACAGCATTGTTTGAGAAAGGTGTGTTAACTGAAACAGCAAGAAAGCATCTGAAACTGAGGCTTGGAATGAATCAAGTCACAGAAAAAACAGGGCCAAGGGCTGCACTCTGATTGGCTTTTGCTTTTTCAGAGAGCCAATCACAGCTATCAATGTGCCCTGTTGCATAGCAGCAGCCTAGAGAAGGGAGGGAGTCAGGGACTGAGCGGGGTCATGTCTGAGGCAGAGTGAGAGCCAGAATTGGCATAGCTATCAGTAATTAACAAACACAAACCACCATTGGAACACCATTGAATGATTTCTATTTAATGGTTGCAAACATTGGACCGCCACCATCAAATGGTAAAAACACTTCCATCAGAACAAAAACATTGATGGTTAGTAACCAGTGGCATCTGATGTCCACCCCTACGATGAACCTGCAGGCATACTCTGGCCAGCACTCCTCCACCATGAAGTGCTCCCTCTCCAGCATGATATTCCCACTCAGCCACACACCCTCAGTAAACAGGAGGTACCTCCCATTCTCGGACAGGGGCACCATAGCTCAACAGGAAGCCTACGAAATACAGGAGACATTGTGCAATGAGGAAGTTTTTCATCACCATGTTCAGTAGCTGGGAAAGGTGCAGAAATATGCACAGGTGCCCCAGCCCTGGGGACATGCTGCTGATAATGCTTATGGTAGTTGCAATACAAATATGTAATCCAGGATCCCCCTGTTATTCACAGCACATCCCAGTGCCCCAGCCAACTGCAAGGCAGCAGCAGTGGGGGTTGTGGTGACACTAGTGAGATGCAGGGGGCATGAATGAGATGCAGGGGGTTGGGGTGAGATGCAGGGGATTGTGGTGACATAGAGTAGGTTGTTATGAGATGCAGGGGGTTGTGGTGAGATGCAGGGGACTGTGGTGACATAGAGTAGGTTGTTATGAGATGCAGGGGGTTGTGTTGACACTAGTGAGATGCAGGGGGCATGAATGAGATGCAGGGGGTTGGGGTGAGATGCAGGGGATTGTGGTGACATAGAGTAGGTTGTTATGAGATGCAGGGGGTTGTGGTGAGATGCAGGGGACTGTGGTGACAGAGTAGGTTGTTATGAGATGCAGGGGGTTGTGGTGAGATGCAGGGGACTGTGGTGACAGAGTAGGTTGTTATGAGATGCAGGGGGTTGTGGTGAGATGCAGGGGACTGTGGTGACATAGAGTAGGTTGTTATGAGATGCAGGGGGTTGTGGTGAGATGCAGGGGACTGTGGTGACAGAGTAGGTTGTTATGAGATGCAGGGGGTTGTGGTGAGATGCAGGGGACTGTAGTGACATAGAGTAGGTTGTTATGAGATGCAGGGGGTTGTGGTGAGATGCAGGGGACTGTGGTGACAGAGTAGGTTGTTATGAGATGCAGGGGGTTATGGTGAGATGCAGGGGACTGTAGTGACATAGAGTAGGTTGTTATGAGATGCAGGAGGTTGTGGTGAGATGCAGGGGACTGTGGTGACATAGAGTAGGTTGTTAAGAGATGCAGGGGGCTGTGACAAAATTAAATCGCTCCTGTGTGAAGCAGGTGCGTGTTGCTTCTACAAACATAATATTTTGTTTTTAATGTACTGGTCTAGCACAATTTTTTTCTATTATGTGGATAATAAATAAAAACAAAA
The DNA here is from genome assembly GCA_031769625.1 of Taudactylus pleione. Lineage (NCBI taxonomy): Eukaryota > Metazoa > Chordata > Amphibia > Anura > Myobatrachidae > Taudactylus > Taudactylus pleione. The sequence goes on from JAUIMM010000608.1 coordinate 16,371,553, forward strand.
TCCAATGATTTGCTGTGAAAAGGTTCAGTCCAAAAAGCAAACACAATTTGTAAGACCTCTTATTTTGTATGATTGATTAATCACCCACTGAACACAACTAATTAAATATTATTATTATTAGAATAATATTATTCTATAAAGGTGTTATCGATATATAAATGTTTTATTAATCTATAAAGGTTATTAATCTATAATGGGCAGCATGATGGCACAATAGTTAAGCTGGATACACACTATATTGTTCTGACACAGATTGGAACAGTATATCATGTGGATCGCATAGTGTGTATGCCCGAACACACGCGTCCGTGGGTCATTCATCGCATTGTCCCATCTGTGCAGCACAGCAGATGGGACAATGCGATGAACAATGCCATGCTACTAAATGCAGCATTGAATTACACATCGCGCCATCACACACAGCATTGTGCAGTGTGTACGGATAACACTATGTATCTTGCTGTTGCATCATGCTGTTGCTGGGTACACACATCGTGTAGTGTCTACCAAGCATTAGCTTGCTATCTAAGACTTTGAGTTACAGCACTGAGGTCCTGGCTATAGTTTCCACCAAAGCCCTATCTTGTGGAGTTTGTATGTTACTACATGGTTTGTGTGGGAACCTTCTGGTACTCCAGGTTCATCCCACAATCCAAAAACATACTGGTAGGTTAATTGTCTTCTCAGAAAAAAATAATCCTAGTGTACATGTGCATGTGTGTAGGGAATATAGGAGTCTATTACTAAGCAGTGTTAGGAGACAGAGTGAAAAGTGATAAGAAAGTGATAAGGTGCCAGCCAATCAGCTCCCAACTGTAATTTTTCAAACACTGTGACGAGAGCGATACTTGGAGCAAAATTAGCGATGATGGCAAAAACTCCTGCATGCGAAAAGCCCGAGACATTTTGCTGGCAACTGAATATGGCCCCTAGTCTGCCAATACCTTCTAACCCAGATAACTTCAGACGCTCATTTTTCAGAACTAGGAAACCCAATCTACACTACTTTAAACTTAAAGTCCCCTAATTAACAGCTTCAACCATCTCAGTTGGGAGACTATTCAATTTATCCACTACCCTTTCAGTGAAATCATCTTTCCTTAAATGATTCTAAAACAACCCCCCCCCCAGTGTTAGTGTAGGCTGTATCTGCTTCTTGTAATATTTCTCTTTCTCTGACAAATTCCTCCGTCCTCAAAGCTTCTCTCATACCTAGACACTCACTTCTCTTCTCCAAACTACCATTACTTACGGCCTAATACAGAGGTGCATGTAAGTGCTGCCACATTGCATGCACGTACATAAATGCAGATCTTTGCCTGTATTCAGAGTTGCCGATATCTGTGCTTGTGTAAGCTGTCTTCCACATTTGCCCCAGCCATATACCTGGTGTAAGAGATCAGTCTGAAATCAGATGGATATCTGCATATGCACAGGATGCTATTCTGCCTACATGCCCATGACACCTCCTCAGAACACCTAGCCTACATGCCATGTTGGCTTCCCGTTACATCCATTCAGCTACAAATGGAGATGCAGCTGAGTAATGTGCAACCATGGGTGTAGCCACAACTTTGTGGGCCCCTTAGCAACATTTTGAAGAGTCCCCTGTCCCAATGGTTTTCATGAGACACCTTTCTTATGCCCCATAATAGTACCCTATTTAATTTTCTAAACTATTGTTGTGCCCTAGCTAATTTTATGCCCCATAGTAGTGCCCTAGTTTATGTTATGAACCATAGTAGTGTCCTCGTTCCCATTATGTCACATTGCAGGGCTGCCAGTACACATTATGCCACACAGTACCACCAATTCACATGGTCTCCCCAGTTCATATTATGCCCCATTATAGTACCTCCAGTTCATATTGTGCCACATTACAGTGCCATCATTTCATATTGTGCCACATTACAGTGCCCACCATTTCATTTTATATCACATTACAAAGAGCAGTTCAGATAATGCCACATTACAGTGCCCCTTTACCATTATAACATCCGCTACACGCACTTCACTGAAAATGTAATGTCACCCAATTCAGACTGCGCAATGGGTCAGACTTAATTGCTTAGCAGGAAAATCCTTGAAAAGGGTATCAACTACAGTATATAACCTGGGTCCAGGAGGTCAGGCAAGTAATCAGGGGTGGAGAGGGAGGCAGTAGGATGTGTGGCTTGGGGAAAGGCTCCATGTTGGGTGTTCTAGGTGGGAGAAGGGGTAGGCTCCGTGACTTGGGGGGTAGGCTGTGTGTGGCTTGCAGGGGACCCCGACAAATGATTTGCCCCGGGACTCCCACAAGCCTTAATCTGTCCCTGTCCAGGACCCCCTTAGCCTCTGAGCCCCATAGCAATGGCACCCTCTGCACCCACCATAGCTATGCCCATGCATACTACTCTGAATCTCCTGTTTCTGGTGAAAATTGTGAATACTCAGCTACATACATGTACAGCGCCAATGATTGCAAATTACATCCATGAAATAGATTTGCCTGCAACTCTGAATCAGGCCCTTGGTGCTTCCTGAAAGTTTTTGTAATTTAGACCAAACACTTTTTTTTTTTGCCTTTAATTTTTCTGTGTTTAAATCACTTTTTCCTTTACATGGCACAATGGGTCTGATTCAGAGGTGCAAGCAATACTGATGTTTGTGCAGTTGAGTGTACTACTGTGCATTCACAAAACATCTAGAAACCCCTTTCTGCGCATGCATGAACCAATGTGTGCGATGGTCTATGTATTTGCATACGACATTGCTATCAGGGCCATATTAAGCCTTCGGAGGGCCTGGCGCACTAAAGGGCCCATCCCCACTCCTCCAGCCTTTCCCCTCTTATCATCACCGCACCCACTCATCATCCAGCCCACCATCAATTGTCATCTGGCCCGCCGCACTTGTCCAGCTCTTAGAAAAAGAACAGGACTGCAAAGTGCAACAGTGTGCTCTGGCCGGAGGGGGGATGACAGGACCACAGAGACACTGTCCCCACTCCTCCAGCTAGTCATGCCTGCTTGTTGTCCAGCCCACCCCCACATGTCCGGCTCTGGGAAAATGCACAGGAGTGCAAATTGTAGCAGTGTGCTCCAGCTGTGGGTGTAGGCACCTCAGGGAGGTGGGTCTGGGGCACGGTGTTCCCTCCCCTCTTATTTAGTCTCTAGTTGAGATACTATGGGAGTGCTATGGAATGTGGCTGTGTTCTTTTTCACAGCACCGCAGCATTGCTCAGATATGCAAAGTGGATGTCACAGGGTTTGCTCAGCCCCTTCACATTGAAGTACACATGAGGAATGCTTAAGCTGACATTTGCATATTTTCGAAATCCATGAGAAATGGCAGACGTGTGTGTCTACCAATGAACATCTCTCTGTAACAAATGAAATATTTGTAATCACCTTTTAATACCTTATAGAAGAGAATATCTTATAGTTTTATTGTTTGAATTTTTTTTGGATCCAAATTTCTGTCTTATGAATATTGCATTAGGTTTGGGTGGGGTGAATTTAGGGTTTATTCATTTCTGAATTATTTTGATGAATGTCAACATTATTACATTTGAGAGGATAAGTGATCATACATTTTAGTTAGAAATTCCCAGGCAGCACTGAGCACACATCCAGTACACTAGAACATAGTCAGAGAAGCCTTTCACTGGTAACATTGTGATACCTAGAAACGGGTTTGGTATGAGATGCCAGCAATTGGGTTCTCGGCAGTCAGAATCCCAATGCTGGCATCCTGACAGGGTCACAATCCCAATAGAAGGAGGTAAGTATACTCTCCTTCTCCTAACCCTACCCATAACCCTCCCTCTCTGCAGCCTAAACCTAACCCTCCCCCCTTAGTGCCTAAACCTAACCTTCCTCCTCCGCATGCTAAACCTAACCCTCCTCCCCAGTGCCTAACCCTAACCCTCCCGCTAACCCCAATACTTACTGTTGGAATGCTGGCGCCGGGATAATAACTAAATCCCCTAGAAACTGGTCAAGATTCTTCAGGCAATATTCCAGCAGATCTTATTTAGTTGGAAATATTATACAGGAATTCAGGTATACTCAGTAACAAAGACTGTAATCAAGTGCATCTTTGTTAGGGTAAGCCAGATATAAAGTGTGCAATAAAATCCACAATCAAATCCAGGTTGTCAAAAACTCTTTCCTTGTTTCAATCAATCAACAATTCTGATATTATCTTCATTTTCTGCTGTTTTTAGAAATAAAATCCATGTAGGTTTACAAGGACTCTCAGGTACAAAGGGTGATAAACACATAAGGGCTGGGGCATTGTGTGTGTGCAAGCGGAAAGAAAGCTGTGCCACCCACTGGTTTTATGTCATCAGCCACAGCCGTCATGATTAGTATCTGCACTTGCCCCTACCCCATACTAGGTGCATGAGATGTGGCTTCGGTTACCCATATGCACAACTCAGAATCACACTTCACTTTTGATTCACAGAAAGACAAATCCAGCCAAGTTGCATCGGACTCAAAACAGGACAGACATTTGCAAAATTGCATAAAGTCGCTTTTGCACATGTGCTGTATGCAAAAACTCGGTGTCAGTGTTTGTGGAGAGAGATCTGTGTGATTTAGAATCAGCCCCTATGTCTGTATGTACTTTTTGTAATGACACATAAGGAAATCCATTGTACTCTTTGTTGGTATGTGATTTATAATTAGGGTGCACAGTAACTTTTGTTGTTGTTGCTACTACTCCTACTTTAAGGTGCCTACACACTTAGCGATATTTTTCACGATTTTTCCGATTACGACGCATCGTGACAACAAATAGTGTAAAATATGCCCAAATCGTGAAAGTCCACTCACGATGCCGATGCGCGTCCCCGCAGGTCATACATCGCATCTTCAGATCTGCCGTGCTGTAGGGCAGATCTGACAATCTAACTCATGATGCACTGGAATAGTTAGGAGGCACAATAGATCGTTTGTCACATTGGACAGTTTTTAACACCAAATCGTGCCCACGACTGTCGGGGAGCTGCTGGGGAGAGTTCAAAGGGAAATCGGACACAATGTCGGATCGTGAGCACATCGCCAAATGTGTAGGCACCTTTAGAGTTGGTCCCACATAGAATTCAATCAGTCAAGCAAATGAGTGGCTGCTTTCATATTCTTTCAAGTATAGTATAAACACTGAAGCAAGTCAAATGTCTAGCTTGCAATCATGCTGAGACGGAAATAAAATAGGCATACATAACTGAAAAGACATGTTTGCACATACGAATCTGGAGGTGCATTCCCCTCTGCATCTGCACCTGATTTCCTACAAGGCATCTCCATCAGTGTTTATTTGCATCTAACCTATACTACTGTAGGTGCAAAATGAATGCCTCCTAATAGGCTTATACACACTTACATGTATACCACACCTGCATGAACACATGATGTGCAAATTCACACAACACACGCTAAGCTAATGCCATACTGTACGTTCAACTCTGCATCAAACACATCCTTAAAGCCACAAGCAACAGAATCACTGGAGCTATATCCATTGATGGGTTAATAAACAAGATGCTTATCATCTCTCTAAGTAGATGATATACTGTACAAAGCGTTCCTTTATAAAATGATGAGATGAGTTAAATGAAAACACATTTGGCTGATATATGTAAGCACTTTATCAGTATGTCATTTCCTCAAATTAAATATGCATCAATTGGGACCATGACTAAATTTATACAGAAACACTATATATCTCATAATATTCATGAGCTTCATATCAGGGTTTACATGGCCAGCAATGACATTTATCTGAAAACATTTCAGCAATGAAGTAAGATCTATTATCAGACATCAAAGCCATGCACCAATTCAACTGGAGGAAAATCTTGCGGTTTCATAGTTGAGATTTAATATCTTAAATCAAGAAGTAGGGAACAGGATCAAAATTTATTATCTTTCATCTCTCAGGCTAAAAATGATTAGCAGTGATTTATACAACTGCAGAGATTAAATATTACATATTTATCAGTGGTTTCATAGTTATGCACTTCACTTTCCTTTTTTTTATATAGTATAATAACCTTGTAGGTGAACAGTTTGAACAACTTCATAAACACACAACATTTCGTAGTTCAAATGGACATAGGAGAGCAGAGGGCCAATGAAAGTGAAAACAAAAATAAGGTTTGGAACTTGTACACAAATATTTCATAGTGCTATTTAACAGTGGTTCCCAAACTTTCTTGGTTCATGGCACCCTTACTGTCTCAGAAATGTTTTGCAGCACCCCTAGGCCAAGTAATAGATTAAATTAGTGTTGAGGTTCTGTTGGAATTTCTCATGCTAATGTAATACTAGAAAAAGAAAGTGAGGTTCTCTTACAATAATAATCTCTAATATGTGCATAATATAGTGGCGTAACTATATATATGTATTTATGTACAAAGAGTACCCTTAAAATGCGCTCAATAAAGAATTGTAATAATATTGGAAAAGAAACTACAAAAAAGCAGCACCTCTCAGTTGACACCCTGTTAGTCTGATGTCCAAATATAATATGAAAACAAAGATAAAGAGAGCGCTCAAAAATGTTGTTTTAAGATTGATTATGCAAGATAATAACACATACACAAAAATAGGCAACAAACTAGTGCTAAGTCCTTAAAGTGAACACAATCCCTTTTGATGGGAGTGTATCAGATTTCGATAGTTAAACGATACTGGTTCTATATCCTTCTTCGAAGGTACTTTTCTGGAACTTCCACCGAGACTTCTCAATAGGAAGAAGAATATCAATTAAACAATTCTCCAAGCGACCAATCCTTCCTTTGGGTCATGCTGGAATATACCCTCACACCAAGAAATATTTATTTCAACATTTCAAAAATGGTTAATAACATAAGTAGCTTACATTAGATATTCTCCTTTTACACCTTATGGTGAATGGTCACCAGCAAGGACCATGAACAATTCAACACACAATGTTACCCAACGTGTTTTGTCCTTACAAGGACTTCATCAGGAGTAAATCTTCAAATTAAAAGAACAATGGATGGGTGACCAATGATACAAGGTACTAATTCAAAATCATCCATAACACAGTTTGGTTATAAAATCTATCACATGAAAACATACTGAATGCAGGCATAGATACCACAATTTGTTGAATAATACGTTATCATTTCAGTTCACAACTGAACACAAGATATATTTTTTTTCCAGCAGCAACCTTTATTCATTTTATAACCAAAAATGACCTCTCAATGAACCAGAATTATTTAATCAAAATAGGACACTAATATCATACTTAATATCTAAACTTGATACTTCAATCAAAAATCCCAATGATACACAAAACATCCAAGATTGATTCATAGCAACAAAGCCTATCAAATAGTATCATTTACAATTTGATAAAAAAACACTTGATGGAATTGTCACAGATAACTCATTGTTATAACTCCCCAAGTGGTCCCTATATAATGTCCAGTAGCCATTCGAGTTCTTCACAATATAATCCTAAAACTTTAGTCTGTACAATGAATATTCACCATCCAAATAATAAATGTATATACATAGTGTCAGATGGCTAATGAATATTTGCAGTCTCTATAATAGACATATACAGTAGCAAATATCAGATGGCTAGTTTGGGAAATGCTGCTATATATATTGTCAACAGCTATGTATTTCTGAGATGAATAAAATACATGAAATAACTGAAGCTGCCATGTTAGGAAGAAGGTGTCTCCCTACTGAGTAGACAGACAGTGACTGATAATAACTTAGTTTTACTTTTCAGAAATGCACCAAGTGTATTCATACAAAGGGGTAGCTGCTTTTTAACATGTACTGTATTAGGTCCAATTATGACATTATCCTAATGCTGCTGGAGGGAACAATGGCCGTCTGTAACGGAGTATGAAGGTCAAAACGTACTTTAGCTTCATGAAACATCATGGTCACATTGCATGTTACTTTCATGGCTCATTACTGATTGTTTTGGGGGGGATTCATGGTCCTTTTAAAGGTTTCCTTTTTTTCTGTAAACGCTGTAGGTGTCATACCTTAAAAATGCTAAATAGGTGACAGTGTAGAAAAAATGTGCAAACTCATGACAATCCAAGATTACCACATTAGAAAAATACCAGTTGTTTGCATAAGTTAAATATCCTTCACTGTTCTTGCTGGTAAGCTCTCTATTGCACTTTCACACTTCCACCAGGACAACACTGGAGTAATGCTGCTTCACTCATGCTTTCAGTCACCATACTGGTAAGACTGAGAATAACAGTGGAGGTGCAAAATGGCAGAGATGCAATTTCTGTTTGGTTGAAGTTTGCACAAAGGCTTGTGCAGGTGTGTGTGAATTGGGTGGACATTTCTATTTAATGTAATGCCCCCTCTGAAGCGTTTTGCATAAGCCGTGTCACTCTGGCATTAGGTCACGCAACCCAGGTTATGACGGAGGTTACAGGAGAATTCTGCAACTGAAATGAGGCAATAGGCTCATGGAAGCCTAACTGAATGTATGGAGATTGGATAACCCCAGAGGAGAGACTTTTTAGAGCTGGGGAGCAGGAGGGAGCTCTTGTGCTCCCCAGCAGGGCCGTAGCTAGGGTAGTGCGGCCGGTTTGGTGCCATCGCACAGGGCACCACAGGTCAGGGGGCGCTGTTTGGGCCTGTCAAATTTCTGTTTATTATCATTCTTGCTTGTAGCTTCCTTATTTCATACCCAGCATCTCCTTGCCTCTCCTATCTCTTCCCTGGCCCTTCCCCATGAAGCCATGGCCCTTTTTTGGGTGCATTATGTCCCTTTGAAAAATGAGGGGGGGCCAATGCTCTTTCTGGCACAGGGCACCAAAAAGTCTAGTTATGGCTCTGCTCCCCAGGTGAGGGAGAAGGGCTGGGCAATGGAGGCTGACAGGATGCCCATCTAAAGCCCATAGAGAAAGGCAAGTAGATATGTCTGCAGAGACACCTAGGAGTATATTTACTAAAGTGCTAGTTTATAGAAGTGAAGTTGTTGCCCATAGCAATCAATCACTCACTGAATCAATCAGATTCTAGATATTATTTTCTAGAAGGTGCTAGATAAATAAGTAGAATCTGATTGGTTGCTATGGGCAACAACTCCACTTCTAAAAACACACACTTTAATAAGCACACCTCCTAGAGAGAGGTTTGGAGAGAGACCTGGAGAAAGAGCTGGGCAATGAGAGAATGTGTAGCCAGAAGCCTGCAGTGTGATGTCTCCATCATGGAACACTGAGAAGATGAGAGCTGCAGATGTATTGCTGAGAGGGGGGAAGGGTAATTGTAACTGTGCTTTAAGACGGTGCTAGTGAAGAAGAGTGTGAGATAATGCAACCATATCCATAAGATTGTCATATACCATCTACGAAATTGGACAGAAATGCTCAAGTTAATTTAAATTATTAAACACACTCCTGCTTCCCCAATTGCAGCCAGTTCATTGTGGGTTTATTATCAGCAACCAGGGCTGCCAGTGCTCAGAGCAGTGGCACACCAGGAAAAATAAAAGTATATGATCAATTATGAAATGTATTTTAGGCACTGAAATATCACTTTCAAATCTGTTTTCAAAGCTGTTTTAGTTTTGTTTTCTTGTACTTTTTGCATTCTATCAATTAATTTATGTAATGGTAGATATCCTTTTCTCCTTAATGTGTAGTCAGGGCTGCGCTGACTTCTCCACCAGTCCCCCTCCCTTATCTGTGCTCCCTGGCCACAACAGCCTCATCTACTCTGTCCCAACTCTGGGTTAAATGTAATAAGGTGCAGAGTTTTGACATTAGCAAGTCCTGTGCGAGACTGTCCCATGTTTTAAAGTAGCAGTTATTTAACTGGTACAATCAACCTGGTTTTGCCTGTTAAATAACTACTATTTTAAAACATCGGGAGGGTGTCACACGGGGCTCACTGATGTCAGAACCCCGCACTCTACTACATTAGCCCCTACATTTTTTATTTATTTTTTAAATAGATTTTTTTTTATAATAGTTACTATATGCTAATCACCATTCATTGAATCTTTAAGGTCAAATGCACAGGCATTACATAATTTACAATCAGAATGCTTTATAATCTATATAATCCATTCTGATTTTAAATAATGTCATTTTTGCACTAACTGCGCGATTTATCTATGATAAATGAAAAAAATATGTTTTAAAAATAAAAAAATATATATTCTCCATGGTCCTAATAGTGTACTATATATACTATCCCTAAAGTTTTAAATTCTTTTTAATTTCCTCCCTTTTCTTGGATAGCTGCATATGCAAATTATTTTACTTATAATCCATTCTCATTGTAATGTTTACACTAACTACCTACAGACAATCTTATAGATTTAATGAATGGTGATTAGCATATAGTAACTATTATAAATGAAGAAAATCTATATATAAAAAATTTATATTATATATATATATATATATATATATAGTCTCCCTAATCCTAATAGCATCACGTCAAGAGGACATATTTGTTTGTAGAAGGGTGCTGAACACCCTAGCACTGACCTTGTGTGTAGTGCATACGATTTTATCCATTTTTGGAATCTACATTGACCTAACAGTGTGATATTTCTAAACATACTACACTATTGGGTATGTGTCGTTTTTTAGAGCTATATATCTATTAAGAATGCATTAGAACCCATTCCAGTATATCTCTTTTCTCATATATTAGTTACACATGCATTGGACATGATACTAACTAAAATGGTTTGTGGCTATCACTTAAAATAATACCTGCTTAAAATTCAGTTTAAAAGCGCTAATTATCCAATCTTGAAAATAGTGTGTAAATATTATGTCATTTCTCCACCTCATTCAAGAAAGGGATGTTATGACTGCAGTAATGGGGTTACTAATATTAAACCAAATGATAATGTAAACTGTTCCTTGCACTAAAAGATTATTTGCTTCATTAATTTTCTGCAAGCGAGCATATAAAAGGAAATGTTGTAAAATATTCATTTCTGCAGTACCTTTAAACTGTAAATTCTGATGCTATTGCATCATTAGGAAACCTCAGATTTGTAGACCTGTATAAATGCACCTGATCTCTGGCCTTATGCCTTTACATTGTCCCATATTGTTTGGTGACTTATAATATTCATATAATATCCAGTGAGGTTTCTATTATTCTTTATAACATATATTTTGCAATAATAACAATAATGTGATCAACTTCAAAAATAGCAGCTTTGTTTTGAACAATCTTAGGAAGGAGGCACAGCATAGCTGAGGACACTTCTGCTCCTTATAGTACAGACAGCCCTGTCTCTCATACCGGTGACAACTGCAGTCAATCTATTAGTTCTTAAATCTACTGTATATTCCTGTTACATTTGATTCCCTGATGTGTCCCTGCCTGGATATGTACTGCCAGCAACTCATGGTTCCACTATCAATACCTGAAAGAGTTGTATCCTGTTGGGTACACTGGTGCGTCCATGTCAGATAATTGTATAAGTACTCCTGGGAGCAACTGAGTACTTGTGAGCATATTGTACTCTATGGATAATATGGCTGCAGTGCAATAGGTAAAAGCAATGAGTAGCCAGTTTTATGGGACATTCCACTTTCTCACATATGGCATCACAAGAAATTCACTATTACAAAAAGACCTAAAGCAACAGTAATGGACCAGATTTACAGTTTGGTGCATTTTACTCCCTGAGTGTATAGATAAAAATGTTGTTGCAAAAGCTGCAATGTTACATATGCATTTTCAGTTATACATATCTCAAGATAAGTCCAAATCAAATTACAGCAGTATTACTTCATCAGGCATACATAGATATATAGTGTTACTATATACTGTATATGGAAAAGTAGCACTTATTCATATATAATATAATTTAATGAAATGTCATATACAAAAGATAAACACAAAGAAAATAGTGTTTTAACTTTGCATATCACTAGAGAACACCTAAATAATGTACCAAGAAATAAAAAGTATAACGTAATAAAGCTTTTTTTAAGGGATCTAGAAAAACGCAAGTATTTATATATATTCTAAGGGTTACACTTTATATATGGCTCTGCCACTTCCAACAAGACATACAATGATTGTATATGTCTTGTTGGGAGCTGTAGGAGATATATGTTCGTTAGTGGTCTTCAAAACGGTCAGAGAGATGACCGAAATGTTGACGACACAGATGTGACTTTATAAAGATGTTTAAAGATTTGTAATGTGACTGGTAACACTGGACATGTGTGCTGGGTGAAATAAAACCAAAAGGATATATTTCCATATTATAAGTGCTTAATTGTGAAGAATATTTAACCATCAGGAGGATATATTTCACAGGTTGATGAGAAGCACCCATGCTGATGGAAGAGAATGTGAGTGATCCCGAACACCAAAACAAAATCTGACCGGCAGCTGCTGAACATAAGCTTAGCTGGTTACTGACCCAGGCTTTTGGGCAAGATCCAAATGCCCTTCTTTGATTGATACACTAGAGTAAATAGTTGTATTTAGCCTTGTTCTATTACATTATGTTACATAAAGGCTATACATAAACCAATACAATGTATTGTATTGTTGAAACAAGTGTGAAGTGAAAGTAGGCACCTGAATCTGAAAATTGTGGAGTGACTGTTTCGCATTCCACAAGAGGGCTGTGACCATCCTTCATATTACTCATTGGGACCAGGTCATCTGCAGCTCCAAACCTGTGTGCTTGCATTTGACTCGCTTAAATGACAAATTGGGATTTTTCATATACTGTAACTGTCAAGTCACTCACAGACGCTGATAGCAAGAATCCCTTTCACAGAAAGCAGTGTTGGCCATTCATTATTCTAGACGCAAGGTGGTTCTATTCTTACTTACTGGTGGACACTTCATAGTAATGGAAAATGCTACTCATATAATTATGCAAAAGTCGCAGATTGCAAGAGTTTTCTCCCTCAGTATAAGTTGCTGAAAAAAGGTTTTATTGTTCCTGTAAATTTGAATGTTCCAGTATCTGATGATCAGATTTTAATATCTATGCAAGTAATGTGTTCTTTACAGGAAGCTTCCAGATGAAAGAATGGGGACATTGGGGAGGATATATCATAGCGGCACGTTTCATGCCGCTATAACTCTTCCGGCTTTGCCTCTTTACCGAGGCGGAGCAGGAAGCACTACCGATGAGATGTATGAACATCTCACCTGCCAGAGTGGGTTAGTTGAAACTCCCTCCTCTGTCGAGCCCTGCCTGAGCACACAGCACATCAGCCTAATGTCTCCCTTCCCGGCCGGCTCGGAGCATCACAAGATCTCATGTGCAGCCTGGAGCCAGTACTGTCCCTGCTGTTGTGATAGGGCAACAACAGCTGCAGCTGTTGATATCCATAGCTGCAGCTGTATCGAAAACGCCCCTGTCATTTCACACCAAACTCCAACAATAATACATGGGGAGAAGTGGTATCAGTGCACATAACGTACGCTAATACCACTCCTCCCCTATATCGGGCATGCATACATCTCTCCCATTGTACCTGATGCCCAAAGGATTTTAGTACAGTAAAGAAAGAAAGCCAGTAGCACCTAAGTCACTCCTACCTGCACAGGCTAAATGTCATGTGAATTAATGCATGTAGGTAAGAGAGGCATGGTAAGTCTGTCCCACTGGTTTACCATTGGCCACCTTTACAGAAAGACATTGCTAGAGTTTACTCTTCTGCTTGATGAGCAATCCAGGCAGTTCAGTACACACAGAAACTCTACCTACTGAAGAAACCTTAATCTATTACAGATTGACTCCATCCAACTCTCTAAGACAAGAATGTTACAGTATGTATTAGTTAGTATGCATACATTTTAATATATATAAGCTATTAGTTGGATGAGTAAAAACATATCCAACAGCTTCACAAACTACTAGTATGATTGCAAAGACATTGGTGCAGACATTTTTGTGTAGGTATGGAAAACCCAAGGTAGTTTTTTTTATTTTTTTTAAATTAAGGCATCCACTGTACTGAACTTCTGTATAAAGGAATATGTGTACTCACGCAACTGCTACATTCCTCTTACCACCCACAAGCTAGTGAAAATGTTTAAATGTATAAATGCACAATCAAAAGCAAACTTGCCAAAGTCACCCATCAAACTATCCTCTGGTGTTACTGTAATCAGGGGTGGTGCAACCTGTGCCATGGCACAGGGCACCGCAGGGCAGGGGGAACTGTTTGGGCCTGTCAATTTTCCTTTTTATTATCATTCTCACTTGTAGCTTGGTCTTCTTTTATCCCCAGCATCTCCTAGCCTCCCCTATCTCTTCCCTGGCCTTTCCCCATGAAGCCATGGCCCTTTTTCAGGTGCACCATCTTATGTCCCTATTTAAAAAATGGGGGGGGCGCCAAGCTTCTCTCTGGCACAGGGCACCAAAAAAGTCTAGTTACGGCTCTGACTGTGATGCTATCATAACACCACCAAGTGGGCCATTTATCCTTCTGAGGTTTTATTTAAGAAACTAACCAAACTGATGTTTGGCTCTGCCTTTGACATAACTACTGCTTGAGACATAACAGTGAAATATATGATAATAATCACTAATTATCTGAAGGAGTTGCAAGCATCTATTATAGTCATACATGTTAAACTGTATTCCGTATGTCAATCCATAAACACAGGAGAAATAATCATTTCTTATGTTCCGGTTCCTTAAGACATCGTTGGTAAAACACATATCAGATGTTGCTGACATCATCTATGGTCATGAAGGTTAAGGAGAATTCAATGCAGGTCACTGCAAGAGAGTAACTTCTAAGCGAGCGCTCCAATCTAAAGATACTGTTTCAAGTATCCAGCAGAATCTCAAGGACCTTATATAACAAGTTATATTGCAATAAACAACCTTCAGGACATAATAATTTGCCCCACTGGTAACCAAAATTAAGGTGGCAACGAGTTCTCCTTAGGGCTCAGAATGAGCCTTGCCGTAAAGTATATCATCAGCTTTTGTTTTTATTTCCTAGCCTCAACACAGACAGAGACAGCAAGTACCCCATGATGATTGGGTTAGGAAAATTCTGTGTTACAAATACATTCTGGAGCATCTAAGACTGAATGTGACAAGTTGTTGGGTTTGTACATATTCACCCTGAAAAAGGCGATGCCATACTTTTCAAAACAGTCTGCTCCTTGAAAATGATAAATGAAGAAATGGTTCAAATGACAAAAGTTGCATTACAAAATAGATTAACCTTAGATCAGGGATGGGGAATCATTTGGTCAGGCCCTCTGAGCTTTTTTCTGCTAGCCTCATCTGGCTAGCAGGGTGCCTAGAATGACACCCTGCAGCCAGAATCTATGCAGTAGTGCCTTCTGGAGCATCCTTAGGATGCTTCATGGTCACAAACCACTGCTCTTACAGCTCCCCTGTAATCACCAGCAATTGTGGTCCTGCCCCGTGTGATGTCACAAGGAGGGGGCATGGCCTGCACCAGGCCCCCAAATAATGTTACATATATCAAAATGGCCCTCGGCAGGAAAAAGGTTCCCCACCTCTGCCTTAGATCATATATTAGCACCCCATGGTGGAATCTGTGGCCTAATAAAACAGGGGATATTTTCTTATATCATAGAAAATACAAGCACATCTAAAAGAAATAGGCAATTTGCAAAATAAAATGAGTGTATGTGGTGTTGGGATCTAAGGGTAATACTTATGTACAAGTCAATATAAACAGCAATTAGCTCAAAATGCTGTCCCTGATCATTCAAAGATTAGGATAGACACAAAATCACCAGCTCCCACCATGGTATTAACAGAGAAATTGCCATGCTACTAGAAAGAAGTCTTAGTGGTGACTTGGTGGTGATTAGGAACAGTGAGTACTTATACCGGTTTGTGGGATATCGGCGATCGGGATGCTGGCGGTTAAAATACAGACAGCGGCATCCTGACAGTCAGAATCCCGAAGCATGCAGGTAAGTAACCTAACCCCAAACCCATCCCCTAATCATAACCCACCTTTCCCACAGCTGAACCCTAACCCTCCCCTCCCCGCAGCCTAACCCTAACCGTCCCCTCCACAGCCTAACCCTAACACTTACCATCAGGATGTCAGTGGTCGGGAATCTGGAGTTGGGACACCGACTGCTGTCGGGATTCTGGTGCAGGGATTCTGACCGTCGGCATCCCAACTGCCAGGATGCTGACTACATCCCATCATTGCATTATTCAGTAACCCATAGTGAACTCTGGGCCTGATTCAGAGCCGGACACTCTGACCAGAGCGCTCGCTCTGAATTAGGGCCCTCCTCCCTCAACTTGGAGCGGCCTCATGGATGCTCGCATAGCTGTGGGTTACCACCCACAGCTATAGCGAGCGTCCATGATGATGGTCGTGATGGTCAAGTCCATCGCGACCATCGGGCTTGCGACGAGACCCTGCAGTAGGGTCTCAGTGACCGCAAGCCCTGGAGTGATTTTGGCTCTATCAGAGCCAAAATCACTCCCACTGACATCACTACTGATGTCAGTGGGGCCGGCCCCAGACGGTAGGCATTCCCATGGGAACGCCTCCATCTGGCAGCCACACCCCCGACACGCCCACCAAAAGGGCCTGCTGTCACTCACCATCGACAGCACGCCCCCTTTGGTGTGAGACCCATAACGATGACTTGGCCGTCGTTATTCGGGTCTCGCACATGCGCACGACGGAGCTCCCTCCATCATGCGCATGCGCAATTCGGCACCATCGACCCGCTTGCGAGTGTCCTGCGCTCGCGAGCGAGTCTGAATGACCCCCTCTGTGTTGTTTCTTTCCCTAGTCCTATTAGCATGGAACCATATGCATCACCAGAGTGTTGTTTAGAGTACACACATGACTCTGTTAACTCTTGGTTGATCTTATAATTCTGAAAATGAGATAATCAGAGGCAGAATTAATGCAGAAAAGGGGTAAAAAAAATTGGACTTCGTTAAGCTCAAATACAGTCGGGGTGCCATGGGTGGGGGTAGCGGTTACTAACGCTGCCCCTCCCCTTACTTGTCAGCAGCCCAGCACATATATAAAAATAACCCAGGTGCTTATGAGTTAAAAGCAATCCTCAATCCCACAGAGCTGATTGGGATAGTCAGTCCCAATAACTCAGGAAAAATACTTGTACAAAAAGCAGCTCAAGAAAAGGGGAGTGAGACTAGGTTCACCGAAGAATAGTTCACTGTTAAAAAGTTAATGTATTAAGAACATATATATCACACTATCACATTAAGAAAACTGCCAATCATATGCATAAGTAAAGAATGTATACAGATTTGTGACTTTACACACCAGTTATCAGTCCTTGTACTTAAGAAGCCATATCAGGAAAAGTGTCCATATATCCCTCAGTAATATTTAGCGGAGAGCCAGGGAGAGTACTTGTAATTGTGATCCATCCAAGCTGAGTCTTTTCAGAATAAAGCACACTATTTATACCAATTAGTCCGGGTGGTAAGTGTGTTTAGCAGCAGCGGGGAGTATTTCACTCTCTGGTGGAGTCACTGTCCAATATATGCCGGAGGACTGGTGCAGATGAACCATAGACTGTAGATCACATGCTGCTGGGCTGCTGCAGTGGGACACCAGGGAGACTGCTCTCTTCTCCTCTACCCAGAGCTGTAACTAGACTTTTTGGTGCCCTGTGCCAGAGAGAGCATTGGCACCCCCTCACACATTTTTTAAATAGGGACATAAGTGCACCTGAAAAAGGGCCATGGCCTCATGGGGAAGGGCCAGGGAAGAGATAGAGGAGGCCAGGAGATGCTGGGGATGAAAGAAGAGGAAGCTACAAGAGAGAATGATAATAAACAGGAAAATTGACAGGCCCAAACAGCGCCCCCTGCTCTGCGGTGCCCTGTGCCAAGGCTCCACCCTAGTTACGGCCCTGCCTCTGCCTGTGGGGGGAGCAATCACACTAATCACGCCTAATCACGCCCCCCTCCTCCCCTGGATTTACGCTGGGCTGAGGGGCTCTCGGTGCCCTTCTCCCCTGCAAATAGGGTTTTTTTGTAAGGGGGTATGGACATGCCTCCTGCGTTTAGGTCTCACCCCATCGGTAGTAATGTGGCCCAGGTCGGTTCTCTACGTCCCTAAATATAGTATGTACTGTATATAGTCTTAAAGGGTTAACATTTTTATTCATATATGCAAAGGTGAACAGATGATATTCAACTTCAATTATGATAGTCATCTTTGCTGAGATGCTTTCTAGTGATTTGTAGTTTGCTTAGGTCATTTGCTAAGTTGCATTATTAAAAGACATGGGCTTACATTTCTGAACACAAATCATGCTAAGTAAACAACTTTGTCATAAGTAACAGTATATCTGTGATTGTTAAAGTAAATCTGCCTAGGGATAGAAAATGTTTAAATTGGAACTTTACAGCTATTTGGGGAGCAATGTATATGTACTGAGAGATTGGACACATACTGAATATTTTCATAACTTTTAATAAAGAAGAAAACATCTGAATCTACTGACTCTTAATGGCTTAGAATCAGCCCCTATGTTTTTTGTAATAAAACAATGAATATACAGTAATGTGTTAAAGGTGTGTGTGTGTATATATACATATATATATATATATTAGGGGTGAGCGGGTTCGGATTTCTGAAATCCGAACCCCCCCGAGCCACCCCGATCCGAGTCCGATCCGAGTCAGGCTCGACTTTTCCCGCCTGACTCGGATCTGACATCGAGGCAAAACGTCATCATCCCGCCTTCCGAGTCTCGCGGGTTTTGGATCCTATATAAGGTACCCGCGTCGGCGCCATTTTCTCACTCGGCTGTGGACAGTGAAGAGGGAGGGTGGGAGTTAGTGCTGTGTAGTGTAGTGTAGTGTAGTGCTGCTGTTGTCCACTACTTCAAAGTCCATAGGGGCTGGCTGTGTTGTGCTGTGCTGCTGTTGTTAATAGGGGCTGTGTCCACTACTTCAAAGTCCATAGGGGCTGGCTGGACTGTGTTGTGCAGTCAGTTCTCCATAGGGGCTGTGTCCACTCCAAAGTCCTGTGCAGTGTCCCAGTCCTAAAGGGGTGCTGTAGTGTTGTCCAGGGGGTGCTCTGTCCATCAGGGGTGCTCCCCCCAAGTGCTAAAAAAATAATATATTTTCTGTGTTTGTGAATTGTGTGCGCAGTAGCCGCACGTGCATCAACAAAGTAGTGCCAAGCGTGCGCCTGTGTCATAAGTAAAGGGCCGGCTGGCTTGACCGTTAAAGGGTGCTGTAACCCCCGAAAGTACACTCCAGTCCAAACCAAAAAAAAATTATTTTCTGTGTTTGTGAATTGTGTGCGCAGTAGCCGCACGTGCATCAACAAAGTAGTGCCAAGCGTGCGCCTGTGTCATAAGTAAAGGGCCGGCTGGCTTGATCGTTAAGGGTGCTGTAACCCCCGAAAGTACACTCCAGTCCAAACCAAAAAAAAAATTATTTTCTGTGTTTGTGAATTGTGTGCGCAGTAGCCGCACGTGCATCAACAAAGTAGTGCCAAACGTGCGCCTGTGTCATAAGTAAAGGGCCGGCTGGCTTGACCGTTAAGGGTGCTGTAACCCCCGAAAGTACACTCCAGTCCAAACCAAAAAAAAAATTATTTTCTGTGTTTGTGAATTGTGTGCGCAGTAGCCGCACGTGCATCAACAAAGTAGTGCCAAACGTGCGCCTGTGTCATAAGTAAAGGGCCGGCTGGCTTGATCGTTAAGGGTGCTGTAACCCCCGAAAGTACACTCCAGTCCAAACCCAAAAAAAAATTATTTTCTGTGTTTGTGAATTGTGTGCGCAGTAGCCGCACGTGCATCAACAAAGTAGTGCCAAGCGTGCGCCTGTGTCATAAGTAAAGGGCCGGCTGGCTTGACCGTTAAGGGTGCTGTAACCCCCGAAAGTACACTCCAGTCCAAACCAAAAAAAAAATTATTTTCTGTGTTTGTGAATTGTGTGCGCAGTAGCCGCACGTGCATCAACAAAGTAGTGCCAAGCGTGCGCCTGTGTCATAAGTAAAGGGCCGGCTGGCTTGACCGTTAAGGGTGCTGTAACCCCTGAAAGTACACTCCAGTCCAAACCTAAAAAAAAATTATTTTCTGTGTTTGTGAATTGTGTGCGCAGTAGCCGCATGTGCATCAACAAAGTAGTGCCAAGCGTGCGCCTGTGTCATAAGTAAAGGGCCAGCTGGCTTGACCGTTAAAGGGTGCTGTAACCCCCGAAAGTACACTCCAGTCCAAACCAAAAAAAATTTTTTTTCTGTGTTTGTGAATTGTGTGCGCAGTAGCCGCACGTGCATCAACAAAGTAGTGCCAAGCGTGCGCCTGTGTCATAAGTAAAGGGCCGGCTGGCTTGACCGTTAAGGGTGCTGTAACCCCTGAAAGTACACTCCAGTCCAAACCTAAAAAAAAATTATTTTCTGTGTTTGTGAATTGTGTGCGCAGTAGCCGCACGTGCATCAACAAAGTAGTGCCAAGCGTGCGCCTGTGTCATAAGTAAAGGGCCGGCTGGCTTGACCGTTAAGGGTGCTGTAACCCCCGAAAGTACACTCCAGTCCAAACCAAAAAAAAAATTATTTTCTGTGTTTGTGAATTGTGTGCGCAGTAGCCGCACGTGCATCAACAAAGTAGTGCCAAGCGTGCGCCTGTGTCATAAGTAAAGGGCCGGCTGGCTTGACCGTTAAAGGGTGCTGTAACCCCCGAAAGTACACTCCAGTCCAAACCAAAAAAAAATTATTTTCTGTGTTTGTGAATTGTGTGCGCAGTAGCCGCACGTGCATCAACAAAGTAGTGCCAAGCGTGCGCCTGTGTCATAAGTAAAGGGCCGGCTGGCTTGACCGTTAAAGGGTGCTGTAACCCCCGAAAGTACACTCCAGTCCAAACCAAAAAAAAATTATTTTCTGTGTTTGTGAATTGTGTGCGCAGTAGCCGCACGTGCATCAACAAAGTAGTGCCAAGCGTGCGCCTGTGTCATAAGTAAAGGGCCGGCTGGCTTGACCGTTAAAGGGTGCTGTAACCCCCGAAAGTACACTCCAGTCCAAACCAAAAAAAAAATTATTTTCTGTGTTTGTGAATTGTGTGCGCAGTAGCCGCACGTGCATCAACAAAGTAGTGCCAAGCGTGCGCCTGTGTCATAAGTAAAGGGCCGGCTGGCTTGACCGTTAAGGGTGCTGTAACCCCCGAAAGTACACTCCAGTCCAAACCTAAAAAAAAATTATTTTCTGTGTTTGTGAATTGTGTGCGCAGTAGCCGCACGTGCATCAACAAAGTAGTGCCAAGCGTGCGCCTGTGTCATAAGTAAAGGGCCGGCTGGCTTGACCGTTAAAGGGTGCTGTAACCCCCGAAAGTACACTCCAGTCCAAACCAAAAAAAAATTATTTTCTGTGTTTGTGAATTGTGTGCGCAGTAGCCGCACGTGCATCAACAAAGTAGTGCCAAGCGTGCGCCTGTGTCATAAGTAAAGGGCCGGCTGGCTTGACCGTTAAAGGGTGCTGTAACCCCCGAAAGTACACTCCAGTCCAAACCAAAAAAAAATTATTTTCTGTGTTTGTGAATTGTGTGCGCAGTAGCCGCACGTGCATCAACAAAGTAGTGCCAAGCGTGCGCCTGTGTCATAAGTAAAGGGCCGGCTGGCTTGACCGTTAAAGGGTGCTGTAACCCCCAAAGTACACTCCAGTCCAAACCAAAAAAAAATTATTTTCTGTGTTTGTGAATTGTGTGCGCAGTAGCCGCACGTGCATCAACAAAGTAGTGCCAAGCGTGCGCCTGTGTCATAAGTAAAGGGCCGGCTGGCTTGACCGTTAAAGGGTGCTGTAACCCCCGAAAGTACACTCCAGTCCAAACCAAAAAAAAATTATTTTCTGTGTTTGTGAATTGTGTGCGCAGTAGCCGCACGTGCATCAACAAAGTAGTGCCAAGCTTGCGCCTGTGTCATAAGTAAAGGGCCGGCTGGCTTGACCGTTAAAGGGTGCTGTAACCCCCAAAGTACACTCCAGTCCAAACCAAAAAAAAATTATTTTCTGTGTTTGTGAATTGTGTGCGCAGTAGCCGCACGTGCATCAACAAAGTAGTGCCA
Source organism: Taudactylus pleione (assembly GCA_031769625.1). Classification (NCBI taxonomy): domain Eukaryota; kingdom Metazoa; phylum Chordata; class Amphibia; order Anura; family Myobatrachidae; genus Taudactylus; species Taudactylus pleione. The sequence continues at coordinate 16,393,585 of JAUIMM010000608.1, forward strand.
AGAGTGCGCCTGTGTCATAAGTAAAGGGCCGGCTGGCTTGACCGTTAAAGGGTGCTGTAACCCACAATGTACACTCCAGTCCAAACCAAAAAAAAAATTATTTTCTGTGTTTAGCCGCACGTATATATCAAATCGATATAACATAAATGGAGGACCAAACTTTCTCAGATAAAAATAAAATAGAGAAAGATCAAGAACCACTTCCTCCTAGTGCTGAAGCTGCTGCCACTAGTCATGACATAGACGATAACATGCCATCAACGTCGTCTGCCAAGGCCGATGCCCAATGTCATAGTAGAGGGCACATACAATCCCAAATGGCAAAGTTCAGGAAAATGACCTTGAAAAAGACATTTAAATCAGCTGAAGAGAAACGTAAACTTGCCAATATGCCATTTACGACACGGAGTGGCAAGGAACGGCTAAGGTCGATCCCTAGTATGTTCATGACTAGTGGTTCAGCTTCACATGACGATGGAAGCACTCCTCCCACTAAAAAAATCAAAAGAGTTAAGCTGGCAAAAGCACAGCGAAGAACTGTGCTTTCTAAGAAGATATCACAAATCCCCAAAGAGAGTCCAAGTGTGGTGGTGGTTGCGATGCCTGACCTTCCCAGCACTGGACGGGAAGAGGTGGCTCTTTCCACCATTTGCACGCCCCCTGCAAGTGCTGAAAGGAGCACCCACAGTCCACTTGCTGATATGCAAATTGAAGATGTCACTGTTGAAGTACAACAGGATGAGGATACTGGTGTAGCTGGCGCTGAGGAGGAAGTTGGCGAGGAGGATTCTGATGGTGATGTGGTTTGTTTAAATCAGGCTCCGGGGGAGACAGTTGTTGTCCGTGGGATGAAAAAGCCCATCACGGTCATGCCTGGGCAGAAGACCAAACATTCCACCTCTTTGGTCTGGCAATATTTCTATCCAAATCCGGACAACAACTGTCTTGCCATATGTACCATATGTAAAGGTGAAATAAGTAGGGGTAGGGACGTCAACCACCTAGGAACATCCTCCCTTATACGGCACCTGCAGCGCGTTCATAAAAAGTTACTGTCAAGTTCAGAAACTTTGGCTCAGACCGTAAGCAGTCCAGGGACACCTAAATCCCGTTGTCCTGTTGTATCCAAGCGCCTGCAAACCACACCGTCAACTCCCTCCTCGTCAATTTCCTCCTTAGTCAGGATCGGAAGTAGTCCTGCAGGCCATATCACTGGCATGACTGACTCTCCTATCCGGGATTCCTCCGGAGGATCCTGCATTGCTACGCCTACTGCTGCCGCTGCTGCTGTTGCTGCTGCTGCTGGGAGTCGTTCATCATCCCAGAGAGGAAGTAGGAACACCACTACTTTTACTAAACAATTGACCCTCCAACAGTCCTTAGCGAGGAGGATGAAGTACGACAGCAGTCATCCTGAAGCAAAACGTATAACTGAGGCCTTGACTGCTATGTTGGTGTTAGACGTGCGTCCGGTATCCGCCATTAGTGCAGTGGGATTTAGACAATTGATGGAGGTAGTGTGTCCCCGGTTCCAAATCCCGTCTAGATTCCACTTCACTAGGCAGGCGATACCGAGACTGTACAGAAACGTCAGAAAAAGTGTCCTCAGTGTCCTGAAAAATGCCGTTGTACACAATGTCCACTTAACCACGGACATGTGGACAAGTGGAACAGGGCAGACTAAGGACTATATGACTGTGACAGCCCACTGGGTAGATGTATCACCTTACGCAGCAACAGCAGCAGCGTCACCAGTAGCAGCATCTCAGAAACGCCAGCTCGTTACAAGGCAGGCTACGCTGTGTATCACCGGTTTCAGTAAGAGGCACACCGCCGACAACCTCTTAGAGAAACTGAGGGAAATCATCGCCCAGTGGCTTACCCCACTTAGACTCTCCTGGGGATTTGTGATATCTGACAACGCCACCAATATTGTGCGGGCATTACATCTGGGCAAATTCCAGCACGTCCCATGTTTTGCTCACACAATAAACTTGGTGGTGCAGAATTTTCTGAAAAGCGACAGGGGCGTGCAGGAGACGCTTTGGGTGGCCCGAAAAATTTCTGGCCACTTTCGCCATTCAGCGACTGCGTGCCGAAGACTGGAGCGCCAGCAAACACTCTTGAACCTGCCCCGCCATCACCTGAAGCAAGAGGTTGTGACGCGGTGGAACTCAACCCTCTATATGCTTCAGAGGATGGAGGAGCAGCAAAAGGCCATACAAGCCTATACATCCACCTATGACATAGGCAAAGGAGGGGGTATGCACCTGACTCAAGCGCAGTGGAGAATGATTTCCGTGTTGTGCAAGGTTCTTCAGCCCTTCGAACTTGCCACACGTGAAGTCAGTTCAGACACTGCCAGCTTGAGTCAGGTCATTCCCCTCATCAGGCTTTTGCAGAAGCAGCTGGAGAAAGTGAAGGAGGAGCTAAGACGGAGCGATTCCGCTCGGCATGTGGGACTTGTGGATGAAGCCCTTCATTCGCTTTGCCAGGATTCCAGGGTGGTCAATCTGTTGAAATCAGACCACTACATTTTGGCCACCGTGCTCGATCCTAGGTTTAAAGCCTATGTGGTGTCTCTCTTTCCGGCCGACACAAGCCTGCAGAGGTGCAAAGACCTGCTGGTGAACACACTGTCAGCTGAAGCGGAACGTGACACGTCAACGGCTCTTTCTTCATTTTCTCCCGCAACTGGGGCTGCCAGGAAAAAACTTAGGTATCCTAAGCAACCCGCTGGCGGTGATGCAGGGCAGGCAGGACCAAGTTTGGACATCTGGTCCGGACTGAAGGACCTGGCAACAATTTCTGACATGTCTACTGTCACTGCATATGATACTGTCACCATTGACAGAATGGTGGAGGATTACATCGGTGACAGCATCCAAGTAGGCATGTCAGACAGTCCATACCTGTACTGGCAGGAAAAAGAGGCAATTTGGAGGCCCCTGTACAAACTGGCTCTATTTTACCTGAGTTGCCCCCCCTCCAGTGTGTACTCCGAAAGAGTGTTTAGTGCAGCCGGGAACCTTGTCAGCGAAAGGCGTAGGAGGTTGCTTCCACAGAATGTGGAGAAGATGATGTTCATCAAAATGAATTATCAGCTCTTCCAGGGAGACCAGCCTCCAGAACGTACAGAGGGACCTGTGGTGGTGGATTCAAGTGGGGACGAGTTAATACTTTGTGAGGATGAGGATGTACACACTGAAGAGGGTGAGGAATCGGTGGATGAGGAGGATGAGGATGACATCTTGCCTCCGTAGAGCCAGTTTGTGCAGGGACACATTAATTGCCAGCTTGTTTTGTGGGGGCCCAAACGAACCAATCATTTCAGCCACAGTTGTGTGGCAGACCCTGGCGCTGAAATGATTGATTTGTTAAAGTGTGCATGTCCTGTTTATACAACATAAGGGTGGGTGGGAGGGCCCAAGGACAATTCCATCTTGCACCTCTTTTTTTCTTTGCATTATGTACAGTTTGGGGCCTAGTTTTTTCTAACTGCCATCCTGTCTGCCACTGCAGTGTCACTCCTAGATGGGTCACGTGTTTGTGCCGCCCACTCGTGTCGCTTAGCATAGTCATCCAGCTACCTCGGTGCAACCTTTTGGACATAAAAACACTATTGTGAGGTGTGAGGTGTTCAGAATAGACTGGAAATGAGTGGAAATTAAGGTTATTGAGGTTAATAATAGCATAGGAGCAGAAAAACCTACAAATTCTGTGATTTTAGCTGTTTTTATGCTTTTTTTTCAAAAAAATACAGATCCAAAACACAAAACCCAGAACCCAAAACACGGAAGGGTGGTTTTGGCAAAACCAATCCAGATCCAAAACACGAAGAAAGATCCAGATCCAAAACCAAAACACAAAACACGAAAAGTGGCCGGTGCACACCCCTAATATATATATATATATATATATATATATATATATATAGATTGCAATACGGTCCGGCACTCTCCTTTTAATGGTTCATCAACTCCGATGCCATCAGGAAAAATGATCATGTGAACAACCAGCACAAACAAGCTGCGGCACTCAGAGATTATATGGAATCCAGATCCAAAACACGAAGTAAGATCCAGATCCAAAACCAAAACACAAAACACGAAGAAAGTAATAAGATTGTATTAAATCATCTGTGTCAAATCCACCAACATTTCGGGACACACCTGTCTTGTATGCCTTGACAAAGGGACAGGTGTGTCCCGAAACGTTGGTGGATTTGTCACAGATGATTTAATACAATCTTATTACTTTCTTCGTGTTTTGTGTTTTGGTTTTGGATCTGGATCTTACTTCGTGTTTTGGATCTGGATTGGTTTTGCCAAAACCACCCTTCCGTGTTTTGTGTTTTGTGTTTTGGATCTGTATTTTTTTGGAAAAAAGCATAAAAACAGCTAAAATAGCAGAATTTGTTATTTTTTTTGTTCCTATGCTATTATTAACCTCAATAACATAAATGTACAGTCATTTCCAGTCTATTATGAACACCTCACACCTCACAATATTGTTTTTAGGCCAAAAGGTTGCACCAAGGTAGCTTGATGACTATGCTAAGCGACATAAGTGGGCGGAACAAACACGTGGCCCATCTAGGGGTGACACTGCAGTGGCATACAGGATGGCAGTTTGAAAAACTAGGCCCCAAACAGTACATAATGCAAAGAAAAAAAAAGAGGTGCAAGATGGAATTGTCCTTCGTACCTCCCACCCAACCTTATGTTGTATAAACAGGACATGCACACTTTAACAAACCAATCATTTCAATGCCAGGGTCTGCCACATGACTGTGTCTGAAATGATTGGTTCGTTTGGGCCCCCACACATCATTCTGGCAATTAATCTGTCCCTGCACAAACTGGCTCAACGGAGGCAAGATGTCATCCTCATCCTCCTCATCCACCGATTCCTCACCCTCTTCAGTGTTGTGTACAACCTCACAGAGTATTAATTCATCCCCGCTGGAATCCACAACCACAGATCCCTCTGTACTTTCTGTAGCTTGTCTCCTTGAAGAATTGATAATTAATTTTATGAACATCATCTTCTCCACATTTTGTGGAAGCAACCTCCTACGCCTTTCGCTGACAAGGTTCCCGGCTGCACTAAACACTCTTTCGGAGTACACACTGGATGGGGGGCAACTTAGATGAAATAGAGCCAGTTTGTACAGGGGCCTCCAAATTGCCTCTTTTTCCTGCCAGTACAGGTATGGACTGTCTGACTTGCCTACTTGGATGCTGTCACCGATGTAATCCTCCACCATTCTGTCAATGGTGACAGTGTCATATGCAGTGACAGTAGACATGTCAGAAATTGTTGCCAGGTCCTTCAGTCCGGACCAGATGTCCAAACTTGGTCCTGCCTGCCCTGCATCACTGCCAGCAGGTTGCTTAGGATATCTAAGTTGTTTCCTGGCAGCCCCAGTTGCAGGAGAAAATGAAGAAGGAGCTGTTCACGTGTCACGTTCCGCTTCAGCTGACAGTGTTTTCACCAGCAGGTCTTTGCACTTCTGCAGGCTTGTGTCCGCCAGAGAGAGAGACACTACATAGGCTTTAAACCTAGGATCGAGCACAGTGGGCAAAATGTAGTGGTCTGATTGCAACAGACTGACCACCCTCGAATCTTGGGAAAGTGAATGAAGGGCTTCATCCACAAGTCCCACATACTGAGCATAATCGCTCCGTCTTAGCTCCTCCTTCACTTTCTCCAACTGCTTCTACAAAAGCCTGATGAGGGGAATGACCTGACTCAAGTTGGAAGTGTCTGAACTGAACTCACGTGTGGCAAGTTCGAAGGGCTGGAGAACCTTTCACAACACGGAAATCATTCTCCACTGCATCTGAGTCAGGTGCATACCCCCTCCTTTGCCTATATCATAGGTGGATGTATAGGCTTGAATGGCCTTTTGCTGCTCCTCCATCCTCTGAAGCATATAGAGGGTTGAGTTCCGCTGCGTCACAACCTCTTGCTTCAGGTGATGGCAGGGCAGGTTCAAGAGTTTTTGCTGGTGCTGAAGTCTTCGGCATGCAGTCGCTGAATGGCAAAAGTGGGCAGAAATTTTTCGGGCCACCCAAAGCTTCTCCTGTATGCCCCTGTCATTTTTCAGAAAATTCTGCACCACCAAATTTATTGTGGGAGCAAAACATGGGACATGGTGGAATTTTTCCAGATGTAATGCCCGCACAATATTGGTGGTGTTGTCAGATATCGCAGATCCCCAGGAAAGACTAAGTGGGGTAAGCCATTGAGCGATGATTTCCCTCAGTTTCTCTAAGAGGTTGTCGGCGGTGTGCCTCTTGCTAAAACTGGTGATACACAGCATAGCCTGCCTTGGAGTGAGCTGGCGTTTCTGAGATGCTGCTACTGGTGACGCTGCTGTTGTTTCCTGCATAAGGTGATACATCTACCCAGTGGGCTGTCACAGTCATATAGTCCTTAGTCTGCCCTGTTCCACTTGTCCACATGTCCATGGTTAAGTGGACATTGGGTACAACCACATTTTTTAGGACACTGAGGACAATTTTTCTGACGTCTCTGTACATTCTCGGTATCGCCTGCTTAGTGAAGTGGAATCTAGATGGGATTTGGTACCGGGGCCACACTACTTCCATCAATTGTCTAAATCCCACTGCACTAATGGCGGATACTGGACGCACATCTAACACCAACATAGCTGTCAAGGCCTCAGTTATCTGCTTTGCTACAGGATGACTGCTGTCGTACTTCATCCTCCTCACTAAGGACTGTTGGAGGGTCAATTGCTTAGTAAAAGAAGTAGTGGTGTTCCTACTTCCTCTCTGGGATCATGAACGGATCCCAGCAGCAACAGCAGCAGTGGCAGCAGTAGGCGTATCAATGCAGGATCCTCCGGAGGAATCCCGGATAGGAGAGTCAGTCATGCCAGTGACATGGCCTGCAGGACTACTTCCGATCCTGACTGAGGAGGAAATTGACGAGGAGGGAGTTGACTGTGTGGTTTGCAGGCACTTGGATACAACAGGGCAAAGGGATTTAGGTGTCCCTGGACTGTTTATGGTCTTAGCCACAGTTTCTGAACTTGGCAGTAACACTTTATGAACGCGCTGCAAGTGACGTATAAGGGAGGATGTTCCTAGATGGTTAACGTCCTTACCCCTACTTATTACACCTTTACATACGCTACATATGGCAAGACAGTTGTCTGGATTTGGACTGAAATATTTCCAGACCAAAGAGGTGGAATGATTGGTCTTCTGCCCTAGCATGACGATGGGCTTTTTCATCCCATGGACAACAACTGTCTCCCCCGGTGCCTGATTTAAACAAACCACATCACCATCAGAATCCTCCACATCAACTTCCTCCTCAGCGCCAGCTACACCAATATCCTCATCCTGTTTTATTTCAACTAGGGATGTGCAGGCTCGGATAGGTTCGAGTTTGCACACCGAGTTCGGATTTTTCCCTCCAAAAAAATAGAACTCAGAAAGAAGCAAAAAGTCATCTTACATGGACAAACATCATCATTCCTGGACTTTTGTCCAGGAATGATGGACAACTCCCACCCTCCCTCTTCACTGTCCACAGCCAGAGTGAGAAATGGCGCCGACGCGGGGACCTTTTATAGGATCCAAAACCCGCGAGATCCGACAGCGGGATGTTTTGCCTCGATTTCAGGTCCAAGTCAGGTGGGAAAACCCGAGCCTGACTCGGTTCTCGGCTCGGATCGAGGGGGGGGGGCTCGGATTTCAGAAATCCGAATCCGCTCATCCCTAATATATATATATATATATATATATATACATATACACATGCAGACATATACACGCACATGTATAAAGAGAGAGGCATTCTTGCATTGGGCATCATTTGGATTTACTAGCACCTGGAAATTACATATTACATATTGAAATGCACGAGAAGCAAATGGATTTTTATATGCTTCTAGTAAAAATCCACCTTCTTTGTATACAGCACACAAATATTAGTTAGCTTTAGTTTGAGATTTAAAGCTAGTTACTTGGTCTCTCTCTCCATATCTAAGCCTGCCTGCACATTTGCCCCCCTGCAGCACATCAGGATTTGTAGCACACCGTTTCAATTCTGTGTTTCTGTACATGTTTATCAATGAAAAGCAGTGGATTCACATTTGGAAGGCAAGGGCTTGGCATGAAAGTCAGGTCTACACTACAAAAGCATTGGCATAAACAAAGGCTACAGTACTGTATGCCCTCTACTGAGCAGCAGTAGGCATTTGTATGAGCACCTGAAATTGTACAAGAGATGAGATGGTAATGATGCCTGTGGCTTCTCTGCAATGCAGCAGACGCCTGGACTTCAAACACTCTGACATATCTTTCCATAAATGTTTAATGAATACTAAACACAATAATAAATTATCAAGTGTTTTTATCCTTTGAACAGTTTGGGCCACAAAACTTCAATAACCAGTTAGCCCATTACTGCAGCACTATAGAGCATTGGCTGCCATACTCATTACACCTTCAGTTGACCTTAATATATTGGTTTATTCATAACCTGAAAGTTACTGTAAATGTCTTATTTTTGTGCATCAGTATTGTCACGCTCATGTCCTTAAAAACCACTTTCTTACCTCTACGGTGCCTGTTCAGGATAGCACAGAGTTCGGCTCACGCTGCACAACGCTTCCGGCTGGTGCTGATGTCTGTCTGTGTCTGCTCAGTGTCCTGTCACTGAGTATGGAGATGGCTCTACGCAGCCTCTTACTCATAGCGTGTCTTCCCAGCACGATGGCACACAAGCTGCCAGAGTTCCCTGCTAAACCACAGTATGGGCACAGCCATGTTGGACTCTGTTGCCTGACGCTCTTCCTCCTCACAGAGCGCTGCTCCCAGATCAGCTGATTGCAGCATCCAATCCCTGGGGATCCTCTCCTATAAATTTCATCCTGACTGGCCTCTGTTGCCAGTACAATGTCACTTCTTGCTGAAGTTAAAGCTCTGTGCTGAGCTCCCAGGTACTCTGTATCTGTACGGTCCCAGTCCATTATATGCAGTTGCTAAATCTGGTAAAAGTCTCCTATACCATCTTGCACACCAGTCTGATTTTACCACTGAGACTTGTTCTTACAGCCACCATCTGTTCCAGCCGATACCGCCAACCATTGGTCCCTTCCGATGTCTCCAATCATCGGACTCATATCAATTAAGTTCTTCAATTTATCAACATCGGTCCCAACCAATCAAGTTCATCAATTTGTCAACATTGGATTCTTAACAATTATCTTGTCATCAAGTTATTGAATTCATCAACATCGGTTACGCCTCTCAAATCTCCTCTTCAGTTTCCCACAGCTGTTCCAACCCAAACCAACCCTCAAGTGTGACAAGTATGATCCCATTATATGACTATTTCAGATTAATAATATAAATTAAGTTAAATAACTCGATTTCAAAGAATGCCAGCCTTACTTACCTAATGATTTGTACATTGTGGTGTAATAGTCTATCTGTTTCTCTTTTACATGAATATGCTATTTCATCTACTTTAGCAAAATTTGGTCAGTTAAAGTCTAGATTTTACATAAATATATTACTTTGGATATATTCCACACTAAGGGGCCTGTTAATCATATGTAAAAAATGGCCCGTTAACTACAGTATGCAGAAATGCTAGTTTCCGCATATTAAGTTACCGGGCCATTCATCATCAGGGGTCCAAAAAGGTCCACTATATTACTCAGCAAACTCCGAAAAAGTGAGTTTTACAAAGTATTCAGAGTTCACCGGATATCAGGAAGTCCTATATGTGGAACCTAGCATTTCCGCATGGTTAACAAGCCAGTTTGCCTGCCCGGTTCATTCCTATGGGAAGGAGTTCCTGGGAATGCGAAGAGGGGGATCCCTCCATCGCCTCCTCACTGACTCCCTGGCGGCTTTGCGCATGCATGATCTCAGGTCACACATGCAAAGAAGCCGACAATGGGGACAGGTAAGTAACACTGCTACTCCTGTGGCAGCGCTACTAAGCAATCTTTAAAAATGACAATGCTCGTCAGAGCCACCGCTAGCGTAAACAGCCCAATAATAAGCAGAGGCAGTCACCCGGTCTGATAAGATGAAGTCTTATGACAAAACATGTAGTGCGTGTCTTGGCGTTTTGGATTGTGCAAAGGAACCAGTTCCCAGAGAAGTCTTTGGAGACGTCCAGGTTACAGACCGGGTGACTGCCTCTGCTTATTATTGTGCTGTTTACGCTAGCGGTGGCTCTGAACACTTGTTCTGGTACGAGCATTGTCATTTTTAAAGATTGCAATAAAATATTGTTATACTTTTAAGCATGATGTGGCGCCCCCTTTCTATGTTTTCTTCATATATATATATATATATATATATATATATATTTTATATATATATATATATATATATATATATATATCGAAGCATGAAGGTACAGCACTCCCCTCTCAATAAATCAAGCAGAGACCAAAGGATCAATAGAACGTTTGAGTACTTTTAGTACTATCTTCAACCATATGGTTGAAGATAATACTAAAAGTACTGAAACGTTCTATTGATCCTTTGGTCTCTGCTTGATTTATTGAGAGGGGAGTGCTGCACCTTCATGCTTCTATTTATCCCTATGTGAGGGCACCCCTGCAGGATTTGATTTATTATCTGGAGTGCCGGACCTGGAGACTTTATATATATATATATATCTATATAATGCAAGGTCTGACACTCATTGTTTTCAATAAAGGTGCTGCTTACTGAGTGCCCTCCATGCTGCTGATATAGATAAATACAGTGGGATGGCGGCACTCAGGAATGAATTAGTAATGCTGTTCCCGACAAATGCACAATAAGGCGCTGAAACATTGAAATCTTGTAACGCTGCAATGAGGGCCTGATTCAGAGCCGGACGCTCTGACCAGAGCGCTCGCTCTGAATCAGTGCCCTCCTACCTAAAAATGGAGCGGCCTCCTGGCCGCTGGCATAGCTGTGGGTGACCACCCACAGCATATGCGAGCGGCCAAAAAGAAGGTTGCGATGGTCAAGACCATCGCAACCATCGGGCTTGCGACGAGACCCTTGTGGTAGGGTCTCGGTGACTGCAAGCCTTGGAGTGATTTTGGCTCTATCACTAGTGATGTCAGTGGGGCCGGACCCAGACGGTAGGCGTTCCCATGGGAACGCCTCCATCTGGCAGCCACGCCCCCGACTCACCCACCAAAGGGGGCGTGCTGTCAGTCACCATCGACAGCACACCCTCTTTGGTGCGAGACCCGGAGCGACAGCTTGGCTGTCGCTGTCCGGGTCTCGCGCATGCACACGACGAAGCTCCCTCCGTCGTGCGCATGTGCATTGGGGTAACATCGACATGCTTGCGAGTGTCCGACGCTCGCGAGCGGGTCTGAATGACCCCCTGTGTCTTTATTTCTAATCTGGAGTGCCACCATCCTACTATATTTATATTATTATCCTTTACTTATATGGTGCCACAAAGGTTCCACAGGTCCTAACACAGTACATAAATGAGTATACAAGAAAAAAATTTATTTAGCAGTACAAAACAATGCAGAACAAGGACATGATTTATAGACATTGCTGAATAACACAAGCAGCAGGGTGTCAGCAACCAAGTGTTAGGTGCTGTTTGGGGAGTTAGCAGGGGCGCCGAGAGGGGGGGTGCAGGTACAGATTACCCGGGCCCGGGCTTTCTGAGGGGCCCGGCGGGGGCCCGGGTCCGCCGCCGCCCCCCCTCCCTCACAGCAGCCCAGCACACAGCGTGTGCTGAGCTGCAGTTGGAGACTGCTCGTGGCTGCTGAGAAGCAGCCACAGCAGTCTCCTATGCCTGTGCGGGGGAGCGATCACACTGATCGCGCCCTCCCTGGCTTTGCGCCGGGCTGAGGGGGCTCAGAGCGCCCCCCTCCCCGGCGCGGCGCTGCAAATCTTTTTTATTTATTTCTTTTCGGCAAGGGGGCGTGGCCACGCCTCCTGAGATTAGGCCACACCCCCTATTACCGGGGCCCGCCTTGGCTCTTGGCGGCCCTGCGAGTTAGTAGTACATGATTGTGGGGTCGATGTACTAAGCAGTGTTAGGAGACAGAGTGAAAAGTGATAAGGTGCCAGTCAATCAGATCCTAACTGACATGTCACAGGCTGTGTTTGAAAAATGGCTGAACAAAACAAGTAGTCGGAGAGACTATTGGCGCTTCTAAGCAAGCTGCAGCCATTTCAATAAAGATCTTCCCTAAAAGATCTGAGCAATTGTCAAATATATAACAAAATTTAAATAACAGCGCTGTTATTTCAATTTTTTTGTATATTTGTGTTTGAAAAATGACAGTTAGGAGCTGATTGGCTGGCACCTTATCACTTTTCACTCTGTCTCCTAACACTGCTTAGTAAATAGACCCCTGTATAAATAGGGTAAGGAGAAGCATGTGAGGGACGAGGGCCTAGTATAAGTAGGGGAAGGAGAAGCACGTGAGGGAGGAGGTCCCTGCTCACGAGAGCTTACATTCTAAAGGGGAGGAGCAGACAGAGGTGACACAGATGGGGTAGATAGTGAGGAAGGAGCAGTGGGTTAGGATATGTGCTGCGGAATGTGTGTGTGTTATAAGATGACGTGATGTGTCAAAATTAAGTTCTTCATTCATCTATCTCTATGACAGAAAATAGATTTTATTTATGTGTTATATACACATAAGAAATGTACTAAATAACGTTGTTGCACTTTAATTTCTGTCTGTTACATCCAGCTAAATATGCAGATATGGTGGGACTATCCCGCATCCTAATTGTGAATACTTTTGTCCCAGCTGCGGGGTGCTATGCCATGCTCCTGTGAGTGGGTACTTCTCACATGCTAGACACACCCACAAAGAGGTGCAGCTGTGCCCAACATGCTGTGCCACACCTCCTTCTGGGGGGCCCCAAGGATGTTTCTGTACCCGGGCCCAAGATTTCTCTTGGCAGCCCTGTTTATACGTACATATGCAACACTTGTAAAGTGTTTCAAAACTCTGTATAGCTGTATAGGCAGACAGTCAGCATAGCACAGCATGCAAATAAAATCATATATAAAAACAAATTAAGTACAGACAAAGGAGGTGCAGACATGAGATCAATAGTAGAGAGGTCCCTGCTCAAGAGTTTTTGCAGTCTATCCTGAGAGTGTAATGGATAGTAATGCAATACTGGATAATAGCTGCTTGTGGGACATGGTACTGAGGGCCTGATTCAGAGCCGCTCGTAAGTGGCCACTCTTTCGCTCCGAGCGATGTTCGGACAACTTCGCATGCGTATGGGTTGTAATAAGCATGCGCGAACCAGTCATTGCGGTCGGAAATTGTGTGCTCGCAATATAGCGAATGCCTGCTAATTTGAGTGACAGACTGAGGCGTTTGTGGGTGGTAACAGGGGAAGGCAGGCGTGCCAAAAGGTCAAAATGGGCGTTTTAAGGGTGTGCATAATTAACAAAGCAGCGTCATCGACCACGTCACTTGGTTGTTTCTTAGCCTGAACTGGTCGCATGATTTCGGTAGGAAAATCCAACCACAAGCACTACGAGCAGTTCAGATGCCTTTTCGATGTACTCGATTAATCAAATAAATAGCGGAGATGACGAAGGATGCGAGCGGCCAGGGGGTGTCTTTACAAAATAGCGAGCGCATATTTCGTTCGCTCGCTCAGACATAGAGGCGTCAACAGACCGCAAAGAGCGAGCGCTCAATTTAAATAGCCAGCCCCTTTTTCTAAACGAGCGAGCGCAAATAGCGTCCGGCTCTGAATCAGGCCCTGGAGCAGGTAGAATATGCAGAGGTAATAATATAAGGTGGAGAAAAGATGGTCTATAGGAAGTGGTGACTTTTAAAAGATCACATAAAAGATTTAAGGTGGGCGAGTGATGGGCTAGTAATTTTTTGTGGAGCACTTTACACTTCACCAGTCAGATACCACCACAAAATTAGTTTTGCTTCAAGTTAGTTACAACTTTAAGAGATAATAGTGCAATTTCTACTAGGGGTGTTCACCGGCCACTTTTCGTGTTTTGGTTTTGGATCTGGATCTTTCTTCGTGTTTTGGATCTGGATTGGTTTTGCCAAAACCACCCTGTTTTGGGTTCTAGGTTTAGTGTTTTGGATCTGTATTTTTTTTTTTAAAAAAAGCATAAAAACAGCTAAAATCACAGAATTTTGGGGTTTTTCTGCTCCTATGCTATTATTAACCTATATAGCTTTAATTTCCACTCATTTCCAGTCTATTCTGAACACCTCACACCTCACAATAGTGTTTTTATGTCCAAATGGTTGCACCGAGGTAGCTGGATGACTATGCTAAGCGACACGAGTGGGCGGCACAAACACGTGGCCCATCTAGGAGTGACACTGCAGTGGCAGACAGGATGGCAGTTTGAAAAACTAGGCCCCAAACAGTACATAATGCAAAGAAAAAAAAGAGGTGCAAGATGGAATTGTCCTTGGGCCCTCCCACCCACCCACCCACCCACCCACCCACCCACCCACCCTTATGTTGTATAAACAGGACATGCACACTTTAACAAACCAATCATTTCAGCGCCAGGGTCTGCCACACGACTGTGGCTGAAATGAATGGTTCGTTTGGGCCCCCACAAAACAAGCTGGCAATTAATCTGTCCCTGCACAAACTGGCTCTACTGAGGCAAGATGTCGTCCTCATCCTCCTCATTCACCAATTCCTCACCCTCTTCACTGTTGTGTACATCCTCATCCTCACAGAGTATTAATTCGTCCCCGCTGGAATCCACCACCACATGTCCCTCCGTACGTTCTGGAGGCTGGTCTCCCTGGAAGAGTTAATAATTCATTTTTATGAACAACATTTTCTCCACATTTTGTGGAAGCAACCTCCTACGCCTTTCGCTGACAAGGTTCCAGGCTGCACTAAACACTCTTTCGGAGTACACACTGGAGGGGGGGCAACTCAGGTAAAATAGAGCCATTTTGTAGAGGGGCCTCCAAATTGCCTCTTTTTCCTGTCAGTACAGGTACGGACTTTCTGACATGCCTACTTGGATGCTGTCACTAATGTAATCCTTTAACAGACAGACGCACGCTTGTCGCTGCTGCTTTGAGGATGCAGGTGCGGCTATAGCCCACACAATTCACAAAGACAGAAAAAAAAAGAAGAATTTTTTATTTTTTGTGGAGCGCACTTTGGGGGTTACACCACCCTTTAACAGACAGACACACGCTTGTCGCTGCTGGTTTGAGGATGCATGTGCGGCTACAGCCCACACAATTCACAAAGACAGAAAAAAAAAGGAGAATTTTTTATTTTTTGTGGAGCGCACTTTGAGGGTTACACCACCCTTTAACAGACAGACGCACGCTTGTCGCTGCTGCTATGAGGATGCAGGTGCAGCTATAGCCCACACAATTCACAAAGACAGAAAAAATAAGGAGAATTTTTTATTTTTTGTGGAGTGCACTTTGAGGGTTTAACAACCCTTTAACAGACAGACGCACGCTTGTCGCTGCTGCTTTGAGGATGCAGGTGCTGCTATAGCCCACACAATTCACAAAGACAGAAAAAATAAGGAGAATTTTTTATTTTTTGTGGAGCGCACTTTGGGGGTTACACCACCCTTTAACGGACAAGCCAGCCGGCCCTTTACTTATGACACAGGCGCACGCTTGGCGCTGCTCCTTTGATGATGTACGTGCAGCCACAGTGCACACAATTCACAAACACAGAAAATAATTCCTCCACCATTCTGTCAGTGGTGACAGTATCATATGCAGTGACAGTAGACATGTCAGAAATTGTTGGCATGTCCTTCAGTCCGGACTAGATGTCTAAACCGACCCTTGACTTATGACACAGGCGCACGCTTGGCGCTGCTGCTGTGTTGATGCACGTGCGGCTACTGCGCATACATTTCGCACACAAACACAGAAAAAAAAGAATTGTTTATTTTTTGTGTAGTGCACTTTGGGGGTTACACCACCCTTTAACAGACTTATGGGACACAGACGCACACTTGGCGCTGCTCCTTTGTTGATGCACGTGCAGCCACAGTGCACACAATTCACAAACACAGAAAATATTTTTTTATTTTGTTTGGAGTGCACTTTGGGGGTTACAGCACCCTTTAACGGAAAGCCAGTCGGCCCTTTACTTATGACACAGGTGCACGCTTGGCGCTACTTTGTTGATGCACGTGCGGCTACTACGCACACAATTCACAAACACAGAAAATTATTTTTTATTTTGTTTGGAGTGCACTTTGGGGGTTACAGCACCTTTTAACGGACAAGCCAGCCGGCCCTTTTCTTATGACACAGGCGCACGCTTGGCGCTACTTTGTTGATGCACGTGCGGCTACTGCGCACACAATTCACAAACACAGAAAAAATCCTAATTTTTTTTGTACTTGGGGGGAGCACCCCTGATGGACAGAGCACCCTCTGGACAACACTACAGCACCCCTTTAGGACTGGGACACTGCACAGGACTTTGGAGTGGACACAGCCCCTATGGACAACTGACTGCACAACACAGTCCAGCCAGCCCCTATGGACTTTGGAGGAGTGGACACAGCCCCTATGGACAACAGCAGCACAGCACAACACAGTCAGCCCCTATGGACTTTGGAGGAGTGGACACAGCCCCTATGGACAACAGCAGCACAGCACAAAACAGCCAGCCCCTATGGACTTTGGAGGAGTGGACACAGCCCCTATGGACAACAGCAGCACAGCACAACACAGCCAGCCCCTATGGAATTTGGAGGAGTGGCCACAGCCCCTATGGACAACAGCAGCACAGCGCAGCACAGCACAACACTACACAACACTACACAGCCCAGCCAGCCCTAACTCCCCACCCTCCCTCTTCACTGTCCACAGCCGAGTGAGAAAATGGCACCGACGCGGGTACCTTATATAGAATCCAAAACCCGCGAGACCCGGAAGGCGTGATGATGACGTTTTGCCTCGATTTCAGGTCCGGGTCAGGCGGGAAAAGTCGAGCCTGACTCGGATCGGCCTCGGATCGGGGGGGCTCGGGGGGGTTCGGATTTCAGAAACCCGGACCCGCTCACCCCTAGTTTCTACACACAACAAAAGTGTATATCATCTTGTTTCCCACCCATTGCAGCATGGTTTGTCCAGGAGCAAAGTTGCTCCTTCTTCTTTGCTTTGCTACCAACTCTGTTTCAGCCTCTGGGTATCCAAATGCACTGTTAGTAATTGGTGTTGTTTGAAAGTTTCTCACAATAATGCTCACAAAAATTACAGATAAATTGACAAATTGCAGCCATATCATAAAATAGCTCTCACAATCAGTCCCCTTCAAAATACAATGCGGTGCTCGGTGGAGCTCCCTGTCATCTGGGGAGGCTGCAGCACTGTCCTCAGTGACGAGAATACCGGAGGGCAGTCACTGAAGAAAACAGAGGGGCTGGCTCAGTTCAAGTCCCTAGAGGTGGTTCCTGTGCAGGATGCATGGCTCACTACAAGGGAGATAGTGTCCAAGTGGCAGAGATCACCAGAGTGCAGCCCACTGAGGGAGGGAGCCTGGCTTCCTAGGGAGAGATAGATCACCGACTTCCACCCGAGCGGAGCTGGGTACTGCAGCTAGTATATTATAAATCCCCACAATAATCCTTCTTTATACTATGTTCATAAATAGGTCCCATCAACAATATACTTACCTACATATAAACACTGGAACTACATGGCATTGGAAACTTATGTTTTCTGTATGCATAAAAGAATCAGCAGTTTGGCTAAACTAAGTAGCATGTTTTAATTCAAACTTAGAATCTGATTCAATACAAAAATCACATTAAGTGAATCAAGACACTCATGGAGAGCGCCATTACAGATGACAACACAGCAAGAGAGTGAAACTGATTTAGAATATCAGGTCAAGATCTGCATTCTCTCTTTGGACAAAGATGTAAGCTATTAAGGGGCCTATTCATCAACACTAAATTAACGTTTTTAAGGACATTTTCCTTAAATAATGTTATTTTAGTATTCATGAAGCCACTTAGCACAGGAGATAACACTGATATCTCCTTGCTAAGTCCCCCTGCGTTAATTTCCACACTCCCCATACATTAGTATGGGGATGTGGAAATTATGGTATTCATCAAATTCCGAAAATTATGAATTTAGGTGAAACTTACCTGCTTCCAGCTGGACAGGTCCCCCGGCATCTTCCTCTGGCAGTCTGGTGCGTCCTCTGGCTCCAGAGGCTGGTCGGACACTGTGTTCTCCCAGCAGAACACAATAAAGATTAGAAAAAAAAAAAACTTTTTTTTTTTCTAATCTGTACTGTGGTCTGCTGGGAGACCATGTGACAGCCCAGCAGAACGGAGCCGGAGGCTGCTGCGCGGACAGGTAAGTGCTGAAGGGGGGGACGGGTGGAGCGGGGGGAGGGGGGCAGGTGAGCGGAGGGGGGGGGACACAAACTTACCGCATGTGTAGGCAGTGCTGCACATGCGCTGGGTTAACGAATGTAACAGCGCATGCGCAGCACTGTTTCCAGTTGCGGTAAGTTAGTGTAGACAGGGATAACTATCTATTTCCTGAAAAGCTGTCATCGCAAAAATGGCAGCTTTTCGGAATAGATAGTTAATAGAGGAGGAATGATGAATTCCTCTGGTAATTAGGTAGAACTCCATGCCAGTTCTAAATCTAATTACCTCCAGTTTAGTAATGATGAATAGGCCCCTAAAATACAATCATTACACATATGTTCGTTCCCATAACAAGCTGAAAAAGCCAAAGTGTTAAGTGTGCACAAAGTTTTGAAGCAATAAGTCAGGTATTCTCATGTCCAGACCCAAAGTTACCTTAATAGGTTAAATTTTTAGCATTGATCTCAGTGGGCACAGGGGGATCTGTGCATGATTGAGGAAATTGCTGTGACCAGTTGGGGTTATTGGAGAAACATTTTCCCAGATGATTATACATTTTCTTGATCCATTTTACTCACCTTTGCCTTCTCTCATTTAGCTTTCTGTTGATTGTATTCCAGCGTACATTCAAGGTATCCAGATTATCCTTAATATGAGCAGAATCAGCAGGCGAGGACTGCTCAGCAACCTCTCCGCTAAATACATTCAGTGCTCTGACGTTAGCTTGTTGCTGTCCTATGCCATCTTCGAGTACCTGAAATGATTACAAAATAAAAGCAACGGTTACTGCACTGGTTTTTTTTCACTGTAGCAGCTTAGTATTGCTCAGCACAGCTGCCACAATCACACGTTATATACATTACTTATCATTGCAAAGTACTGATAATCTCCCAGCATTTAAACATGAGACACCGAGACAAAATAAGCCCCACTCCCTATATGCCCAAACCCTTCCCCAAGGTAACTAGAAGCACCCACTTTTTGGTGAAATACTGCCCACATTTATTTACGCTCCATCCCTATTGTGGCCCACAATTTGTGAAAGTTGTGAGATATAGAAAGTTTTATTTTCTCAATAAGTGATGTTAAAAAATGGTCCCTTTATATTATTGTCCTTCCCCAATCTAAAATTCATCCCAACCACAAATTTTGAAGTAACAATGACACTCCCAGTGGATAGTAAGGGATGTCTCAAGAGGTACATTCCCATGAACCCTTCTGCACATTATTATTTCGTCGGAATCTAAGATGGAAAAACTGACAATACAGTAAAAAGCGAAGTGTAATCCTGTCTGTAAGCTTACATTTTAAACTATAAGGATGAGTTGAGAATGGTCCCATTAGGAAATTCTAATAGTCGCTTTTTGATGGTTATGTTTTTTGGATTAGTGATAAGGGAGTCTATTGTGTGTGAGGGGCAGAGTTTATTAGGGTTTGTGAGACTCTTGCCTACTGGAAATTTCCAAGAACAGGGAAGAGCTGCCTCACAGATATATGATCTACACTTGTACTGATACATATTATTTTTTTCCTTTCTGTTTGTTTCCTTGGCTTTTCTTACCATTCCCCTCTTTTACTTATCAAAGATCACAGACACAGGGGTAAATTTACTAAAGTGGGGATGTTGCCCATAGCAACCAATCAGATCCAGCTTAACATTTAACTAGCACCTTCTAGAAGATAGTAGCTAGAATCTGATTGGTTACTATGGGCAATATCTCCACTTCTATAAACTCTCACTTTAGTAAATTTACCTCATAAAATGTATTCACTAAAAACAGATATTGTATGTACATATGTAAAATTGCAAAAATCACAAGTGTATACGTTAGTGCCCATAATATATGCGGCCCAGGGCCGGGCCGGCCATCTGGCACTTCTGGCAAATGCCAGAAGGACCGATGGCCTGATGTGCCAGTCCAGACTGAACACTGTCCGAGCAGCTCTGCCTCCCAGCGTACTGTTCGGCTGGGATACTGAGAGATGGGGACATGCAGTGAGGCCAGGCCCCATGTGGTGAGGCCATGTCCCCATTGCATGAGTGCGCGCATAAAGATTGATGCCAGGGCTGATCTGGAGCCCCAGTCTGTCCCTGATGCAACCAGTTTATGCCAAACATACATAAGATACACTTACACCATGTTTTGAACATTTGTACTGATTGCAAATAGACATTCGTTATTAAGTGTAAATAAAATAAATAAAACCTACAGAATTCAGCACTTCCTTCTCATGTACCAATGCTAAAATGTGAAGACAAATGGGTCTATTCATCATCATCAATGACAACATTTTTGGAGCTTGTATGCAGGAACATTCATCATCTTCAGATGGCATTAGTTCCCGAACCATGCTCCTTCCTTACGGGAAGAAGTCCTGGGTTGCGAAGAGGGATCACTTTTTATCCCTCTGCCACTTCTTGGCTCCTTCCACATGAGCGCCGGGGATTTTTGTATCTACATGAACCCACTTTCACCGCTACTAAAGTAACGGTGAAGACATTGTTGGGGATAGCTGATTTTCAGATCATCTGTCTCTGCACCAAAGCAATGATGAATTGCTTAGCCTGTCTCAGAGAGATAGAATGTTAATTATCGGCCCCCTATAAGTAACAATTAATAAATAGGCCCCAAAATCATTTATGAGCAGTGCAAAAAAGCTTCAGCTGTAAAATTCCAATCAGCAAATCAACTATAGCTGGAGACCATCTGCACCATAAAATTATATTGGTAACAGCCCTCAGGCACCCACAAATTATAAGGCTTTAATAGGTGTATATATGTCTCTGTGCTTTATGGGGGCTTATTGAAGTTATACGCACAATCATGGCACTGAGCAGTATGGGTGGAGCAGTGATAACATTTTTTGTGGTACCTTTCCCTTAAACATCCCACCTGGACTTCCTCCTCTGGGAATTACAGGAGGGCAAGAATTAAATAATTTGAAGTATGCAGTAAATTGATGCATTAGTTAGTGAAAATTTTATCCAAAAAAAGAACCTGCAAAAATATGGCAATTTCTTATTAAATAAACACATCTCCTCCATTAAAGGGTTGTGTCCTCACTGAGCTTGCTATAGGACATCTGCAATACAGAGTGACAGGTGTACCACCTCAGCCAAACTCCCCATCTGTCACCATATTTTGAAAGGCTATTTGTTTGGGAACTCTTTGAAGAAATGATGCAGTCAATAATGTTCACTGCATTTATCTTAATTAAAATGACCATGATGTACACTTAATACCTTGGTTTTGTACCGGTACACCTGGGTAGTCTACATGGGCTCAGTAAGGTATACACCTAGTCACAGCTTTTGGGAGTGACTGTGGCATTCTGGAAGTGCACCTTGGTGTATGGAGAGTCTAAACTTTTCAGCTGTCCTCCTAAAGCACTTCTCAATTTAGCAGCACCAGTGGTTCTCAAATTTGTTCCTCAAGGCACCCTAACAATCCAGGTTTTAAAGATATCCATGGTTGAGCACAGATGTTTAAATGAAATTGACTAATTAAATCACCTGTGCTCAAGTACCAATATACTTGTGCTGTTAGGGTGCCTTGAGGACAGAGTATGGAAATGTCTGATGTAAACTAATCATGAGATAGACTGTACAGAGAGACTATATTTATTACATGACAATAGAAGCTTGCCGAGGGAGCCGGGGGCTAGTTATTGCCTAAAACTATGATTTAGTAACATACTATCCCTTATCCAGTATATTTTATACACCAATGGCACCACACAAAGTGCTGGTTACCATCAGCTTCTTACATAACAGCGTCTTGTCACCTGTTGCTCCTCCATTTTGTTGTTATGCTGAAAGTGTGATGTCATAGCCAAGTGTTTTGTAAATGGCCTCCACTGCATTTAATCATTTGTAGTAAGTTTTTTATTATGTGAGAAACTGGACATATTACCCTTTTTAGTTTAGAACAGAAATAAATGCAGATGAACAATGTAACTGCAAACTGCATTGCATGGAATTCTGAGCATGTACAAAATCTCTTTTAATCCACTGCTAGAGTATTTGATTCACAATCAGCCACAGTTTGACAGGACAGAAATATCATTTTGCTGGTTGAACATCAAGAATCAAAGAATCTTTTTTGAAATTCTGAAATTCTGTCAACTAGTGCTCTGTGATTTGTATGCCCTCGGGATATGTTCTAAAATATATTCTGAGGGAGATTCCAAAACAAGTACTATACAGCAGCCCAGCAGCTTGTGAAGTAATAAAGAAAAACTCATAGATTGAAGTTGGGATCAAAAAATGCCAAAATACAATATAAAAACATAGTTGACAGAAAAGAAACTCACTCAGTGTTACTGTACAATTTTACCAAGTGTGTGTATGTCTCTTGCTAATTTAAAAATGTATAATTTCCACATTTACATTGTGAACAGTCAAATGACATATAATGAAGAAATTCAATTATTTTGAGTCATGCTCTACACATCTACTTAGAAAGTCAGCAAATTTATTTTGAATGGTTTTATTTTATATAATTTCATTTAATCCAACATTTAAATGGCCAAAAACACATGTAGTACCATAAAAATGTTTAGATTAAAAATATTATGTGTAGGGAATATATACTGTGGACACTTATATATGAGGACAATTTTTTGATACATATATAAATAAATATCTATATAGCACACACCTATCTCAGTTGGAATGGGTATGAAATACCGGACACGAGAAGATACCGACTATCGCTGATAAGTACCCTAACCCTCCCCTCTTCCCCCCTAACCCTCCTTTAGTGGTGCCTAACCCTAAGTTCCCCCATGGGGGTGCCTAAACTTAAATGCCCTACCCGCACCCTAAACCTAACCCTCCCGGGGGGTGCCTGACCCTAGCCTCTCCCCAGTGGCGCCTAACCCTAAACCCCCCTTCCCCTAGCCTAACTCTAACCCTCCCTGGGAGGTGCCTAACCCAAAGTCCGCCCGGGAGTCCCTAAACCTAACCACCCCCCCTCCGCGCGGCTAAGTGCTATGACACCCAGACTAACCTATCTTAAGTCCCCCGTCGGGCTTTAGCAGTCGGGCTATAGATCAGCGCCATTTATTCTGCCAGTCTATTAACTACATCCCATTTCAGTTGTAGGGTTTGGCTCAAAACATTCAAGTATTTTGTCTTATATTCTGCTTGCAAATTTCCGTTTGTAAACAGAATTTAAAATACAGCACAATACAGTATTATAAAGGTGGAAAATGCTTAAAAGTTAAAATATAGAGGTTATTGTTGGTCTATAAAGCAGGTGCAGTAACAAATAATAGTGACTAGAATAGGACAAGCCATCAATCCCCAAAAATGCTGCTGATTCAACCAACTTCATAATTTCTAAAGCTACAGTATTATTTTTGTTAAGTGCACATTTAGGGAGAGTGCTGTGTCTTTTTCCCTCAGACTGACATTCACGACAGTGATGGTCAGCGATTATAGTTGTGGCTGTTTTGGAATATTTCTATGGAAATATTAAAAACATTAAAGGCCTGATTCTGATTCGGGAGTAAAGCAAAAAAAGAAGCAAAGTAACTTTGTACCTGGACAAACCATGCTCCAATACAAGGGGTGCAAATACAATTATTATTATTTTTTTTATGCATGGTAAATACTGGCTAAATTTTGTATGTAGTCCACAAATGCTCGACAGCTTTATTTTTGTACTTCTATTTAAGATCCCCATACATCTGCAACGTATCGTAGCGATGTAGCGATGGGATCGGAAATGCCGATCGGCGGCTGATGTTCTGCGATCCGTCGCAGGATCGGTGAAATTCTACATGTTAAATTTCATCGATCTGCCAATCAGGATCATTTTTTTAATGTGATCAGCATATCTGTGAAGTCCAACATGTTGGATTTCAGCGATCCTGCAATGCCGGATTACAGGATCACTACATCGCGACGATCCGGGGGCCTTAAAACTTGTTCTTTTTTGCTTTACTCCCTCCTCAGAATATGTCCAAGGGGCATATGAATTATCGGAGGCTGTCTGGCCTCCGATAATTAAGTATCCAACTCGCCGCGAATTGCGATGGCGGATACTTAAGTACTGAAGCCAGCTGTACTGGGAAAGCTGTTCCGAAAGCAGCTGTCACTGTGATCAGTATCACTGCTACAGAAGTAGCAGTGATACTTATCCATCCGGAACCGGCCTTCTGTGCATGTGTGACCTGAGGTCAATAGTGACGTGCGGTGAGGTAAATGGCTGGGGAGGCACTGGTTAGTATCAGAGCCAAATTTACAGATACATATATGCACCCGAGGAGTCACGTGGGCATTATACAAAGGTGCAGCAGTATATAGTGCTGGAAATGTGGTGTGTTTTCATCAGGGATGTGTGCGGAAAAGGTAAACAGGGGAGTTTTTATTATAAAAATGATTAGAATAATACAAAGATGATATTTATATATTATTCTTTACATTTTTCTTATACTTTTCATAGTATGACAGCAAAGGCTCTGCCTCACCTGACCACACATTACTGGAGGTCAAACATGCAGACAGCCAAAGGTAACATTGTGAGGCACCAAAGCGATCCACTCTTCTCATAGAAAGGAGTGGGGCTTCAATAACCGAAGTCATCTGAAGATGGCGTTGGTTCTTGCAAGCTATTTACAAAAATTTAAATTTTTTGGAGTTTGCTGAACACTAGGCAATCCTATCGAGATGCTAATAACAAATAGGCCTGTTAACTAAAACATGCAGAAACTAGCTTTTCTGCATGTGTACCGGGCCCTTAAGTGATAATGAATAGGCCGCTAAGTTACAATGACTGGTAACTTTATGTTTACACTCCACTTTTGTTACCAAGTGCAACTTAAGACCCAGAACAATTAACTTAAACATCATTATTACACCACACCACACCACTATAAGCAAGGAAAACAACACTAGGGGTCTATTTATAAAACTATCATTGCACTTAAATACTGAGAAAATTACAGTTTTCACAGAATTCTAGCTTCTTATAGTGTTAGGAGCTGTCTCAATAACACTGGAAATTACATTTATCACAATCCACATCTTTAATGCAGAATTACTAAAATTAATATTTTCACACAAATTTACTTTTCTGTCCTTGCCAGGAGATGGGCTCCGATAAGAGCTCATTCTGGCGAAGAGCAGAAGCAGTGTGCTAGTGTAAAGCTATCACACTTATTCCTGGTTAGGGTCTTTGATGCACACTGTGCATGTGCGGCCATTGGCCCACTCATTTGTCACCAATGGCCAACAGGGAGGGAAAAGCAGCACAGCAGCCCCCATAGATACCTATGGATGCTAGATTTGTGGATGAAAATGGAGGAACCGCGGCAGATATCAGCGATATGTGCCTATGATCCCTCTATATTGTAGTACATCTGGGGGTCCTTAATATTTGCAGGTACCTCTCTGCCTGGAAATGGCTGTTTTAACTGTAAATAGGCCCCTAAAAGAGAGTTAGCAGACCCTCCAGAGAGGTGAGAACATACATAGGGGATCTTTTAGGATCCTTTCCCCTTCATGCTGCATACTCCTCCTTTCCTCCTAGGTTCACAAGTGACAAAGGATAACAATGCAGTTTGTGACATTGCTTAGACAGCACCTTCGATAAGACTGTAATGATAAGTAACACTGAAAAAGCATCTCTTATTGCTGCAAATAACAGTGAGGATAGATTCAACTGTACAGAGTAAAAAATGTATTAACACATTAAAACTGTCCCCATATGGATTCAGTAATTAACTTGTTCATCTTTTTTTTTTTTTATTTGGCATCTGGTTTTCTCACAAAGGAGATCATCTCCCATATGTTGGATGAGAGCTGACATTCCATTCTTTGTTTTTTTTTGCTCCCTGTCAGCTGTCACTGAATATTTGTGCAAAACATACTTGCCAACTCTCCCTGATTGTCAGGGAAACTCCCTGAAATAGCAGCAATCTCCCTGACTCCCTGAAGTGTCTGGCAATCTCCCTGATTGCACTTTACCCGCATTATAAAGCTGTTGTATAACGAAAAACGCAGAGATATATACATTCCAATTGGAATCACTAGTATAATTTCCCTGCATTGGTTATAAGGCACAATGATCCCTATGGCTACATGCATTTTCTGAAAAGTATCAGTGTGTTTTCATCAACACGTAGATCTTACTAACTGCTTTGGGACTCATTTACATTTAGATGTAAGTCAATTTTATGACACGCCTCTCAGATGCAGCAGTACAGACCACTTTACCGCCACGCTCATAGGTGTTGCTTTTACAATCTCCATGAAATTATTTTTCAAAAGTAGGCAAGTATGGTGCACAATCACTGACTACAGACTTCGACATCTTCTGGTTATAAGTGTAAGTTTGAAAAAAATTCCAAACCAATGATTTTTAGCTTACAATGGCATCTGCCTTTTTCCATAATGTAGGGCTCTTGTTTCTTTATTTGGGACATTTCTTGGTGCTTGGAGGTGATGGGGAGCAAACAGACATGAGTCTATGATTGTTTGATACTTCATTAGCAGTTTCACCTATCTTATGATAAATTACACTTTCCTTCACATTGTCCTGAAAGTTGTGACTGAATAGAGAAAGCTCTTTGTCACAATCTGATAAAGAGGATGATAGAAATTCACAAACATCGGAACTGCATGGACCTGCCAGTCCATCAGATCATGTGCTGTACTTATAGCTACAAAAAAATGCTTTTAATTAAGCAAAATATTAAATTTTTTTTAATGCAAGTTGTTATCGGCATAAGGCATCTCTCAGTTAAAATCATACACTTGAAACTGGGGCTTTTTAATACAAAAAGAGATTCAAACTGACTAGTGATAGTGTCATGCAGTAGTCTGCATGACAAGCACACTGATAGCCAATCAGTATCATTGTACTGTATATGCCTGATTACAACATAACTGATAGGTGTAGGATGAATGCAATGCAGATCACCAAATGTGGTCAGCCCCATATCCCCCCAAAAAAGAATGCTGGAGAGCCAGCCTGAGTCCTAGCGTTTAATACCTGTAGTTCTTTGTTTGCCTGTTACACTGCAATTTCTGAATGCTGTATTTCTACAAAGAACAAAAAGGTTCATAAGCTGTGACTAACTCATTTAGTGCCACATAGCTTTTAGCAGGAAACCCTGTATCTTTGTAGTGCAATGAGTATTATATGTTATGTGTTCTTGTCATCATGTGTGAATGGAAATCAACTATTTTTACTGAAAATTGTAAATGTCACCGACCTATTTATGTAGCAGGAGGCCTACCGGGGAGGGATCAGGAAATCTAGCTAAACCTGTATGCTAACTCAATCCTTAGAGTCCATTACAAATTATTGTAAATCTTCCAAAACGCTAAGCTTTTCAGAATTTGATAAATAGCTCCACTTTGCAGATTCCAATGAGAATTATGCGTTAGTACATTAACTAGTTATGCAGCAACAGCCATTTCTACATGATTTAAGGCAGCAACACAGCATTCAATAAGACAATAGCTGGCTTTTGTTATACACACACATCTTAGAAATAGAGGGATGTCATGAGTCATGTAACACCCCTCCAATTAGACAAACAGTGCTTTGATGAAGTATGTGATGTTGTGTGCTGTTCACTAGATTAAGTGGTAATGATAAATGGAATAATATGTTTGTTGAAAGGCACTATATAACTGTATGCAGTAAGCATACTACCCAGAGGTGTTGAATGCACCCACAGAATGGAAGTGCCATGCTCCAGAGATGATCTCATGCCATCATGTAGCATTAACATGCCATCTCAGTATGCAAATCTCATTTATAAAACAAGAATACTAGAAACCATTGGTCTGTAGAACCCTTGGTAAGATTCAATGTATATTTTCATATTAAAATAGTATACATTCATTTGTATTTCTTTCTTGAATTAATAATATTTATTTAATTAGAAGAGCAGACTTATAGTAACACTTTCTACAGTTATTCATAATAATATATATGACGCTTCACAAAAAAATCTGTCTAAATATGACACAAAGAAAATGCCACATATGAAATAAAAGAAATTTCAACACTGTTTCACTAAATTTTCATCTCAAACATCATTTTATTGAGAAATTGTGCAGCAAATCTACAGATTTGTAATATAGCCTTACAATGCACTATGACACTCCTGTCCCCTATGTTTGTAACATGCATTATATGTTGTTATTTTGGTTTCATTGGTAGTGTTGACTATTCCCTAATCAAATGACCAACAAATGTATTGTGATTATAGGCAACAGACTGGTGGTACTCCGTTCATTGCAATCTTTGAGTTTGAACACTTATACTAAAAGGAAAATGGCAATTCTGTTTACAAGAATCATCTGAAATAAAGACCATAACTAAAGTAGAATAAAACAGCTTTACAAGGCCAGTTCAACACAGTTCTATACTAACATATAAATAAGAAACAGAAACATTGCTGTAAATACAAGCAGAATAATAAAACCCCTCAAGAGCTTCATTAAAGAATTTCTCTTTGTTTGGTCATAGTAATATCATCTTCCATTAGTGTGTACAGATTGTCTGACAAGCTAGTCAGTTTTAATCCCACAACAGAATTCAGTTGAAATTTGCATTGAACACTGTTGAATCACAATAAGAGCTGGATTTGGCAATTCTGAAGTATATCTAAGAATATGTAATTGTTTATTGTTTATGCGTGATGCACTGGATACAATTTATGCATTTATGTGAAATTTGCCTTACCCTGGGGCTTGTGTATTTTAGGACTGCAAATCCTGATAAAAAATTAGCATCATCTGAAAAGTTAATGAGGGAAATAAACATTTTCACTGTATTGAGCCTTACTATCTCTGTGGATACCTCGATAGATACGTATGAATAAGGTGGCAGGAACTGGACTTGCCTGGGGAATGACCCACTCACTGAGCCAGAAATGGAGGCCCATTATTATGGAGCATGGGAATTCCAGACACACGTCATTGCCTTGTTGTTGATGCAGTCTTTCCTGAAGTGCTTCATACGCAAGTTCAGTTTATTTACCAGTCAATGGAATCCACTATATACAGATATCAGATAAGGGCAAGCAGAGAGAACATAATAATTGTCATCATTTTAGAAGCAAGGATTAAACATACTGATGTATGTTTTCTTTTCTTTTTTGCAATAATGAGGAAGAACTAAACAAGGACAGACTGTAGCGCTCGGACACTACCAAAGCTCGGTTTAAGATTGAATGATTTATTGGGTATCATCTCTATATGGATGATACACAATTTTTCCTACCCTATTAAGATATCTCACCATCTGTGTTGGCTCAGGTTACTTAATGTCTTTCTGCCATTCATCTAGGACAGGGGTGGGGAACCTTTTTTCTGCCGAGGGCCATTTTGATATAAATAACATTATTTGCTGTCCGGTGCAGGCCACGCCGCCTCCGTGTGACGTCACACGGGGTGGGGGCCACAATCGCCGGTGATTACAGCAATGCCCGGACCATCCTGAGGATGCTCTGGGGAGCTGCAAGGCAGCTGTGTGACCTGCTGCTGTGTGACCAGGCGGCACTGCTGCATAGATTCTGGCTGCAGGGTGCCATTCTAGGCACCCTGCTAGCCAGATGAGGTTGGCAGAAAAAGCTCAGAGGGCCAGACCAAATGATTCTGCGGGCCTTATACGGCCCCTGGGCCTGAGGTTCCCCATCTCTGATCTAAGATGGTGTTTCCCAACTCAAGTCCTCAGAGACCCCTAACAATGCATGTTTTACTGATCTCCTCAATATCACAAGTTAAATAATTAACACCACCTCTGGATTTTGTAAAATGTGTCAGCCAGCAAATACACTTGGAAAACATGCACTGTTAGGGGTATCTTAGGACTGGAGTTGGAAAACACTGATCTACTGTAGGATGTAATTTTGCCGCCCCAAATTCAATATTCAAACACAGTTATTATTATTTTTCCCAGCAGTAAACTGAAATGACCAAACTAACATGTCTATTTCTATTGACAACATGTCAATAAACCCTTCCTCTCAATCTCGGTGTCTAGTTATCTTCCTTGACTCTGAACATTCCTTTGCTCCCTACAATCAATCTTTTTTTTTCAAATCCTGTTACATACATCTAAGATACATTTTAGGATATGCTCATATCTCATAACAGACACTGCAAAAACGTTAATTCATTCAGGCACTCATTATTTCCCGCACTGATTACTGCAATAGTCTGAACCAATGTGCAACATGTAACACTTATCATTATGAATTAAACACCTAATATATTCTATACAGTGTAAACTTGTAAGCAGGGCCCTCTTATATTGCTTTCTGTTAAAACCAAATCATATTTTACCACTATGTTTCCAATTATAAAACAAAGAGGAATATGTTGGTGCTTTATATATAAATATTAATAAATAAAATAAATAACTTGTTAATTTATTATCTAATTTACTGATGAGTTTATTAGCTCAAATTTACAAAATTGCTTCTGAAGTTCAAACACATTCGTATTTATTTGAACCATGTGAGTAGAAAACTAAAACTTTGAACTTAAATGCAGTGATCTCAGCTGTTTGAATATAAAGTTACAAATATTATAAGATGTAGCAATTGAAGGCCAAAACGGCAACATCCGTATACTGCAACATCTTTTATTTTACCTGTTAGCTGCCAACTCAAACTTTGAACACAAACTTCAAATTAATTTGCAGAAAGCAAACGCACTCTGATCCTGCCCACTAACCACATCATACGTCTTGGTCTGGCCCAGCAAGCCAAATTGCCAACCAATTTTAAACAATGATCTTTACAGCAAATAAAGAAAACATATTATTATTATTATCCTTTATTTATATGGCACCACAAAGGTTCGCAGCGCCTTACATATACATATAGCAATATGTGCTGTTTTTTCTTTTGCAAGAAATTTTAATCTGCTGATATCACTTCTTCAAACTCAGTTAAACGTTATGGAAGCTAACTGTAAATAATCAACATCCTTTATTAGCTGCCTGCATCCTGAAAAAATAGGATTTTGGTACTTACCGATAAATCCCTTTCTCCGATTCCACAGGGGACACTGGAGTCTCAATACAATGGGTATAGGAGTGAGTTAACCGGGAGCTGGCACCTTAAAAAAAAACAGTAGCTAGCTCCTCCCCCTCTATACCCCCCCAAGCCAGTCTAAAAATAACTGTGCCCGAGGAGAGCTGGAAGTAAGGAGAAGGAGACAGAAAAGCTACAATAACTACATTCATGTACTAACACATCATACACAGAAAAAAAAACGGTAACAGACCAATCAAACAATCTAATGCAACAACTGTAGCATTTAGCAGAAAAGAACAGCGCAGGGAGGGCGTCCAGTGTCCCCTGTGGAATCGGAGAAAGGGATTTATCGCTAAGTACCAAAATCCTATTTTCTCCTTCATCCACTAGGGGACACTGGAGTCTTAATACAATGGGGATGTCCCAGAGCTTACATCCCGGGTGGGAGAGCGCTGAGAACCCTGCAGTACTGCACGACCAAACTCAGAAGCGGAGGCCGCAAATGTATAAAATCGGTAAAACTTAAGGAAAGTATGCTTTCTCAACCAAGTAGCTGCTCTGCAAAGTTGGTTTAATGAAACCCCCCGAGCAGCCACCCATGAAGGACCTACCGAGCGTGTTGAATGATTGGTAATGGTACTAGGTGGTTGTCTGGAAGCCACCACATACGCATGTCTGATAGCCAGGCGAATCCATCTTGAAATGGTTTGTTTGGACGCCGGCCAACCTGGACGGGCCAAATCAAGCCTAATAAATAATGCGTCAGATTTACGGAGGGAAGCCGTCCGGTCCACGTAAATCTTAAGAGCCCTGACTACATCCAATAACTTCGAATTTGGAGAATCGTCTTTGAAAACCGGAACCACTATCGGCTGATTTATATGAAAACCTTGGGAAGAAAAGATTTCTGCGTGCGTAACTCCGACCTATCCTCATGAAAAATGAGGAAGGGGGGACGACAGGATAAGGCACTGAGCTCCGACACTCGCCTTGCTGAGGCGAGCGCCAACAGCAGAACCACCTTCCAGGTTAAATACTTCATTTCTACCCTGTGTAAAGGCTCAAAGGTCTCAGACTGAAGGAACGTTAAAACTAAATCCAAATCCCAAGGTGCAGGTGCAGTGGGCGGTTCGAAAGGAGGTTGAATTCTGATGACTCCTTGTAAAAAGGTCTGAACATCTGGAAGCAAGGCCAATTTCCTCTGAAAGAAAACTGACAATGCAGATATCTGTACCTTTAAGGAACCTAGACAAAGGCCCGCTGTTAGACCGGCCTGAAGAAAAAGGAGGAGACGTGATGTCCTAAAAACTGCTGGCGGGTAATTACGTCTCTCGCACGAAATAACATAAGCCTTCCATATGCGATAGTAATGCTGAGAGGTGACATCCTTCCTGGCCCGCAGCATAGTGGGAATCACGCTGGACGGGATCCCCTTGCTTCTGAGGACAGCCCTTTCAGTAGCCAAGCCGTTAAATGAAGCCGCCGTAAGTTCTGATTAACGAACGGCCCCTGCAGAAGAAGATCCTCCTGAAGGGGTAGGGGCCAAGGTTCGTCTATTAACAGATTTTGTATTTGCGAGTACCACGCTCGCCTGGGCCAATCTGGTGCTACTAGTAGTACCTTGACTCCTTCTCGCTTGATTCTCTGGAGCAAGCGTGGAATGAGAGGAAACGGAGGGAAGACGTAGATGTAATGGAAGGGCCACGGAGCTGACAGTGCGTCCACCGCTGCAGCTTGAGGATCCTTTGTCCTGGAGTTAGAAGACTGGTAACTGGTGATTTACTCTTGACGCCATGAGATCGGCTTGCGGACAGCCCCACCTCAGAGTCAGTTGATGGAACATCTGAGGATTGAGGGACCATTCCCCCGGATGGATGTTCTGCCGACTAAGATGGTCGGCCTCCCAGTTCTCTACTCCCGGAATGAATATCGCAGAAATTGCTACTGCAAATTCATCTGCCCATATCAAAATCTTGCTTACCTCTCTCATACCGGCTCTGCTTTTTGTGCCACCTTGTTTGTTTATATAGGCCACCGCCATGGCATTGTCTGACTGAACTCGGATCGCCTGACCCCTCAATATGTGCTGCGCCTTCTGAAGGGCATAAAACACTGCTCTCAACTCCAGCACATTTATGGGTAGACTTGCTTCCCGTTGAGTCCAGAGCCCCTGAAAATGCCTTCCCAGGGTCACTGCTCTGCACCCTCTTAGGCTTGCATCCGTGGTGAGGAGTATCCAATCCCACATGGCAAATCTTCTTCCCGCCAACAGGTGAGAGGGATTCATCCACCATATGAGGGATGTTCATGTTTGCGGCGCCAAAAGAACCCTCTGATGTAGAAACAGGTGGGACCCTGACCACTGGGAAAGAAGATCTAACTGAAAAGTTCGGGCGTGAAATCTCGCATATTGTATCGCCTCGAAAGCTGCTACCATTTTCCCGAGAAGACGGATACAGAGATGTACTGACACCCAGCGATGCTGTAAAATCATGCGCACCAGGTGCTGAATGGGGGCAACCTTGTTCTGGGGCAAAAATACATTTTGTTTCCTTGTGTCTAGTATCATTCCCAGAAAAAGTAGGCATTGGGTGGGGATCAGGGAGGATTTCTTGAAATTTAGGATCCATCCGTGCTGTAAGAGAACACTCTGCGTTAGATGAATGTCCTTTAACAGGCGATCCCGTGACGAGGCCTTTATCAAGAGATCGTCCAGGTACGGAACAATGACAATACCCTGACGATGCAGCAGGGCCATCATTTCTGCCATAATCTTTGTAAACACCCTTGGTGCTGACGAAAGCCCGAAAGGCAGGGCCTGAAATTGAAAATGCGAGTCTAGTATTGCAAAACGAAGACAAACCTGATGAGGGGGCCATATCGGTATATGGAGATAAGCATCCTTTATGTCGAGGGACACTAAAAACTCGTCTTTCTCCAGACTCGCAATCACGGATTGGAGAGATTCCATTTTGAATCTGAAGATTCGCAGATAAGGGTTTAATTCTTGAGATTGAGGATGGGCCTCATGAAACCGTCTGGCTTGGG
The DNA here is from genome assembly GCA_031769625.1 of Taudactylus pleione. Taxonomy (NCBI): domain Eukaryota; kingdom Metazoa; phylum Chordata; class Amphibia; order Anura; family Myobatrachidae; genus Taudactylus; species Taudactylus pleione. The sequence goes on from JAUIMM010000608.1 coordinate 16,428,028, forward strand.
CACAACGAACAAACTGGAATAAAACCCTTGACATTTCTGGTGGGATGGAACCCTGACTATTACCTGAGACAATAACAGTTTCTCTATTGCCTCCTGAATAGCCACACGTTTTTCCGTAACCTGAGGTAAACCTGTCTTGAAAAAACGAGAGGGAGGCTGTATTCTGAAATCCAGCTTTAGTCCCTGAACAATGACATTCCGAACCCAGACGTCTTGACAAGACTGGTTCCAAATGTCCATGAAAAGTAGGAGTAGAGCCCCTACTCTGGGGTCCCCCAAATGAGAAGGGAGAACGTCATGCGGTAGGCTTTGCTGCTGCTTTATCTTGCAGTGAGCTGGAAGCAGCTGAAGACAATGCTCTACCCCGGCCTCTGGTACCCCTGGGGAATGCTGGGCCTCCTCTGGCATGCCCTCTAAATCTCCCAGGGGCATGAAAGGACCGAAAGGGCGGACCTGCCGAGGGTCTTTTGGTAGGAGGAGGGATAGCAGATGGTAAATAAGTGGACTTCCCACCTGTAGCTTGTGAGATCCACTTATCTAATTCCGAGCCGAAAAGAACCTCCCCCGTAAAAGGAAGAGCCTCGACTGCTCTCTTAGACTCTGCGTCTGCTTGCCACTGACGCAACCATAGAGCCTTTCTAGCAGACTCAGCTAATGCTGAAGATCTGGCGGATAGACTGCAAATGTCCTTTGACGCTTCCCCCAGGAATGCAGCTGATTCTGCAATTTGCTCAGCTAACTGAATGAGGCCATCGGGTTGTGCACCAGACCTAATCCCTTCCACTAGCTGCAAAGCCCAATTTTCAATGGCTTTGTTCACCCAACAGCAGACTTGAGCCGGACACATCAAAACCCCTGCTACAGTGTATAGAGATTTTAATGTCTGTTCCAGCTTCCAGTCCGAGGTCTCTTTTAAAGCAACAGCACCCGGCACTGGAAGTACTGTCTTTTTAGAAAGACGGCCTACTGATGGGTCTACCGCAGGAGGAGTTTCACACAATCTCCTACTGTCATGCGGAAAGGGGTAATAAGAGAGATACTTCTTGTTCATTTGAAATCTCTTATCTGGGTGTTTCCATGCAATAGAGAGAATATCATCCAGCTCCTCCGATGCTGGAAAGGTAACGGACTGCTTAACCCTTTAACCAAAAATAGACGGTTTTGCAGTTACCTCTACCTCCTCCACATGTAACACCTGTCGTACTGCTGTAAACAAGACATCTACCCCTTGTGATGCAGGTTCAATTTCCTCAGTAATCTGAACCTCCTCCTCCTGCACTTCCCCCTCCTCTTGGTCCTGAACATCCTCTTCGTCTGATTCATCCCAATGTAGGGGATTATGAATCAGCCTTTTATTAAGGACCTGAGTAGATGCAGAGGGAGTCTGGGACATTGCCTTTGTAAGACCCTCTACCGATCTTGCTAGAGATCGGGCCCAATCTGGTTCAGCTGCTGTCTGATTCAGCCTCTCCCTGTCTCTGCGAGCTGCTTCCAACTCAGATGACAGGTTGGATATAACTGATGTTAATTGATCCGACCACATAGGCTGGCTCACATTAACAGAGTCCTGAGGCTGAGACATGCAATTATCACACATTAGGCTGTCCCTGTGTGAATTTTTCCCCACAAATCTTGCAGGAAAAGGCCTTTTGGGCTGCCTTAGACCCCTTGGTAGACATTACTGTTACCACACACACACAGAGACAGGAAAAAAAAAACGACAGTAGTAATCACAATCGCACCTACAGTATGACTGACTGAGAAGGGGCACAGAGTGGGATAAGCAATGCACTGAACAGCGCTAGTTGAATAACGCTGCAACAATAATAGCAAGGGCTGATAACTGAGTACTAGCCTGACTCCAGACACAACCTGCCTTCACTTAGTAGTGCTCCAAAATGGCCCCTCAGTGTTCTTTAGAAGTGCTGAGGCTGATGGGAGGCAGAAGCAGAAGAAAACTTAGGCTCTGCCCCCCCCTGCTATGGCGCCCTCCACGTGAGCGGCAACTGTGAAATGCCCGCCGATTATAAAGTCCTGGCTCCTCTGCTAACCAGGGAGCCAGGGGACACTAACCTTGACCCTGCCTATGCTGCCGGCAGCGGGCATGTGCTGTGGGAACCCGCTACGAGCACTGCAACCAGCGCGTATCTGGGTTCCCCAGGGGACACTAACCTTGACCCTGCCTATGCTGCCGGCGGCGGGCATGTGCTGTGGGAACCCGCTACAAGTACTGCAACCAGCGCATATCTGGGTTCCCCAGAGACTGAGGTCTCTGTAGCAGGAGACCTCAGCGCAAACCCTTGTGCAGCAGCGGTGAGGTCTCCCTCGGCAGCATCCATTGGTGTAGACAGGCAGGGGCAGTGGGCTGCCTGTCCATCCTCCTGCTGATTGGAGGTCATTCTTTCTGTAAAATAAGCCCTAAACGGGAGATCAACGTCCAGCTCCCAGGGCATACTTTTTTAGACTGGCTTGGGGGGGGGTATAGAGGGGGAGGAGCTAGCTACTGTTAGTTTTTTTTTATGGTGCCAGCTCCCATTTAACCCACTCCTATACCCATTGTATTGAGACTCCAGTGTCCCCTAGTGGATAAAGGAGAAAAATAGCTTATGTGTTCTACTGTACAAAATATATAGTGGGTTTGCAAGTAAGTAAATCCTATCCATATAGATAGCTATGCTGTTTGAAAGACGACGGAAGTTAGAATACTTATTTTTAAGCTTTTTTTTTTATCTAGTAGCAGTAAGTGAATCGATTTTCCAGGATTGAGATATCTAGGCCTTGAAGCAGTTTGCTTTAACCTAATAATCCTCTGGATGGAACATGAGTTTTAAACAAAACCCACATAGTTTTCTCAGTAAGATTATTTGTTTTCACCTAGACTTGCGTATACACTCAAAGAACAGCACGTGTTAGTGTTTCAATGTTTCAGTGCTTTAATCGCGCCTTCGTCAGGAACAACATTATGTTGAAACACTAATGCTGTACTAAGTGTTGTTCTTTAAGTGTCTGGAGTACCGCCATCCTTCGTGATATATGGCATACATTTAGAATCCTGACAGTAGGGATTCCGGCATTCAGAATGCCGGCGCCAGAATCCCAACACTTATCAGAATGCTGGTGACTGACCGCCGGGATCCCAAAGGTAAGTAGCAGGGTTAGGGGGAGGGTTAGGGTTAGGCTCTAGGGGGAGGGTTAGGGCCAGACACTAAGGGGGGAGGGTTACGTTTAGGGTGCGGGGAGGGGGAGGTTAGGTTTAGGCACTAGGTGGGATGTCAGGTTTAGACACCGGGGAAGGAGGCTTAGGGTTAGCGTTACTTACCTAGAGCCGTAGGGATCGTAAACTGGTCGGGATGCCGGCGTCAGGATCCCGAGCGCCGGCATCCCGTACCCATATATATATATATATATATATATATATATACCAATTGTGGGCTCCAAAAGAAGCAAACACGAGACCAGCACACAACCATATATGCAGATGAAAAAAATCTTTTTAGTAGATATAAACAGCAGCATCGTTTTCAATATATAAAGACATAATCGCATGTCACAATTTGTAGCCATGGCATGTATACTCAACAACAGCCCTGTGACATCATGCATGTATAAATAGCCCCTGGCCCGACGGCTGTTTCGGTGAAACCACCTTCATCAAGAGCAGGGGCAGCAAGTTTTCATTCGAAACCCTTGAAACAAGGTTTACCATTCTCACAGCTAGTGAGGGTAACCCGGATTACCTCGGGCAGCCACAAGTTACATAAAACTGAAACGTCAATATCGTCACTGGTAGTGTCTGTATTTGCTGTCCGTGAGTGCCGCACCTTGTGGAACGTTTTCTGTATATATATATCTATATCTATATATATATATATATATTTATATATAAAAACAAACATATACTCAAAGGGCGCAAGGATTCACAGAGGACCGATTACTTCATTAGTTCGACACAGTTCATATATATTGGCAGCACTATTAGTTACTGTTTTCCTCTATCTGTGACAATGTAATATTGATGAACTATGTAAGCAATTTTATAGTGTCATTTGACATATGTTTTAATAAAAAACAATTTTCTATTTGAATCCAATGGTGGGCCATTGTGTTTTTTTGGATGTTTTTAGGTGAGAGGGTCTTTTGTAGAGTCTTTAGGAATATATTGAACTTTCCAGCATCAGCATTTGAAGGACATTAACAGAGGAAGAACAACCCCTTCAAGGTACATCATTCGAAACCCCTGATGAACATTTTCTAGTTCCGTATATATGAACTGTGTCGAAATGATGAAGTCAATTGGTCCTCTGTGAATCCTTGCACCCACTGAGTTTTTACACTGTATATATATATATATATATATATATATATATATAGATAGATATTTATACATATATAAATATATACACACACATAAATGTATGTATATTCCACATATAGAAGTTTTAAAAATAAATGTATAAATTTCATCAATTGTTTTTAAAATCCAATAAAAACATTTTTAGATTTCATGGCATATCTTTTAACATGCCCCCCCAAAAAAACTTTTGCAATTGCCATAGAAAAAAGTTAATGCTCAAAATTATACAATTGTTATAGAAATTACATTAAATATGCTGAACTATGCAAAATGGGACAGATTCAAAATTGGATGCTATGCGGCTATTTGCACAGTTGCCCAATGTTTTTTGCACTGTGCATCTGAGTCGCATTGGTTTACCAGTAGCGGCCGTAGTGAGTATTTGAACGAAGAGTTATCGAGAGTCAGTGTGCATTTATCAGAACAGTAATGGGGGGGTGGCTAGTTAAACATGGGCATGTTGCACCATTTTTTGGGCACATCATAGGGTTGAGACTAATGTGCGATCGATGGTGCTTCTTTGTACGCAAGCAACAGATTTGAGATGCATCTGGTGCACAAGCTACAGCAGCTTTGACATTTGCATAATTTCTCACTTCCACTGCATACAAAGATGCAGCTGCGATGGAATTAGCATGGGCTTTCCATGTACAGTACTGTATTCCCTACTAATAGTTCATGATGTGCGGAAATCAACACAAAAAAAAATGCTTAATGACTCTACTTTTTAGTTGTGTTTCAGCAAGGGATGTAAACATATATTGTGCCCACTGGTTAAAGTGGTACGTCTATGTTTGCCTTTATATTGTGAAATACAATCTATGTATACCTGAAACAATGGAGCAACTATACCTAAATACAAGGATTACTTCAGTGCAAATTACATGCCATAGAATGGAGATCTGGCCTGACCCTTGGATTACAAGGACATTGGCGAGATATACACATCATTATATCCACAGCACATCTGATGAAGCAGAAAGTAGTCTCACAAAACGCGTTAAACATCCTGCTGTAATTGTTCAACTATCTGGAGAAATGGATTATTCTTATCTCTAATAAAGAATACATATTTGGAAAAGAACTCTGTGGAAATATTCTAATTTAATTGAAGTGGAAATAACATAATTCCACTCAAGAACCTCACTTAGGTGGTATACCTACACTCAAGAGAACAAGCCTTTTTGCTTTATTACTTCAAATAACTATTAATTTAATCCTTATGATTTAATTATCTAACTAATTTCCATAGACTTTGTTTCTTATTTCTTTCTTTTAGGAAAATGTACAAAACAACAGCCTTTGGTTGACTGGTCACTAAAATAACACAGAGTTACTAGAGTTTCGCCCTTTGGGGGAGGGGCACAGTGATTTATTAACAATTGCCAAAGTACAACATTAACATTGTCGCATGTCAGTGCAATAAGATATTTTTTAGTTAGCTATTTATCAAAAGTCTCTTGCTAGAACAGAGGCTCCAATAAGATCCCATTCCAGCAAGTATAGCAGGGGTGGGGAACCTTGTTTCTGCTAAGGGTCATTTTGATATATATATAACATTATTTGCGGGCCTGGTTCAGGCCATGCCCCCTACGCGTGACATCACACGGGGGTGGGGCCATAATCGCCGGTGATTACAGCAATGCCCGGAGCATCCTGAGGATGCTCCAGGGAGCTGTAAGGGCAGCAGTGTGACCATCTGAAGCATTCTAAGGACGCTCCAGGTGGCATTGCTGCATAGATTCTGGCTGCAGTGTGCCATTCTAGGCACTCTGCTAGCCAAATGAGGCTAGCAGAAAAAAGGCCAGACCAAATGATTCAGAGGGCCATCTAAGGCCCCCGGGCTGGAGGTTCCCCATCCCTGAAGTATAGGTTGGTGGAGAGCTAAGCTTTTTAGAGCTTGGTAAATTGGGCAGTCCTGTAGAAAGCTATGCTTTTGACATTGAAACAGGGACCACAGTAGATATATATGATATCTGATGTACAGTAGTACCCTTATAATAAATAGCCCCATGTTTAAATTAGCAACAATCCTCCAAAAAATTTCCTTTTTCGCAGGACTGACCTCAGACTTACTTCAAAACATTGCTCCCTTTGTCACAATAAGCTTTCATTCAGTGATATTGTTACTGTTAAGTAATTTAAATTTCTCTATCAATATGATATTGAACTGAAAAGTTACCTTTACACAATACACAACTGAGATTAACAGATGTAAATAATGGCATGAGAGTTCTACATTTGGCTATTAGTGATGTAATTTGTGTCAAATTACATAAAATGCTTCCTTTGTTATATTTAAATGTGTTTATTATTCACAATCTTAGACTTTTAATAACAATTAACATGAGATCTTGCAAGGACTTGGTGACTTCTATTATACTTTTCTACAGCTTTGTTGTAAATATTTATTGCATATAATACAATATCCTTTATTTCACAGTAGAATAATCCATGCATAAACCTGTAGATTACATATTTTTCAAATAAATATGCAATTCTACACTTAGTATTAGCCTAGTACATTTTATCAGAGCATAGTGGTCATTAAAGTCACATTTAAAGCACTAAATCTAAGTTTAGTAAGTATATCAATATATCAGTAGGTGAAATATGACACAAAGTATGGATTCTAAGACACAATAAAGAGAGTGGAAAATGCAATAACCATCTATTTACTACACAGTACAGTACATGACTCAAATATATATATATATATATATATTTTAAGGATGTGCAGGCTCGGATAGGTTCGAATTCTCCCCGCCAAAAATCGGGTCTCAGAAAGAGGCAAAACGTCATCTTTCATGGACAAACATCATCTTCCATGGACTTTTGTCTAGGAATGATGATGTTTGTCCATAAAAGATGAAATTTTTTGCCTCTTTCTGAGACCCGATATGTGGCGGTAAAAGTCCGAACTTGGCGGGAAAATTTTAACCTATCCGAGCCTGCACATCCCTAATACATATACAGTGTATATATATATATATATATATATATGTATATATAATTTCTTGTAGAAAGTCTTTCAGAATGCTATAATATACGTACAAGCTAATGTGTCTGCTTAATAAATTGATGCAGTTAATTTTGTATTCCAAGAAAAAACCTAAATGGACTACTGTAACTTATGTCTCATTAGCTGGTAAGCTGGACGGTATCATTGTTTTATTTATTTATTATTTAACAGTTTCTTACAGGGCACAGCATATTCCGTTGCGCTTTACAATTGGAAACAAATAGAACAAAACTGGGTAATAACAGATAGATATATAGGTAGTAAGGCCCTGCTCGCAAGCTTACAATCTATAGGGAAAATTGTAGCTCAGTAAGAGAAGAAGGGGTTTTATAGTGAATGCTGTTTATAGACATTTCTTTCTGCTGGTGGTCAAAAAAAGTGCTTTTACTTATTACATATCTGCCAGTTGTTTTTTTACAATAAGATACTTCTGTGGTCAGCCAAAATTGGGGGAGGAAGGAGGGAGGAAGGGAGGAAGGGTGGAAGGGAGGAGGTCTGCCATCAGTAGTAGTAACAACAAGAAGACCAATAAGAAGGATAATAGTAATGATGATGCTAGTAATAATAATAATAATACTAATGTAATCTGTAATCAGTAGTTATAACAACAACAAGAACAGTTATTAAAAGGAAAAGAAGAAGAAAAACAATAATAAGAAGGAGGACAGTAATAATGATAAGAAAAAGGAGAAGGATGACGATAATAATAATTCTAAGTAGAATAATAATAATAATTCTAAGTAGAATAATAATAATAATAATAATAATAATAATAATAAAAGTAATCTGTAATCAGTAGTAGTAACAACAACAATATGAAGAAGAAGAAAAATTAGAACGTGTTATGAGCCGCATGGGCTCCCACCCCCCTGCCGGGTACCAGCCGCAGCCTACAAACCAGGGACACCGGATGACATGGCGATGTCAGTCATGGGGGTTATGGTCCAGAAGATTGCCACAGCTGCCGTGACATCTCTCACTAGCACTCCCGCCTCAACAGCTGCCACACGACTCACTTGGTCACGGCAGATGCCATGGCCACCGGGATGTCTATCACCAGCACTCCAGCCCCAGTAGCTGCCACATGTTTCACTAACAAGGGGCCTGGATCCAGCAACCTGATTGGTTCCTAGGCAGATTGAAGGCAGTGAGGGCTGAGCATCCATGCCAGTTATAGTGCACATTTACTCCCTGAAGTCTCATGTTAGTTCCTGCTTTTGGTTTTCTGCTACTTAAGTCCCTGTGCTATATTCTGGTGTCTTGCTAATGTTCAGTCCTCCTAGGGAGGAGGGGGGGGGTAGGAGGAAAATGAGGAGGAGGAGGAAGAGGAGGCGGACAAGGAGGAGGAGGAGAAGAAGAAGAAGGAGAAGGACAAGAAGAGGAAGATGAGGAGGACATAATTACTAATCACTAAATTAAAAGAAACAACAAGAGTAATCAAACTGTTCTTAACTTTATGTTCTTACATTTAAAAAGTTAAACCACTAATTGTTTACAAAAAATAGCATACTAATAAACAATATAACTTTATTTGTAGTACTTGATGCTTGAGGAGCAGCATGATTTAACATGTAGGATGAATCTCTGCCATAGGGAAGATAGAATAAGGCCTCTGTGCACTTTGCATGGTTGCTTCTTGTTACAGTATCTACAGTATATGAGTTTTTAGTTACTTGAATTAGCTGTGACATATGTTTTCAAAGATGTAATTGTCAAGGCACTTTAAAGTGATTAAAAAATGTCAGGTTATATTGCATATCATGTGAAACTCTGATCACACTGCACATGCCTCTTTGAAATTGCCACTTGAGACCTAGAGTAAAGTTAATATTGGGTAATACCAGTAATGCAGCCTGACAGTTTTGGAGAACCAGAGTTGAGTCAAATGACATAGTCAAACCTGTTTAATCTCAAACATGTAAATATGGTTAACTTACTCTGTATGTTGCAAAGTTAAACTGCTCTAAAAATAGATTGTATTGGTAGCTAAAGAGATCAACAATCTGCAGACAAATGATGTAATAGAATAGGTTTATTTATGGGACTGTGGGCCTGATTCAGGCTTATTTATGGGACTGTGGGCCAAGCCGTCGCTATGGGTCTCGTACCAAAGGGGGCGTGCTGTCGATGGTGAGTGACAGCACGCCCCCTTTGGTTGGCGTGCCGGGGGCGTTGCTGCCCAGACGGAGGCGTTCCCATGGGAACGCCTACCGTCTGGGGCCGGCCCCACTGACATCACTAGTGATGTCAGTGGGTGTGCTTTTGGCTCTGATAGAGCCAAAAGCACTCCTGGGCTTGCGGCAGCGAGACCCTATCGCAGGGTCTCGTCGCAAGCCCGATGGTCGCGATGGTCTTGACCATCACGACCATCTTTTTGGCCGCTCGCATAAGCTGTGGGTGGTCACCCACAGCTATGTGAGCGGCCAGGAGGCCGCTCTAATTTTAGGTAGGAGGGCCCTGATTCAGAGCGAGCGCTCTTGCCAGAGCGTCCGGCTCTGAATCAGGCCCTGTGCTTCTTTCATGAAAAATGTATGCTCTTGGTACAGTACACCCTATTAGTTGATCAATGACAATTTGAAACTTTTTGTTGCATTTTTCTAGAATGAGCAGAGAGCAGGTGGTTAGAAGCAATCATGTTCATGTCTTTCATATTTACAGTAAGAAACTTTTAACATGTCTACTGTTACATTTTTCATACGTAGATATAAAAATACTTCTGCTAATGGCTGCAAGCCTTGCTAGGCCTCATAACCCCTTCCACTCTAGCAAGTGTTCTTGGGACATAAAAGGTTAATTAAGGTCAATCACACTGCATCCAAGTCCTCGCTGTCAATAATCTAACTTGCCGCAAGTGCACTGCAACAAATACAGATGTGCAGTAAAACAATAAAAAGCACTCAGATCCACAAACATCAGCTTTGGCTGCATTTCTGTAGGAAAATTATCGTTCCAACCAGCCAACTAACAAATGATTACAATTCAATGCTGGTTACCACAATTTCAGAAGGAAAATTGACTTTGGGTTCTCTCAAAAATCTTGATAACCAGCACCTTGTTTTGCTAGCCTGGGATAGGGGGGTATCGTTTGGACCAGAGCTGTCTTTCCCAGGGAAGTCAGCCTTCAAAAATGTGTGCTGGCCTACCCTATTGGGTTCTTCTCCAGGAGGATTCTGGCTATGGGGTAATAAAGTGTTAATAAGAGAAATAAAAAAAAAAAATTGTCTTTGGTGAAATACCAGTCCCAGCACAGTTGCAAAAAAAGACTGTGCAAGATGAAACTTGGAGAACACAAGTGTAAAAGGGCCAGCTGGAACCTGTAACTTGCCAAGAAAAAAACTGACATAAAACGCTGAAAGTTTGAGAAACTTTTTTTGAATAAACAAAAACACATGGACAGTTGACTTTCAGCTTTGTTTTAATCTCTACTTATCCTATTGTATTGAAGTAGTCCATACCAGTACCTGTAAAAAATCCCAAAAAACGATCTGGCATTGTGAATGTCGACATTATGAACATATAACCAGCAGGAAAATACTGACCACAGACACTATAGAGGGGACTAGGGCCCTCATTCAGAGGCGGTCAGAGGATGCAAGCGGTCGCTCAGAAACTGGGCGGCCGCTTGCATCCTGACCGGCAGCCTCTGTTTCGGTCGTTAGGCTGTGGGTTTACACCCACAGCTCTAACGACCACTCAGGTGATGGTCACGATGGTCATAGACCATCGCGACCATTGGGGCTTACGACGAGAGCCTAGGGTAGGGTCTCACTTGTCGTAAGCCCCGGAGAGCTTCTGGCTCTGTCAGAGCCGGAAGCTCTCCACTGACATCACTAGTGATGTCAGTGGGGCCTCCCCCAAACGGCTGGCGTTCCCATGGCAACGCCTCCGTTTGGGCTGCCACCCCCCCGGCCCGCCTTCCAAACGGGGCAAGCTGTCAATCAACATCGACAGCTCGCCCCCTTTGGAAAGAGACCCGCTACGACCGGCGCTGTCGGTCGTAGCGGGTCTCATGCATGCGCACGAAGGAGCCGGCTCCCTCGTGCGCATGCGCACTGGACAAACATCGAGGCGGCCGTGCGGTCGTAGACCATATGGCCGCCTCTGAATGAAGCCCTAGGTTCTCGGAGCTGCAATGCATGGCATCTACATAGGACCAGGGCCATAGAGAGCCCGGCCGGGCCCAGGTAAAGGAGGGGATGTGGCCTAATCGTGGGAGGTGTGGCCACACCCCCTTGACAAAAAAAATAAATAAATCACTTTTGCGCTGTAAGCCCCCCAGCCCGGCGCTAAGCAGTGGGGCGCGATCAGTGTAATCGCTACAGCAGCCGCGAGCAGTCTCACACTGCAGCCCAGCACAAGCTGTGCGCTGAGCTGCTGTGAGGGAGGGGGCGACACCGGACCCGGCCCCGCCGGGCCCCTCTAGTTAGCCGGGCCTGGGTAAACTGTACCCGATGCCCCTCTCAACGCCAATGCATGGGACCTCTTACCTGCTAGACCCCATAGCATCTGCTATTCTGGTAGTTACGCCTTTGTATTGGAGATCGATTAGTTAAAAGTAAAAGAACGCGTATAGCCAGAGGTGATATCTTATTTTAAGATCAGTGAATGGATCTCCTCTTGTAACATTATTTAATAGCTAATAAATTGTGGTAAAAGCACAGGCAAATTGTGAATGGGAACTATGTGTGCCCTAGGTTCCTGACTTCTGTCTGGTTATTGTCAGAACAGGGTCTGTGGTCAGTTGCTTCCTGCTGGTTATATGTTCATAATGTCGGCATTCACAATGACAGAATATAAACATGACAAAATTATATAAAGTTGACAGACTATTTTTGGACAATTTTAGGGTTACTGTAGGTTTAGGATGCGATTAGGGTTAGAGTTAGGGTTACGGTTAGGTTTAGGGTTAGGATCAGGCATACTCATCTTGAGAACCGAGACAGCTGTAGGCTGTACATGTCACCTATCAATATTAACAATGTTGACATTTTGGCAATGATAATACTGTGAATGTTGACATATGACATGTCGACCTCCCTTCGACATTGACATTTAGGACATGTTGAAATTCTAAATGTTGACAAATTATACCACACCATTCTCCTGTGTTATTCATCTGGACATTATGAGGTTGCTACTAATGACTTGCGACACCCAAAGTGCTGCTACCACAACTTGCTTGTTTGTAACATGGTATGGAATGGATCATACAAGTACATCAGTAGGAATATGGGAGACATGACGTGGGCAACTGTGAACCAATGCAACTTTCCTGGTGGCTGCCTATGCTAGTGAGGAATGTATATATGTACCGAAAATTTACTTTTGGAGATATTTATCAAACTTTTTATAAATGGACAAGTGGAGGTGTTGCTTTAGCAACCAATCAGATTGTAGCTATCATTTTATAAAATGTGCTCAATAAATGAATTTGATTGTCCTCTTTAGAAGGTTTGATAAATCTACTTCACTACCGTAAGAGATATCCACACTGTGATTATAATCTGAGTTATTTTGGTTCTAACTACAAAACTTCACCCACTATGGCCATAAGTGGGTTGTGTACAAATAAAGAGCATATTGCCTTTCATGTTAGTTTAAAATACAAGCATTGTGATTCGGATATTAATTACAATAGTAAGAACAGATTGTCTTAACTGGTTACTTTATCACAATTTTGATTGCTGTGTTTTATGCAGAAACAATTTCAGTTTAACTGTAGACATTAACCACTTGTTGTGAGGACTCATAACTGAAATCGTCATATTGGGGATTAATCAACTCCTAAATATCCAGCATAGTACTATAGAGAAGTTCCCTACAGTGCTCATTACAACAGTTGTGTTAGGACTTTATTACCGCATTTCTGCTCATTGATGCTTAATCATTCATGTGCTGATGTATCATCCTTTTTATATTTTTGTGTGCACACAGATTTTTATGATTGTTTTTATGAATTATCTGTACTTATGTTTTAGATGTTAAAGAACATTTGATTTGACATTTTTTAACCATTTCATTAACAGTGAGATCTTCCCCAGAGCATGTAAAGCATGTTTTCTATAAATTGTTATAATAGTAAAGGGAGAACGATAACAGATAGATAAATTGTATCATTTTTATGGGGCAAAACACAGCATTGTCCAGCCACTGTATAAGCACTCTGGCATGCCATTCATAGGCATAGGGAGGGAGAAGTGGGTGGGTGATTTTAGGTGTAAATACTGACTGTATGCTCCTATTACACCCTGATAGCACAGTAATGTGTTAAAGCTTTCTCCACCTGTCAGGTATACATTATTGCAGGGGTATTCAATAAGTCAATTTTTATTAAAGTGAAGAAATGTTGTGCTTTTAAATTGGTGTTTGACATGATATATAGGTGATCAGAATAGGTTAAAGCCTTCCTTTGTGTTATGTCAAATAGCATTTGAGACATTATTATGGTTATTATCATTACAGTAAGTAAAAATAACATATACACACATTATGGTTCATTGAAATCTAGGTGGTATAATAACAATATTCAAAACAACTTAAGAGGCAGCAGGTATGTACATCACAAAATACATTAAGGTGATCGCAGAAGTACACTTTTTGAAAAAAAACATGGTAAAAGGGTGCAATAGACATGAGAGGTCTTGCACTCATCCTGGGGGAAGGTTAATTGTGAGGTCATTCATCCAGAGACACATCTCATATCAGGTAGTGAATCTCAGATTGTTATGTATTTGATTCTGCATGGCTACAGGTAGAGTAGATATATAACATTTCCAAGCATTGAAAAATAACTCAACATTACTATCGTTTGCAAACATGGTTTTCACCCAATCCATGTGGACCTTGGTAAGTAAAGTTTTCACTGGCTGACCAACACCCTAATCTGCTGTTTTCACAAATAAATGTATTTTGTCTACAATACAGTATATGGGGGTGATTCAACACTGGGCAGAATTGCAAAGCTGCAGGCAAGCAGCTTTGCAATTCCGTTCTTGCAAATATGTAAATGTTTGCTTCAAGAAAAGCAATGAAAAGAAAGAAATTCGCAAGGTTTCATAGACTCATCAAAAGTATCCTTACCCTAATTATTCACAGGCAACAGGTCAATTAAAGACAAAATCATGTTTTAAAATGTAAGACTTCCAATACTTCTGCATGGTTGAAATAGCCAGAAACATCTCCCTGTTGCTTTGATGAATATCAAGTCTACAATCCATAAAATAATTAGATTAATCCCTCATGAGATCTATTTACTACTTTTGTTCATCTTCCATTGCTTCACAGATCACTGATTTACATCAGGCTTGAAACTACTTTATATCTGTCCCAGAGAAGAGATGTAAGTGGCCACTGCGGAGGGTAGGGCATACAGCTTAATTATGATCTCTCCCTCATGGCACACGCAGAAGGTCGGGACAGTACAATACGATTCACTGAGAATTGCATCTTCACAGCCACTATCTCACCATTTCACTAGGTTATGAGCAAAATGCAGGAGGATAAACTGTCAAAAACCAACAACTATGACTTACATTAACTTATGAACTGCCATAATAAAATGTGTCAAGATATGTATATCACTTACAAGTCAAACCTGCTTTACCTAAAGAACCAGATAATGATTATAAAGAACCAGATAGTGTAATTCAATTCAGCCTGGAATTTGGATCTATATAAAGCTTCAGAATAAATTTTCATGAGAGATACAGCAAGCAGAAGGACCATGTAAGGTACTACTCACCAATCACACTGCTATAATGTGTAAAGGACTGTAGACAAAAATACATATTCATAGCAAGATGGTAAGTCTACCTGAGCACAATAATGTAAATATAATTTTCCAATAAATAAGAGTTGGCTCTAAATCCATTTCCTTGTGAGTCCTGTGATCTACAATAATGGTCACCTTCAGCTTAATGACATACTTACCGACATTTGAAGTCTTCTGCCCGGGCAAAGACTCCATCCCTAGATGCAGGTGGGCAGTGATGTAGGCGGAGCCAGACAATCGTGTCATTGAGCCCTCCCCCCTCGCGATGAAATGCTGGAAATTGCGGACATTTGAATAGGGGGCTGAGCCAAATGATGCAATCATAGAATAGAGGCTCTCACATGTAACGGGAGAGTAGGCAGGCATGCATAATGATCAAATGAAAAATAAAGGTCCTAATTCAGAGTTATATGCTTTATGTACGCTTTATCCACAGCTACTGTGACTTTGTATGCAGCGGCTATGCAATAATACGCTAATGCTGCAGGAGACGTCTTGTGTAAATAGACACCTCCTGCCAACTTATGTGATCCGCAGCTGCATCCGAAGGCCCATCATTGGATCATGCTGTGTGACCACCGCTCATCTGAGTAACCTTCAGGTTACTCAGGACAGCCAGGATTTTCATGCAGCTGAAGCCAATAAAGATGCATAGAAGGACGCAGCTACTGGCTTCAGCACGCCCAGAAAAAAGTTTGCAGTTTTCAAGCTTGGTTCAACCCGGCTGATTAAATTATATTTAGAACTGACTTTAATCGCATGCATACTGTTCGGCATAGCATACTAAGGAACCCTGGTTTTTCTACCTTGCAAATGCAAATGAGGACAAAGGACTTGACCTTGAATCAGTCAATACAATGAAATAGCAACTAGAGACTTTTGGGATTTATCATAGGAATCATCACTTATTTTATGCTATACAAAGAATATATAGCACTTTATTTTACTTAATATTTATTAATATTTGGCGTGCGGATAATTGCCAACTGATTACTCATTAAAGTAGTTCACACAATTAAAAAAGATAAAAAAATTGTATGTGGAATTGCAGCATTAAGTAGATAAACAAACTCAAATAAGACTATTAAAACTTGGGGAATCACTGATAATCCACAAAATAAATTGTGCCTGATAACTTTATTTAGTTTTGCTCTGCTGTAAGAACATATCTTAAGTATTAAAAATTGGACATAAGTACCTTGACTGGTAGTATATAGTTCCGCACTAGCTTTATGATTTTGTTTCAGGATATAGTAATTCAAGAATTGCTTCTAATCTCCAACAGAGATAATGAAAAGCAAAACTACTACTATTCAGTTCATAATACGCTCTCAGAGCAGCTGCTGTTTTTCATTTTCCTAGCTGATTAGAAGTAGTGAAAATGCAAATTGTTATACAAAAAAATGACGATAAGTGTCATTTTTTTACTTTTTAAGTTCTTCACTTATACTCTAAACTAGAGATGTGCGTGGATTCTCATGTTTTGGTTCAAATTCATCATTGTGTTTTGGTTTTGGTTCTGGATTTTTTAAACAGCTTGATTAAAACAGCTATCATCATGTAATTTGGGCCTGTTTTTGTTCCTGCAGGTTTATTATCCTCAATAACATTAATTTTCAGTCATTTCCAGTCAATATTGGCCAAAGACTAGCTGGCTAAACTAAGCAACAGAGCAGCGACACGAACACAACAGTTTAAATTAATATAGCACATCTATGAAACATTGTGGCACATCAGTGGCAGACAGGATGGCAGTTTAATAATACAACCCCATAGAAAGAATGTTTTCATTAATCAAGAACTAGATCAGAGGCCCGAGGATAGTACAGTTAAATGGAGGTGGAGGATGTATGACTATGTAGTGGAAGAGAGGTAAACAATTGATTGATTCATTCATTACTTGATTAGAAAATGTAATTTGAGATGTGGCCTTGCTTTGCAGCAACTGAGAAAAGGCCATAAAAGTATACAATTTATCTTACCATGTTTATATTATGGAATAATACTAAAGTAAATATGCTCCAAAATTGTTTACATTTATTCATAAAGCACCACATTATTTTTGGTTAAAAGTGTGTTGCAAATTGGTAATGTAGTAGAGCAATAACCAATAAGTATGTCTATGCAAAAAAGACCATCATCAATGTCCCCCCAAAATACAGAGCATAATGAAAAGAAAAGTGGTGCAAGACACAGGCAGCAAAGACGATGTAATGGTTAGCATACTGCCTCACAGCACTGAGGTCATAAGTTCAATTCCCACCATGGCCCTGCCTGTGCGGAGTTTGTATATTCTCCCTGTGCTTGGGTGGGTTTCCTCGGGTACTCCGGATTCCTCCCACACTCCAAAAATATACTGGTATGTTAATTGGCTCCCAACACAAAAAAATTAACCCTTGTGTGTTTGTGTATACGCATGTGATAGGGAATATAGATTGTAAGCTCCACTGGGGCAGGGTCTGATGTGAATGGCCAAATATTCTCTGTAAAGCGTTGCGGAATATGTGTGCGCTATATGTTGTATATTAAAAAGGACATGCATAATTTAACAAACCAAGCAGTTCAGCAACAGGTACTGCCACTTTTGTGGCTAAAGTGCTTGGTTTGTTTGGGCCCTCACAAAACAAGCTATCAATGGGCTTAAAGTGGCTATCAGCATTTTTAATCATCTCTACACTGGGAAGATATCATTATCATCCTCATCAATGTTAACATCATCATCACACAATATTAGCTCATACCCAATTGAATCCATCATTACAGATGCACTTTGTTGCATTTGGCGGCAAAGGTATTCCTCATAGAATTTGTATTTCATTTTTATTTTAAGGAAGTTGCCTCCTACACCAATTGCTCACAAGGTTCCTGTGAATGCTAAACACTCTTCCAAGTACATAATGGAGGATGGGCACTAAAGTACACAAAAGCTAGTTTGTACATGGGGCTCCAAATTGCATTTTTTTCCACCCAGTAATTAAAAGGCTGTGTGACATGCTAATTAGTACATTGTCATTAAAATAATCTTACCCCATTCTACTGATTCTTAGTAGGGATGTGCAGGCTCGGATTAGTTCGGATTTTTCTGCCAAATTCGAATTTTTCCCACCAAAATCGAGTCTCAGAAAGAGGCAAAATGTCATCTTTCATGGACTTTCATGATGATGTTTGTCCATGAAAGATGATGTTTATGCCTCTTTCTGAGACCCAATTTTTGGCTGGAAAAATTGGAATTTGGCGGGAAAATCTGAACTAATCCCAGTCTGCACATCCCTAATTCTTAGTGTAACAGAGGTGTCAATAATTGTGGGAGAATCTTTTAAGCCTGACCAGATGTCAAAGCTGAGTTGACCCAGTGTTTCTCTTGGAAAAATAAATTTTTTTTCTGGCAGCAGCATTTGCAGTAGAAACTGAAGCGGGAAACATTGTTGTGTCATGTGCCATTTGAGGTCACAACTTCCTGGCAAAGAGCTCTTTGCATCTTTAAGATATGTGTCAGTTGGAGAGAAAGACATTACATACAATTTAAACCTGGGATCAAGCATGGTTGCCAATATGTAGTGAACCAAATGCAAGATCTTGACAACCCTTTGGTCCTAACGAAGCGAATAAAGAAGTTGCTCTACAAATCCAACATACTTAGCAGAATCACTTTGTTTCATCTCCTCACTCAGGCCCTGATTCAGAGCCGGACGCTCTGACAGAGCACTCGCTCTGAATCAGGGCCGCCCCTCTTCATTTTAGAGTGGCCTCCTGGCCGCTCGCATAGCTGTGGGTGACCACCCACAGCTATAGCGAGCAGCCAGGAAGATGGTCGCGATGGTCAAGACCATCGCGACCATTGGGCTTGTGACGAGACCCTTGTGGTAGGGTCTCGTTGCCGCAAGCCCTGGAGTGCTTTCGGCTCTATCAGAGCTGAGAGTACTCCCACTGACATCACTTGTGATGTCAGTGGGGCCAGCCCCAGATGGTAGGCGTTCCCATGGGAACGCCACCATCTGGACAGCCACGCCCTCGGCACGCCCACCAAAGGGGGCGTGCTGTCACTCACCATTGACAGCACGCCCCCTTTGTAGCGAGACCCGAAGCGTCGGCTTTCCCGTCACTATTCGGGTGTCGCGCATGCACACGACGGAGCCGCCTTGCGAGCGGGTCTGAATCAGGCCCTCAGTTTCTTTAGCTGCTTTTCCAGCAGTTTTATTAAGAGAATTACTTGACTCAAGTTGGCAGTATCTGGACTCACGTCATTATTTAATGGTTTCAATAGCTTGCATAAAACAGAGAGTATTCCAAGGTGTGCTGAAGTAAAGTATATTCCCCATCCTCTCCCTATGTCATGGTTTGTAGTGTAAGTTTGGATGGCTTGTTGCTGTTCCTCCATTTGCTGACTTGTTGCTGTTCCTCCATTCGCTGAAGCATATAAAGTGTGGAATTCCACCTGGTCACTACCTCTTGCTTCACTTGGTAGCCTGGCAACACACTGCCTCACAGTGCTCCTTGCATCCGCTGCAATAGTCTACATGTAGCACACAGATATACAAGTGTTACATATTAAATTAATCAACAGAGTCTCCTGGTGCATCTTAGTTGTAATTTTCGGCAAAAAAAGTCAGGCACTATCAGAGACTCATGAGACCAGGCACGCTGAGAGGGGCTGCATAACGCAACTGCAGCAAAGATGAGTGAGGACACATCTGTAGCACTCGTGGACAGACAGACCGTCCTCAGGGATTTGTGAAGTTTGTGAACACACAGTTTGTTCTTCAGCCTTAGTTATGTTTAATGAACTGACAGTTAGGAGCTGATAGGTTGGTACTTTCTCTCTCTCTCCACTTTATCGCTCTCTAAGGCTTAGTACATCTACCCGATATATCACATAGCTGGGACTGACTGTATACATGACCAATTTAATAAAACTGGGACCTCAGACAAAATAAGGCCACAGTTTATCGCTAAATAAGTGGCCCAGGGTACTAATGCCCAGGTCTGAAATTAAGAATCTGCTACAGCTATTGGCATTGCAGCTCTCTAGAAACATGTACTGATCTAATAAAGATTTTCATAGTGCTAATGGTTTTCTCATGCTGAGATCTGATTCAGAATATAGTTTGATTAAAAAAATTCACAGTGCTGAAGAAAAAAATATCTGAAACTACAAATATGGAAAGTCCATCAATGTTACAGTTAACACTTTAATCTTTTACAACACAAATTAATTTTTGAGCTCATGCTGATTTGTAAATTGCTTTTGACAAAAGCAGCAAATTTGAGTAATGATAATGATGAGTTGGCAAGATAGCAAGATGCAGTCAGCTCTTATACAGTATGCATCTTAGTATATCCACCTATGTTACTTTATGAGAACTGTAGTATATGCACATGTGTTATATAAAAAGGGAACAGTAGTATATGCACCTATGCTACAAAAGCAGAAAACAGTAGTATATGCTCCTATGTTACAGCAGGAGAGAACAGTCATATTAGCACCTATGTTATAGCAGGACAGAACCTGTGTTACAGTAGGAGAGAATAGTAGTATATGCGCCCATGTCTCAGTAGGAAAGAACAGTAGTATATGTACCTGTATTACAGCAGGAGAGAACAGTAGTGTATCTGTCTGTGTTACAGCAGGAGAGAACAGTAGTGTATCTGTCTGTGTTACAGCAGGAGAGAACAGTAGTATGTGTACCTGTATTACAGCAGGAGAGAACAGTAGTGTATCTGTCTGTGTTACAGCAGGAGAGAACAGTAGTATATGCTCCAATGTTTCAGCAGGGTAGAACAGTAGTATATGGTGCATATACTACTGTGGAACAGCAGGAGAGAACAGTAGTATATGTGCCTGTGTTACAGCAGGAAAGAACAGTAGTATATATTCCTGTGTTACAGCAGGAGAGATCAGTAATATATGCACCTGTGTTACAGCAGGAGAAAACACTAGTATAAAGGCCCCCATACATCAGCAATTGATTGCAGCAATCGTGCAATTTGCAATCGATTTTGTATAAAAATATTTCCCTTTTTCAATTGATTGTGGCAATTCTGCAATCGATTGAAAAAGGGAAAGATTTTTATACAAAATCGATTGCAAATTGTACGATTGCTGCAATCAATCTCTGATGTATGGGGGCCTTTAGTCTTATAGAAGGAGAGAACAGTAGTATATGTGCCTGTCTTATAGAAAGAGAGAACAGTAGTGTCTGCGCCTGTCCAGGGCCGATGCAAGATTTCCGGGCACCCTATGCAACATTTCATCAACTGCCCCTGCTCCCTCCAATTCATAATATGCAACGCATCAGCTTCCCCAGTTTGTGCCACTGATCAGTTTCTCCAGTTTTCCCACTGATGCAACGTATCAGTTTCCCCACAGCAGTGTCCCAAAATCATAATATTATATAGAATATGCCATACAGCAGAGTGCTAAAATCACAATGCACCTCATAAACATACTTGCCGACAATCAGTTCCCTCCTTCCGGGAGGGAGCTGATTGTCGGCTAACAGTGCGTGGCGTGGACATCAAATGATGTCACATTGGGGCGAAGCCAGGGCCGCATGATCGCATCATCGTTGCCCCGCCCCCTCTTCACAATGCCGTTATTTTCTGCATTGTGAAGCAGGGGGCTGGGCCACAATGACGCGATTCAGTGCGAATCGCGTCACCGCCCCCCCGCTGTGGGGGTTTCTAGTTTATTCTGGGGGGGGAGGTTGGGAGGGTCGCTGGCTGCCGGGACGCTTGCCTGCCTTTCCGGGGGGCCAGGAGCAGCACCCAAAAATCGGGAGGCTCCCGGCCAAATCGGGAGGGTAGGCAAGCCTGCTCATAACACTGCTGCTGATTCATAATATGCCACACAGCTGTGACAGAAATTAATTATATATTACTCAGCCGTGAATTATGCCATACAATGCCCCTATACATGTGCCACAAATTCTTTATATGCTATACACTGTGCCCCCAATACATTATGCCACATATTAGTGCCCAATACATATGTAATCTACACATCTGTGCCCCAATATATTATTCAAAAGGAATTGTGTCTGCACTAGTGGGTTGAAAAAGAATTGCTGTGTCTGTTAATAGACCAATATACAGACATGTCACATCCAAATAAATGCTGGACCATACAGTATCAGTGGTGCTCCCAGACATTTTATAGACATGAACTACATAGGTTAGCTGAGGCAGAAAGACAATAAAAACCTCTTACTGGGACCCTCTTTGACAATAATATCAATAAACAATGAGTACAAATTAACATTTAATATTATACCAATAATTACAATCCTAAGTGTACTGGTAGAAAGTATAAAAGAAGGAAAAAAATAGTACCAAATAGGCACCTTTTTTATAGGGATGTGCAGGCTCGTATAGGTTCGAGTTTGCACGTTGAGTTCGGATTTTTCCCTCCAAAAAAACGGAACTCAGAAAGAGGCAAAACTTCATCTTACATGGACGAACATCATCATTCCTGGACTTTTGTCGAACCTATCCGAGCCTGCACATCCCTACTTTTTTATATCATGTGCAAAAAATGCACTAAACTAGGTGAAAATATATAAATTATTGTTAGTTGGTTTACCTTATTTCATATTAGTTAGTATATGTGGGTTCTAAATACCCACTAACATTCGGAAGAAAATATGCACTGTCACAGAAGCTGTAGTGCCTTACTTATAATCATGTACTCCTAATAGTCTGGTACAGATGGCCATTCTGATCCCATATGTATTCAGATACAATTGGTCAACATACTGCAGATAATCAGCAAGTGCCAAGGGCACAAGGACATTAATATGGGATTTATAAATACACTCAACCCTGCCAGGCCTCCTTAATCCACACACACTAACCCTGCCAGCACTCCTATACACACACACCAGGGGCAGAACTATGGGAGACAATGGACGCGCCTTCCGCCTGGTACCAACTCTGAAGGGCGACCTTCTTCATTGCCCACAATATAGTCACCGCACTTAGGGCTGTAACTATGTACAAGGAGTGTGCTGACATGGCCGCCCTATACATGGCACCTCTTCCCGGCACATGAGAAGCTACCACGGCCATATACTAGTGGAGGGCTCTTTGTCAGATCATCAGCTGCCACTTCTGTCTAGCTATAGCCTGTCTCCGCTCATTGGTGTCACAGCCACTCAGCTGCTTCTTATGATGGATAGATAGATAGATAGATAGATAGATAGATAGATAGATAGATAGATAGATAGATAGATAGATAGATAGATAGATATGCCATACTTGCCTACTTTTGAAAAAGCATTTCGGGGAGATTGTGAAAGCAGCACCTATGAGCGCGTGTTACAGAGGGTGTGTACTGATAAATCTGAGAGGCGTGTCCTAAACCTGACTTACATTCAAATGTAAACCAGCCCAAAAGTAGTTAGTAAGATCTGATTGTTGATGAAAACACACTAATACTTTTCAGAAATTTATAGGGATCATTGGCCCTCATTCAGAGCCGTACGCTCTGAGCAGAGCGCACGCTCTGAATGAGGGCCGGGCTCCATTTTCATGGAGCGTCCTCCTGGACGCTCGTATAGCTGTGGGTCACCACCCACAGGCTATACGAGCGTGCTTTTTGATGGCCGCGATGGTCGAGACCATCGCGACCATCGAAATTGCGAGCCGGAGCCTGCGGTTGAGGTTTTCAACCGCAAGCTCCGGAGTGATTTTGGCTCTATCAGAGCCAAAATCACTCCCACTGACATCACTAGTGATGTCAGTGGGCCGGCTTCTGACGGGAGGCGTTCCCGTGGGAACGCCCCCGTCAGGGAGGCACGCCCCCGGCACGCCCACCAAAGGGGGCGTGCTGTCAATCAACATTGACAGCACGCCCCCTTTGATCGGACACAACGAGCGAAGGACTTTCCTTCGCTCGTCGCGTCTGGCGCATGCGCACGACGGAGCTCCCTCCGTCGTGCGCATGCTCAGTGCATAACATCGACCCACTTGCGAGCGGACAGCCGCTCGCGAGTGGGTCTGAATCAGGCCCATTGTGCCTTATAATAACCAATGCAAGGAAATGACACTAATGATCCCATTTGAATGTATATATCTCTGTTTTTTTATATAACAGCTTCATAATGGGGGTAAGGATGAAATGAGGGAGATTGCTAGACTCTTCAGGGAGACAGGGAGTTTACTACTATTTCAGGGAGAGTTGGCAAGTATGAGATATGTACCATATTTATTTCACCTTTTTTAGGGGGGTCACCAAATTATAACTTGCGTCCGGGCGTCTGGGATGAACTTACGCCACCACTGACACACACGCTAACCCTGCCAACACACACATACACACACTAACCCTGTTACCACTCATACACACACACGCTGACCCTGCCAGCACTCATACACACACACGCTAACCCTGCCAACACATACACACACACTAACCCTGTTAGCACTCATACACACACACAATAACCCTGCCAGCAATCATACACACACACACGCTAACCCTGCCAGCACTCATACACACATACACGCTAACCCTGCCAGCACTCATACACACCCACACACTAACCCTGCCAGCACTCATACACACACGCGCTTACCCTGCCAGCACTCATACACACACATGCTAACCCTGCCAGCACTCATACACACACGCTAACCCTGCCAGCACTCATACACACACATACACACACACGCTAACCCTGCCAGCACTCATACACACACGCTAACCCTGCCAGCACTCATACACACACATACACACACACACGCTAACCCTGCCAGCACTCATACACATACACACGCTAACCCTGCCAGCACTCATACACACACACACACACGCTAACCCTACCAGCACTCATACACACACACGCTAACCCTGCCAGCACTCATACACACACACTAACCCTGCCAGCACTCATACACACACACACTAACTCTGCCAGCACTCATACACACACACACACACGCTAACCCTGCCAGCACTCATACACACACACGCTAACCCTGCCAGCACTCATACACACACAAACACACACACTAACCCTGCCAGCACTCATACACACACAAACACACACGCTAACCCTGCCAGCACTCATACACACACTCGCTAACCCTGCCAGCACTCATACACACACAAACACACACACTAACCCTGCCAGCACTCATACACACACAAACACGCACACACACACTAACCCTGCCAGCACTCATACACACACAAACACACACACACTAACCCTGCCAGCACTCATACACACACAAACACACACACACACATGCTAACCCTGCCAGCACTCGTACACACTCACGCTAACCCTGCCAGCACTCATACACACACAAACACACACACACACGCTAACCCTGCCACCACTCATGCACGCACAAACACACACACTAACCCTGCCAGCACTCATACACACACAAACACACACACACACGCAAACCCTGCCAGCACTCATACACACACAAACACACACACACTAACCCTGCCAGCACTCATACACACACAAACACACACACACACACACACACACACACTAACCCTGCCAGCACTCATACACACACAAACACACACACACACACACTAACCTGCCAGCACTCATACACACACAAACACACACGCTAACCCTGCCAGCACTCATACACACACACGCTAACCCTGCCAGCACTCATACACACACAAGCACACACACACATGCTAACCCTGCCAGCACTCATACACACAAACACACACACACACTAACCCTGCCAGCACTCATACACACACAAACACAAACCCTGCCAGCACTCATATTGGGGGGCATAGCTTCCTATGTGAGTGACAG
The DNA here is from genome assembly GCA_031769625.1 of Taudactylus pleione. NCBI lineage: Eukaryota > Metazoa > Chordata > Amphibia > Anura > Myobatrachidae > Taudactylus > Taudactylus pleione. Next base: position 16,453,971 of record JAUIMM010000608.1, read on the forward strand.
GCTGGCAGCCCCGGAGGGAAGGAGGGGAATGCAGGAGAGAGAAATGGCTGCCATCACTGCTGCTGAGAGGGAGCTGACTCTACCGCACAGAGAGGTGAGATTGCAGTGTGGGAGCTGGGGGAGATCCGGAGGCTTGCGGGGACTGAAAGAGGCATTCTTTATTTTTGGTGGATTCAGCGGCACCCTTTAGTGGCTGGCACCCTTAGGCAGCTGCCTAAAGCTGCCTAACGGTAGCACCAGCCCTCTGTCTGTCTTATAGAAGGAAAGAACAGTAGTATATGCACCTGTGTTACAGAAGGAGAGAACAGTAGTATGTGTGGCTGGTTTATGTATCTTTCAAATGAAACAGCTATTTTGTGTCAAGACATAATTAGTAATGTGCACAATTGCATTAAACATTTAAATTAATGAATAATGGAACAATCCCTCATTCTGTCCTTCATTAACATACATTAGGCCTCATGTGATATCATCAGGTTTGATGTGCAGCATACACACTGAGAAATGTAAGCGATTTGTGATTACGAAATGGCAAATCGGCATGGCATCGCTCCGGTGTGTACCCAGCTTTAGTCTTTACAATTGCTTAAAGCAGTGGTTCCCAAACTTTCTTGAATACCGGCGTACTTGAGTATCAGCATTTTTTCACTCCACCCCTAGGCCAATACTTTATTATTGAGAAATGTATCAAAAAATATAAAATTAAGTAAATTGTGTTTACCTATCACCCTTAGGGGAAAATTTACTAAAGTGAAAGTTTTTAGAAGTGAGTTTTAAAAGTGATGTTGCCCATAGCAACCAATCAGATTCTAGCTATTATCTTCTAGAAGGTGCTAGTTAAATGTTAAGTAGATTCTGATTGGTTGCTATGGGCAACATCACTTTTAAAACTCACTTCTAAAAAATCTCACTTTAGTGAATTTACCCCTTAGGGTCAGTAATGTGGTGGTGGAAGGGTTGTGCTTCAGTTTGTAAACATATTTTATGATTGGCAGACACCAGATCTGGTTTTGCCTATCACATGGACCATAAATAATTTGATTTGGTCCTGGATCACTAACCCGTGGTACCCCTATAAGTGCCCTGCTGCACCCCCGGGTACCAGGGAACCCATTTTGGGAACCACTGTATTAAAGAAAAGCATAATGTTTTAGCAACATTAATGTTTATATAGGCAGTCACACACTGTGATAGATCCCCATCATTACTTAGTCAGCCATTTCCTGGCATGCCCACATGCATCTATATCCTAGCCTTCATATGCTGCATTTGTGTCATTATGTCCATACTTACACTCCCCCTCCTTTGACAATCTACTTCTTCAATCACAAGGGACTATAAGCGGTCGTAAACTCAGAATGCAGCTGTTCAGTGGGCGTAAATTCATCCCAGACGCCCGGAGGCAAGTTATAATTTGGTGCCCCCCCCCCATCAAAGCCACTCACACTGTAATGTAGCAATGCACATGCAGACAGGCTATAGATGGACGAAGCAGCAGCTGATGGGCTGACATGGAGCTCTCCACTAGTGTATGGCAGCGTCTCCGGGAAGGTGTGTCATGTATTGGGCGGCCGTGACAGTACGTACACTCCGGGTACATAGTTACAGCGGGGTGAATATGTTGTGGACAATGGAGGAGGGGCCCTTCAGAGCTGGAGCCCGGCGGCAGGCGCTTCCATTGTCTCCCATAGTTCTGCCCCTGCAACTGTTCATATGGCCTGAATTGTAAGAAGGGCCATAGAGAGCCGGCCCAGGTCCCAATACTATCAAGGGGGCATGGCCTAATCATGGGGGGCATGTCCCCTTAAAAACAAACTCAGCGGCAGCAGTGAGCAGTCTCCCTGGTCTCCCACTGTAGCCCAGCACACAGCAGCATGTAAGAGGGAGGGAGTGGTATCAGACCCAGGCCCCTGCCGGGCCCCTCCAACAAGTCAGGGCCCAGGAAATTAGTACCCCCACTCGGCGCCCCTGGTTGTAAGACATGCTTTGTACACATGCACAGTAGTAATATACATATTTTATGCAACAAAATGCACTTTGCATCATACTCTACTCACTAAATGTCCTCTTATACCTCTTAATGTTACAAGTCTCATAATTAGACTCATTATCAGCTGGTAAACGCATGTACTGTATAATGTAAAAAAAATGCCTTTGTAAACTTTTTACCAGTTTATAAAAATACTAACTGGCATGTATAGTAGTCAGCGTTATTTGATAGAAATACAGTTATCATTGACTGGAATAAAAGGGTTTTTCTCTGGAGAGCAATTAATGGCATTTTTGGAGCACTTATACATACTGATTTCTCACTCCTCCAATCCATTACTAAGTGCTTTAAATTACTGTAGAAATGACAGAACCAATATACTGTATACCAGATGGCTAGTAAAACTTAAGAAACTCACTAAGGAAAGCAGAGAAAAAATCTGCAGTAAGTATTCCAGTAATAATCATCCACTACCAACAACAGGTTACTCTTACTTAGCAATGAGAACAAACCAGTGTTCAAAAATAAATCAACATACAAACTGCAAATATAACATTTAACATTAAAGTTAGATACAGTACAGCTGCAGAATTACTAAATGCAAATAGCATTTTCATGGTACAATCAGCTGCATATGTGTGTGAGAAATTATGGAGTTACATTTATATTTGACATCAAGACTCCCATATACAGTATGTTATCTGTGTTTAAATCATACTTGCCTACTCTCCTGGAACGGTTGGGAGGCTCACAAAAATCGGGTGGTGCTCCTGGCCGCCCGGAAAAACTAGCAAGTCTCCCGGCTGGTCGCCTATCCCCTACACCCCCCCAGACCCCTCTACATTCACACACCCACAGTGGGGAGATGATGCCGGTAATCTCTGTATTGTTTAGTGGGGGCGGGGCCACGATGACATTATCGCGTGGTTACACCCCCGCTGTGTTTCTAATGTAGGGTAATATTCACGGCCACACACCCCTATGCCATGCCACGCCCCCCCGCTATGCCATCCTGAATGTGGGAGACATGCACTAGCATGTTCTTTTCTGTATTGTGGTAAGCATATTCTACACACATATACAGTACATATGAATCTGATGTGTTGAGGAAATACTTGTGAAGATACTGATTGGCTTGAAATAAGCCAAAGTAGACAGTAAAGCATAAAAACAGTCTCTGAGTAGCCAGGAGAAAAGTTTTTGATTGCCTACTCTCCTGGGAATCGTGGGTGGCTCACGATTTTTCGGGTAACCCCCCGCACCCCCAGAAGAGTAGGCATATTTACTGCATCCCTCGCACTTCCTACCTGGAATTTTTGGGTCCGTAGGGAAGGGGCAGGGCTAAATGATGCAAATCGCATAATTTAGCCCAGCCCCCTCCTCACGGAACCCGCAGATCGCGGGGGTTTCCTGTAAAGGGGGCAGGGCCTAATGCTGGCTATCATCTGGCCCCGTCCCCCAAAGAGGAGAGCAGCAGGAATGTCAGCAAGTATGGAGTTACCACAATACTTCTTTGTCTCCTCAGTTATTTTGCATCATGTTCCCGATGATTTCTCTACTGTGTATGTGCAAGTCTCCAGGAAAATGGCCACTGTGACATTTTCTTGGTGATTTGTGCAGTGCCAACGTCTGAGATGAGTATCATTTATGTATGTGACCCAAGGGCCCATGTGCACCACACACCCTGCACCAATTATAGATACGCCACTGACCAGAGTGCTCAGAGAAAACATAAACAAATACATCCTGGGAGGGTATATAAACTTCATACACATAGGACTCTACATTGAATCAAACCAATGTCCCAGCACTGAGAGGCTATAATGCTACCTACTGTTCCACCATGCTTATAAACACCATATAACTCCAATATAACTATCAAATATCCAATTAATGGTTCAATGATGTGTTACAATGAAGTATTACTTATTCTGGGTATACACTATGCAATTATCTGTCAGACATCTGTCCAATCTGGCTGGTTGGAATGAAAACCTGGCAATGTATGGGAGCAAATGACAATCTACTATTTGCTCACAAACACTGGAAAACAGATAAAAATGGTTGTTTAGACAAATTGGTTAAATCAGACGAATTTAACCTATTTTAACAATCGATATTGACCATTTTCCAGTGTTTGGGACCATATGGTCGAATGTCATTTGCTCCCATACATTACCAGGTTTCCATTTTAACCAGCCAGATTGGACAGATGTCTGACAGATAATTGTATAGTGTATGCCCAGCATGAGAGAACACACTTTCAATCCCTTTCATATTAACCTAGTCCTCACAAGTTACCCTAATTTAATTGTATTCTAATATATGTTTATTTATTATATAACATACATAAATTAATTTTCACAAGGGGGACACTTGTATCAGGCTCTGAGATTTCGAGGGACCCTGGTCCCTTAGGAATCTTGGGAGTCCAGCTTATGTGTTCCCCCGGTCCAGTAAGGCTGTTGGCAGGTGTGATAATGTATCTCTTTCCCCTGGCGCAGCGAGCTTGATGCCATGATGTTGTGCCACTGGATGGTAGAGAAGCCATAAAGAACAGCAGGCAGCAGAAGGTAAGTGTGGGCTAGAGATTTATGGAGATGGGGGCTAGAGAGTCACGGGGAGACTGGTTGCAAAGATGCAGGGATTGGGGATAGAGATGCAGAGAAACGAGGGTGGATGATGCTAAAGACACGGGACTGGGGAGACACAGGGGGATATGTTGGAGAGACATGTGGGACAGGGCTGTGAGACAGAGGGAATGTGCTGGAGAGAGAGGTATGTGCTGGAAAGACATTGCGATAAGAGTCACAGGGGAGGATGGGGCTGAGAGACATGGGGTTGATGAGCTGATGACTAATCAGCCTGTACCTACCAGGAAGGGATGGGGGGGGGGCCCAAGATTTCTGTTGCCAGCCCTGGCTGAAAATTTAGTCTGTGCTATGATGTCACAGCCAAGCACCAGACTCCCATTCTCAGGAGCTGCTAATGCTGCCCTCACCTCCAGCCTACAAGATAAGAAGTGGTGGGAGTGACACTTTTGAGTAGTGGGGGTGCTGCCAAGGCTATTGTATTATGGAAACCTAATTGTTACTAATAATAAATAGCTCGCTATCTCATTCTTTTGATCCATCACCTTATTTTTCCCATTCATTTTCTGAATGTACCAAATAAGTAAGATTTATTTTCCCTCCATTAAATTTTCTTGAAAGTCATAAATGAAATGATGCTTTAATGACATGTTTCTGGAATCTTTCACCTGCATTGCTGCTTGGGCGTATTGTCTGAGAGCTACATATTTATAGCCATTTAACTCCTCCTGTGCTAGTTGAATACAGTATAATTATACTGCAAAACAGTAGCAGCAAAAAGGCAAAAAGGCATTATGATAAATTGTACGTTTCCAAATAATTGACTTATAATAATAGCAAATAATTCAGTGCTATTAGCTTATTAGAAACATGAGCAATCAGTTACTGACAGTAGTAGAAGTTCAGCTGGGGTGAGCAGGCAGTGTTTGAACAAAAGGAGATTAATATGACTGTATGCACATATTAATTATGCTGCACTTTTACTTACATTTGAATTTGTTCCAAACCACTGTTCCACTTACACTGCCAACTGCACTTTGTGAGGCTATAAAGTAATGCTACTTCCTGCATACTGAGCATTAGTGATGCACCTGTACAGTATACATTGTCAATTTAGAAAAACAATTCAAGGGCAAATGAATTCAGTACAAGGTCCTGCTGGAGCCTAGCTCAATTCCAGGTACTACGGTAAGTAACATTGCTTATTTTGTATCCAAACATATATGTGGTGTGAACAACGATTAGCAATATTTCCTACCTGTAATATGCCCTATGGAACCTCATGCTGCATTGACTTTTCCCCATAGTATGGATTAGGGGCATAGCTAGAAATTTGGGTGCCCCACAGCAAAATTTTGAAGGAAGCCCAAATTTTCTAGGAGGGTTCAGCTTGCGAACTCTCCTTACCTTACTGACCAAGCATGGCCATTTCTAGGGGCGGATGAGCTGTACAATCGCACTGGGAGTGCCCGACCCCAACCCCTGCTGGTAGCTGTCAGGTCGGGCAACACCGCATGCCTGCGGTTAATAGGAAATAATAAATTCACTACGCCGCCGGCCGCCTGTCTGTACCCCTCCCAGGTTCTCCTCCTCCCAGGCTCCCCTCCCCAAAAGTAACCCCCCAGCCCTGTCACCATGGCATATCCCTCCCCAAATGTAACCCCCGGCTAATGGTGGGTACACACTACACGAAATGCTCCCTGAGCGATATCGTGTAGTGTTGTCCCCGGCAGGCTGTGCTCAATGTCGTTCATGACATTGAGCACAGCCGCTGAACGATATCATTAACGATATCGTTCAGAGCCGAGCTCTCTCCCCCATTCCCTGACATGCAGCAACCTGACGAGATCATCAGGTTGGCCTGCATGTCAGCCCGATGAACGATAATGACGAACGACCCGCGGGAACGCGCGTCGTCATTATCGTTAATCTTTTTGGGGTTAAAAATGGACGATAAAGTGGACGACTGAACGATAACGATACCTTAAGTCACCAGCGCATATCTGAATGACATCACTGCGCATGATGCTACATGGCTGCGCCGGTTCTTTCCTGTGTCCCTGCCACAGCATCCGTCCACCGAGGAGCAGGGAGGAAGCCGAGCCAGGAAGGGGAACAGCATAGCACACAATTTCAAGCTGTTCCTGCAGCATGGTCCTAGCAGCTATTTTTAGGGTAAGTGACATAATAGTGTCAGTGTGTTTTTACTTTATTTAATTTTGCTGTTGGATATTCCTATTGTTGACATACGGGACTGCTCCTTTTAGTAAATTTACTATTTGTTTCTGGTTCTCATTAATGTGTGGACCCTACATCATGCACCTTATGTCCATATATATAGCTTATATATAACTCCAGCTTTGAAATTAATTTAAATATCTGCATAAGTAGAGGGTTTCCCGCAAGGCCACTCCACTTGCTGTGAGGCCACGCCACTATATTGGTGGGCGCAGGAATATTATTGATCTTGAAGATACCTGTGGGGCATTTTGACTGGGAGCCAAATTGTCTAGAAACGGCAATGCAACAAGGCCACCTACCTCCTCCTCTGTTGAACACCACTCTGCAGGTACACTACTCAGAGAGGAAGGGAACACAGGATTTCCTCTCTACTCTCAGCAGAACTTAATTTAGGAGCCCTATAATAATGACCTGCATGCACAGCATATTGGGCCTTCTAATGCCTTGCAGTGTTAGAGGTCAGATTGCAGAACAATAGCAAGGGGATGGTTATGCCCATGTAATTTATAAATTACAAGATTGTTGTAAATTAGCTCAGACATCTACATTATATATGACATAAAACAATAGGAAACCAAATAGTATGGAGGGACAGAACAAAACTTAGTAGAAATAGAAAATCACAAAAAGCACATCATCACATACATAAACAATCACAGTTCTAGCCCCTAAAGACAGCTATTTACTTAAAGTAATCAGTACGATTAATGCATTAATCATTAAAATAATAAAATATGTCAAAAAATCTAAATAATAGTGAATATATAAATAGCATGCAAACTAATGTTCACTGGCTAGTAACCTAGACATATAATAAACTATATAAACTATGACATACTGTACATATTTACAATTATTACAAATAATAACATTTTGCACTATGTAGGTTGACATAATATAAAATATATAATGAGACAATGGACTGGCTCTAAAGTAGTATAAAACAATTATTATCCTATTGCACTATGTATATGTATTTTTTTCCAAACTGATTAAAATGACCAGTCACTTCAGTAAACATTTTTAGTTGAAAAATGGCATTGAAATATTTTTGCAAAATAATTTTACAACATTATTAGAGTAAAAATGGTCTACGATAAAACAATTTGTGTCCTCTAATTTAAATAAACGTATAAGCATACCAAAATCCAGTATAATAACCAGACTACTACTTAAATTAAGAGAAAAGGCATATCATATCACCATTTAAGCAAACTGTCAATAGTTCTAATCACCAGTATTAGCCAGCACCAAGTATAAACCGGAAAACTGCTTAAGTAAAAGTATTTTGATAAGTAATTTTAAGGCCAAAACAATCATTTTTGATATTTGATTTATAAGGTTGTAACATAACTCAGAGTTACAAACATGGGTCCTTGTCACGATTTTTATTTAAAATAAACCTTTAAATTAAGCATAATTTTATAGCACTCTACTTAATTTCAATTTAAAAGAAACTTCACTTCATTTACTTTAATTTTTCAGAGACCTTTTTAAATATGTAATACTACGTTTATTGTGTTTTGAACTTTCCACCCGCATCAGCTAATTTGTATGCAACAGGACCCAAGCAAGTGGAGAGATGTGTGTTTCTTTAAATAGAGTATTTTCACTTACACACAATAATACATTAATGTTTTCCAGCCTAAATGTTTCCAATCATATATTATTCTTTGGGACATATGGTGCAATCATGTAATCCTAAAAATGCAGATGATGTGCTTGATAGCCCTGAATGTTGCATGCCATGTATATATTACTCATTCCCTCTCCTGTATTTCTAAAGAGGTGTGAGGCATAGTTATGTTCCAGGAATTGGATCCCACTGTTTGTTTCTAAAAAGCCAACTCCATGGGCCAAATGTAATAAATAGGGTGAGAGTTCAGAAAATGTGAGAGTTTTCTCGCACTTTTTTAACTCAGCCAATGTAATAGAGTCCGAGTACATGCAAACTCGCATGTTTCTAGACTAAAAAACTCTCACAATTTAAACTCTCATCCAGATGTTTTCCAATTTTGAAGATAAAACTCAACCAATGTGAGAGATTACTGCTCAACTCTGACATTTACTAAACTCTCACCCTATTACATTTGGCCCCATATGTATTACAAAGCATAATTAAAATACAGTATCTTAAATATTTTACTATACTTAGGGTATGAATCAGACCCGCTCGCTAGCTTGCGATCGCTCATAGCTGGCCGATATTTGCAATCTGCACATGCGTATGTTTCACAATGCGCGTGCGCCAACCACTGCGAAAGATCGGGAAGCGCTAATTCACCCAGCATAGACAGCTCAGTTGAATGAGTGACAGGAGAGACCGTTTGTGGGTGATAACAAGGACAGGCCACTAGAAATGGGGGGGAGTGGAGGTACGAACGCAGGCATGCCTGGGTGTTTCAACGCCGTTTCAGAGGTGTGCATAATTAACAGGCAGCGTCATTGTACACGTCACCTGGTTCTATTTCACACTGAAGTGATCGCAGTGCCTGCGGCAAGGTATAGTCAATCTCAAGCGCTGCGAGTACATCCGAAGGTGCTCGATGTACCAATGTTTTCATGCACTTCCAGTAGATGACGTGTGCAAGTGGGTGTCTTATGAATGGCTAGTGGGCATCTGCATACACAAAGTGATCGCACGCCAAGACATAGTAGGTGTGCTAATGCCTTGCCGTGCATTCGCCTGCCTTGCTGGGCATGCACTTGATTTGCATACACTGGGAGCAAACAAAAGCATCTAGCGAGCAGGTCTGATTGAGCTCCTTAATGCAAATAGTGCAAAATTTTATCTTAAAGAGTTTGGAAAATGAAATGGTCTCAGCAGTTGCACAAAATAGCCAAGGAAAGATGTTTTTTGCAAGAGGAGGTAATTACATTGGACATTTTTCTACTATAACTATTAAAAAGAAATGAGTGTGTGTTTGATTGCCATCTATTCAGTATGAAACACTAAATAATAGAAGCTTATTAAATGTTGCAAATTGGAAATATATACAGTAGTAGTTTATAATCAATTAAAACACAAGCATGTTAGTTAAATAGCAGTTTTTATATCATTATTTCCTAAATTACAGTTGCCATTAGCACTTGATAAATAAAATTAAGGTACTTAAAAGACTTAACACTCCGTTGTACATTTGTTTCATGTTTGCTAAATTGACATTTAATAACATTCATTGTAAATTCCTAAATATAATTTTTTTTGTACTATAGTCTCGCACAAATAATTCTGTTAAATTAAAAGTAAATCATAGATAAAGCGGTCATCCAACAAAAACAAACTACTTCTTATATTATTGTGGGGGGAGTATCACAAAACATAGAAATACAGTTACTGTATAATGTCTCTCTAGATGGGCCATATTGATTTCAGAATGGACGTAATACAGTAGTGTGTGCAGGCGTTAATCCCATACTCTGTAATCATCTTCCCTGCCATTTCCTACTAAGGATGGAGGCAAGCAGCATTAACGTAACTCAACAATTGACTGTCACTCAGTTAATGATCAAGATATATTATACATTAAAGGTCTAGACAATGAGGCATAGCAAGTATACAATCCATTTACATAATAGTTTCTGGAGTTCATAGCAACAAAAGGCAATTGATTTAAGAACACGCTAATACAAACTAAAGTCAATATAACCCTTAACAGTTTCTGCATTGTTAATTTTATTTCTTACTCCCACCTTTCAATGAGAAAAGGCCTAGAAAATTGATTGCAAGACATGCTCAGCTTTACATTCACCAATATTTAACATCCTTTTAAAAAGCTCTTTAAGCTTTGCTATTTTCCCTTTGAATCTCATAAACTGTTTTCATGTTATTGAGGGTATAAAACCATGGAGCAAGGTAAAAAAGTGTATGGTTTCTGAACTTAAGGGTACAGGGAATAAATTAATCAATTTATTGTTCCGATTGTGGCAAAGTTTCTACCAAGTGTTTTCTCTAAGTGGTAACATTTAAATAGTTTTTAGTTTTGTTTTGCATAATACAAGGCTCATCCATTGTGCTTACCCAATCCATCTGTCAGTAAGAATCAAGTAATGTAATGTTCATCACAAGTCATATTCATTATATGAAAAGCAAAACATATAACAGTGATAAAAGTTGGTACATGCAAAGCACACTAAGGGGCAGATTCAGTTACCAGCAGGTCGAGTTGAGTTGTCTGTTCCCACAGGTAAAGTACCCAGAGCTACTCAATCACAGACCGGCCGTGAACTCTCAAGCAGCTCTAAGGGAGCAGTTAACGCACATTTGTGCTCACACCTCCGGAGGGCGTGATCAGAACTAGTTGTATACTGCTGCCTAGGAGCTGCTTGTGGGTCTTTTATGGTATAGAGTAGTTCCAGGCACTTTATTCTTGGGAACAAACCATGTGACTTAACCCATTGCTAATTGAATCTGCTTCTAAGAATTGGCAATCACTTGGTATACATGTAACTTCTGAGAGATGGCTATTATACAGTGTATGACACTATGGCATTTTATCGGTCTACTTCCATGTATGGTTTTTACAAATTCAAATAATACAACATGACATAAGCACTTTAGTTCATTGGTGTTACTAACCAGATGGCTGATTTCCCATAGCCTTCTAATTATAAAGTACAGTATTCATTTGATAAAAAATATATATAAAAATACATATAAAATGCACTACTCATACTTTCAGAGGAGGTTCAATGTGATCTCTCTCCTGTATTAGAGATGTTTTTTAAGGCTAAAAAGTGGAATGTTATGCAATGGCCAAGTCAATCCTGAATCCGATTGAGCATGCATTTCACTTGATGAAAACAAAACTGAAGGGAAAATGCCCCAAGAACAAGCAGGAACTGAAGACATTTGCAGTAGAGGCCTGGCAGAGCATCATTAGGGATGAAACCCAGCGTCTGGTGATGTCTATGCGTTCCAGACTTCAGGCTGTAATTGCCTGCAAAGGATTTGCAAAAAAGTATTAAAAAGTGAAAGTTAGCTTTAGGTTTGTTTAGTTTGTCCCATTACTTTTGGCCCCTTAAAAAGTGGGAGGCACATATTGAAACTGTTGTAATTCCTACACCGTTCACCCGATTTGGATGTAATTACCCTCAAATTAAATCTAAAGTCTGCAGTTAAATCACATCTTGTTTGTTTCATTTCAAAGCCATTGTGGTGGTGAATAGAGGCCAAAATCTGAAAATTCTGTCAATGTCCCAATATTTATGGACCTGACTGTATATATATATATATATATATATATATATATATATATAAAAGACATGCGCCTGATAGTTTAGTAGTTTAAATTGTGATATAAAGGTGCTCAAGTTAGTTGTGCGTTCCAAAATTAAATTCTTTAACGCTTATCTGAATTCCCATTGAAGAGATCCTCGCTAGTTGAAGCAGTTCCTGGAGCTCATCAGCTGAAAAATCTTTAGAGGGGCCTAAAAAACTCATAAAAAAAGACAGTAATAGAGTGTAGTACTTCTTCCACACAAGTATTGAAAGAAAGTGTACAATATGGCTGCGTACCAGATATTGCTGAAATTACAGCATGTAGTGATATATTACCTGGATGTTCCTGCAGTGTCCCTTTAGTAATCCATACCCATGTACATCATAGTTATACTATGCTGTGTATGCAGTACATCTATTCTGATGCTGGAAAACATGCAGCGAAACACCCTCTTAAGCTCCACAGTCCTGTCTGTGCACAGAGTGTGACCATGTGACCTCTGTTGACATGTTTTGGCTGTAGCTTGTTTGCAGCTTGTCCTCACTCCCTGTGGCACTTCACCTGCTGATGTTTCAGTCCATCTTTAACCATTTTTCACTACATGCCATGAGTGTGGGACATGTGCTAAGGATTTGATGTGTAGGCACTGGATCTTAAGAACTATAAGGATATTGTCATCCGGATGGTGGACAAAGGTGGTGGAATTGTGTTACAAGATCTAAATTCTTATAAAAATTTGATCTATTCTCAACTAAGTAACGATAGAGTGTATGGCAAATTAACACAAGATCCCACACAGGTTTTTAAAAAAGGAAATGGATTATCACAAGCTGTGGTGGATAGTATAATTTCTAAGAAAATCACTGACAGTCTCAAACAGGAGTTTCCAGTTACACCGTTACTCTACACACTCCCTAAAATCCAAAAACCTTAAATAAACCACCATGTGGACCCCCCATCATTTCTGCACCTGACTCCTTATATTACAAAATTTCCAAATATCTTGATTTTTATCTACAACCGGTAATACAGTCTGAACAAACCTTTCTAAAGGACACCACTTGCCTAAACTAGAAAAGTGGAAAAAACTCATTTCCAAAAATCTGCTGTGTACTATAGACGTCATAAGCCTATATACGAATATTCCACACCAGGCTGGCTTGGAGGCTACAAGACGTCTTATTACCAATATTCCAAAGTTTGAAGGACCTGATATTGATTTTTTTTATGAGGTTACTTGAATTGACCTAGAAATTATTTCCTTTTCGATTGGCATTTCTATATCCAAAAAACTAGGTTGTGCAATGGGCTCATCTAAGGCTCTGAGTTTTGCTAATGCATATATGTTTGAAGTAAAAAAAGACTTGTTTTTAGCTACTCCTGAAACAGATAATATGATCAAAGGATATACTAGGTATATAGGCAAAATCTTCATGTTGTGGGCAGGTGATGAAGATTAATTCAGGCTTATGATGGATGACATTAATCAATCCAGTGATACCGTTAATTTTACCTGGGAGAGAAGTTACAATTCTATACATTTCCTAGATGGTCAGAAGTGTGTCAAGAACAACATTATCTGCACCTCTATCTATCACAAAACCACCAACAGAAACACTTTTAGGAAGCTACCATCCTGAATCCCTCAAAAGAGGGCTCCCTTTTTTCAATTTTTAAGGGCCTGCCACATCTGCAGTGCTTTGAGTGATGCAATATTACAGATTGACTTGATGATCAACAAATTTATTTGCAGGGGTTACAATCCAAGGATGTTGAAACAAGCCAAGGAAAGAGTGTGTCACATCTGAAACTGGAGAAGAGGACGTGGTGGGCCTAAGTTGGGGAAAGAAGCGGAGACGAGGGGCCTGGATGTACGTTCTCCTCATCCACAGGTCTTGAGTGTTGGCGAGACCTGGGCAAAGGTACGGAGTCTAACCCACAGGATGGTGTTCACCAGTGACCCCACCAATTGGGATATGGGCTTAGCTGCACCCCGTGAGCAGGTCGCAGTCCTTTCACCAGGTACCCAAGCCCTGCAGGGATAGAGACACTACACCCGTGGCCCAGCGAGGATATGCCTGTTTAGGCACAAAACAGTCCCTTAAAATACTGTATAGAATACACCTTGACACGAGGATCAAAACGTCAATAAGGACTTCAAGTGGGAAGCGACTCACGGTTACTTGAGACGTCACCAGAGATAGAAGGCACACGGGTAGAAGCGGTATACGTTGTAGCACGGATGTTCACTGGAGACGTGAGGTACACAGGTGGGGATGGTAACACTGCTGCACGGGTATTCACCAGAGACGTATAGGCACACAGGTAAAGGTGGGTACACTGCTGCATGGGTATTCACCAGAGACGTAAAGGCACACAGGTAAAGGTGGTAACACTGCTGTACGGGTATTCACCAGAGATGTTTAGGCACACAGGTAAAGGTGGTAACACTGCTGCTGTACGGATGAATAGGAACCTGGACCGGGAACTCACTAAGGCACGCTAGGAGATAACCGTTGTTCAGGCAATTTCCCATAACCTGTGGAACAGTTTTATACCTAGGGGAACCCTTAGACAGGTGCACAGCATCAGCTGGAAACGAGCCTATCAGGGAGAAGGATCCAGTCACATGGGCCGACTGTCATGGCGGCGCCCATGTCCGGATTTGCGATGCCGGACACCAGCCCTCCAGGAAGCCACAGCAAGCGGGGAGAATACTCAGCTTCTCCCCCGCCGTCGCGCAGGCCGACCGACCACCCAGGATGAAAGGGGAAGCCGGTGGTGCGGTAAGCGGGCGCCGATCCCCGGCTGAGCCCTGACAGAGTGCTGGTTATACCAAAGGACAGAACCTTGGAACCATCTACCAAGAAGTGCACCCAGGAAAAATCACCTGGGTCAGCAATTTTATGACAGCCAGCCACTATTTGACCAAAGTAGCCAAACAAACATGGCCATTGATCAATGAAGATCCGGATCTTCCTACTTTGAAAAATAAATGACTCTTGCCATGTTATAGAAGAGGAAAAAACCTGAAAGATTTGTTGGTACACAATGACATAACGGGAATGAATGCCCAAACATCTCCTCACTTTCTCACTAGGAAACCCGGAAACTTAAAGTGTATTGGATGTATAACATGTCGTTATTTAGACACTGGAGATACCTTTACCCATCCTAGATCGTCACATAAGTACAAAATTAAGTACCCGCTAACCTGTACATCATGTTTTGTCATTTACTACATCAAAAGTCCCTGTGTCCCTGCACTTTGTCTATACGGCAAGCTTTGGAGGGTAAAAGTTCAGATTTACCGGTAGCTAGGCATTTCAAAGAGCATCACCATAAATTGGCATGCATAAAAAATAAAATGATTGATTGGGTATCCCCCAGTACGAGAGGGGTGATAAGGGCAGGGTCCTGATGCAAAAGAGAGTCTATTGGATCCACAAATTACAAACTGTATCCCCCTCTGGTCTCAATGAGCAACTATATTTTGCATGTTGTATCTAATGAGCTGTTGATCCTGATCTTTCCCATTTTTTCTTTTTTATATTATGTATATATTTTCTTTGCACTTTTAGGTTCTGTATTTGCATTCATAATTATGCGGTGCCTTTTTAGGTATTCATTTATTTTTGCATAGATACATATTATTAATTGAGATGTTGTGTTGTATAATTTATCCCTCAGATTCTTCTCGGCATGTATACTATGTCCAGCCTGTTTTTACCATGTTCCCATGGTGATGGGTAACACACATTATGTTCCAGCCCCACCTAGCTGAGTCAGTCATGACGCAGACACCTGGTACGCACATTGATGATGTCATCGCACCTTATACTGCAGCGGCTGGCATTCTGCATGGGCTGTTTCATCTTTGTATAAAGGTATGAGATTTGTTTATATATGTTGTTCCTGACAAAATGATGCCTGTGTGTGTGTCTGTGTCCATATAAAATCTAGAGCAATCTACCCTGTAGAGAAAGTATGAAGCATGTACAACACAACAGAGCTGCAGTTTAGTTAGTGGTAATAAGAGCAATCGATCCGCCAGTACTGTAGCAACATTTATCTCAAGCAAACATGTTACAACAGTAGCACGTTGGGAAGAGTTTAAGGGGCCGATTTATCAATATTGAGAAATAGCCCTGTTCATTATCATTATCATTCCCTAATGCCGCATTTCGCAGCAATAAGAAAGTTTTTTTGTAGCTATTTATCCAAACAACTCTTGCCATGACAACAGCTCTGATAGGAGGCTCTCCCTATGAAGAGCTTGGTAAAATATTTAGCACTGGGTTGCTGTGATCTCTGAATAGTTATTTGTATAGTGTATTTAGGAATTATGTTAAAAGGCTAGCTTGTTCTGTAAAGTTACTATTAAAGGGTCTAGTTATAAAGCTGACTTAAACCCTTTCTTCAGCTAAAATGCCAGAGAAAGGGTTTTTCTTAGCTTCTCTTAGTTTACCAAGACTGAGTTAAATTGCATAGAAGTCACTGATTTTTCTGCAGTACCTTTCTTCCTGCCATTTACTGTCATCCCCTTGGACCTCTATAGAGATGCAACCTAACTGAATTTAACAAGTCATGCTTTCTGCTGCTCACTATTGCTATCTCAGAATGGTATTAGCTACACTCTGCAATGGGGAAGAGCAAAGCTAGAGATGCTTTGCTGAATCACCTCCAGGTAAAGTTAGTATGCATATATGAGGAATTAGCTGCACATTCACATATCCCTTTGCCGAAGTGTTAGGCTAATGGGGAGAAGAAAAAAACTCTCACATTACAACATTATTTATCCCATCCCACAATTTTAAATCTGCAAAGTAAAAGGTTGCCACCCATTCCCTCCTCTGCTCCCTCCCCGAGCGTATATCATCATAGACCCAGGTGGGAGGGAGGGCTTTTCATGCCCTCGCCAGATACCATGGAGCTCCGGACGACAGTACCTGGAGCCGCCACTTGCTTATACTGCAAGTTTTAAACCAGCCAGCACCAGCTGCCTCCAGCCCCGTGGACACGCCCCTTTATCTGTGACCATGCCCCCTTTATATGTGGCCACGCCCCTATACGTGGTTCTTACTGTAAAATGTTGGAGGGTATGCAGTGATAGATTATGCTATCGTTTTGCTTCTAGGATTGGATCCACTCTATGTACTAAGCATGCATGGCCATCTGTCTGTGCATGCATGAGTGGGGGCTGACAAAGAGGTAACCAGCGGATCTCTCTCTGGCAAAATCTGCATTAGTGTAGCCCATAGGCTACTATGTGCTAACGCCTGTTAGTGGCCAGGGCAAAGAAAACAGCAGTTTTTGAGGGCATTTCCACAATTTAGCTTTAATAAATCTGCAGTGATATGCTGTGATACATAAGATATGCAGTGATACATAAAGACCGATATCACAGGGGCTTGTTAAATAAACCAATAAATGTTTAGGGAACACATTGTAAATTATCAAGTGCTATACTTATTATATATTCTTTATTTTTTGTAATCATAATTTATTATGAATACCATATTGGGAAATGGTCTACTCTACACGACACATGACACTGGAAATGGCTATATTTTTACATTGAAAATATTTTTTTCCTGTTTTCTCATCACCAATCCATAGTAGTAAGCATTTTTCAACTATAAGACCTTTAAAAGGTTCTTCATTATTTTTGTTTTAATTTGCCCTACATTATTTTTTCAAATTGTTATTAATGGCTTGCTTATTGTTTTTTTCCTGCATTTTCCTGTAATGGCCTATATTGTATATATATTTCACAGGAGCTTTTTTGTGTGTTCAATATTTATTGCTTATTAAAATCATTAATCTTTCAAATAAATTGTCTATTAAGCTCCATAAAATCATTAAATAGGGATTTAAAGCTTATGACAACAGCTACAAAAAGATAAACAGGACAATCATACGTAAAGACTATGCTCACTTACAGATTATCTTTGTTTTCTATGCAATTGAACATTTTTGTCAAGTAGCATAATTGTAGTCTCCACATTTTCTTCTTTTCTTTGGTCTATTACTGTGACTGTGTTATTTACTTATATTTTATTAAGGTTAGCTTAAGAGCTCGATGGAGGTTAATGTCAATTTTCCTTTCCTCCATCTCCTAACTTTGCTCAATGCCCTACGGCTTAACATTTAGAAACACAGCGGATAAAGAATCAGCCAACAACCTTTAATGTGGTTTTATGAATGTCTGTAATAAAGCTGAAGTAAATACTGCAGCAGATATATTTTTTAGAATTTTCTTTATAAAAGGCCAATATTTAATGTTATTTCCTATATTTTTACCACATCTATATATAATGTATTGATCACAAATTACAAATGCCAGACCAAGTGGATGCATTACCCTGCATTATTCTAAGTACAAAGATGATCAGTTTTTGTCTTTTTCAACTAAATAACAGTAATGTTTAACTGTTTAACAGAAACCCTAATTTCATGAAATATTAATATATTGTAAATATCCTCAGCACAACAAATTCCAAAGTAATTTAAATAATATTGGAAATTACTTTGTAATAGTCAAATACCTAATAGAACACATAAAGGAGTCTATTTAAGAAGTGGTGATTATTAAGGCTTCTTCCTTATTTAGTAAAAGCTAAATAGCAACTAAATCACTGATTTATTTGATGTTATTTTTTCCTGCCTGAGGTTAATGCAGCCCCCATAGCACACTTTGGGGGTAGCAAAGAAAGTCAATATATGATTTTTATTTTAAAATAATCACAGAATGGTGTTATATGCACCTGACGGCTGCTGGAGCAGTGAAGAATCTTCCTGCAGGCTGTAGAATGTTCTTCCGACCTTTATTTTATGCTAACTGCCATTTCTATGCTTGGAGTTCAAAATTTCCACATAAATGAGAAAGAAAGGAAGCATCCTATATTTTGTATTGCTAATGTGACAATCTACATAAGAGGGAGATTTCCTACTTGCACATTCACCTGAAGTGTGCAGATTAACCTCTATAAGTGGGGCCAATGGTGAACCTGGGGTTTAAATACAACAGAAAGCCCAAACTTGTCAGTAGGTGGAGACTCTTGCATTACTCTCACTTTTACTTACACATAAGGCTATTAACCAAACTACATTCTCATATATCTCTTTACTTATCTCAAAAGATCTCTGATCAGAACAAGATCTACGTCTCTCATCCACACTTATTACCTGCTCCCATTCATGGACTTTTTTGGGCTGTACCCACTCTGTGAAATGCCCTCCCTAGCACAATTAGACTATCCTATAGTCTCTAAACCTTCAAGTGTTCCTTGAAAACTCACCTCTTCAGGCAAGCTTATCAAGTTCCAGAACCATCCACTTAACCTGCATAAGCTCTCTACCCAATTATATCCCCTCTATACAGTCCACACATAACTTTACATATTTTCTCTTTCTTCAGTTTCACATCATGTTGACCGTAGGACAACATTTCCTGTGTGACTGGATTGCAGAACCTCTGCAATCTGGCTAGACCAATATGCAATATGTGTATCAATGCCTATTTTCCTATAGATTGTAAGCTTGAAAGCAGGGCCCTCTTACCTCTTTGTATGTCTTTTATTACCCAGTTTGCTGGCACTATATAAATAATTGTTAATAAATAAATAAAACTGAATGATAATTTGAAACTATAAAACCATTACACTGAAAATAAAACGAACAATCAACATAAATAATAAATGTGTGTGATATTAACATCAGGAATAGAGATTAGTAAAATTTTCAATACTGTTAAGCAGAATATTCATCTCATTACGCATTTCACCAATGATACATTTTGCAAGTTTCACCAGCGGAATTAGGTATTTCCAGTCCTACCCCACCACACATTACAAGGAATGTGAAGTTACCATCCCAGCTCCATTTATAGACCATAAATTCTGTCTGTAAAATGCTAATTTACATATATACTTTACTGAAAAATTACGTTCCAAGTAGTCAAAAATGTAATTTCAAATCTGCAAATGGCCAATTCCATCACAAAACTCTATTGTATGATATTGCACTGCAATTTTGTTAATGTTTAATCAGCACATACAGTACATCAGGTCCATCAATTAAACAGCCAAGATCAATTTATTGTGGTATAATTGGCTGCAATATACAAAACAATGTCTATCAATTACAACTTATTTTTTTTAAGTTTGATTTGTTTAGCTTGTCATCTTCTGTTCTGAACATTTAGCTAAAATTATCAGTGTTATTCCAGAAATCACACACATTGCTACCTTTTCTGATATAAAAAGGGCAACACATAACGGATCAGAAAAAAAAGACTGAATATAGTGCGCTGTTACTGAAAATTAAAAAGCTATTAAAAGTACCTTTTAGGTTTATTAGATAATTTATAAAGACGTGCTACTGCTTAGCTAAGTGCTTCCATGATGGAACCTGCTGTTCTGGTTTACAATCAGCACTTCAAAAAGAAAAATGTCATGACAAACTTAAGGAACATTCAATGTGAGATTTCTTTCACCTAGGCCGAGTGCATGACACTTTTTCACAGTGCAACCAGTTGTCTGCACAAATTGAAATTAGCTACATTTTAGTGTAGCTTAAGAAACAAACATACTCATTATTCAATTGTGCTTAATTAAAAAGCTTAATTATTACAATAATGGATGTATCCAATAAGGAGTCTGTCATCATATGGTATATTTAAATGGCATTTTTGAACAATTATTAAAAAACAACTTTACATTTTCAAATTCTTTTATTTAAATTCTGTGTAGACATATTTTTTCGTAAGCATATAATTTTAATTTAAATGAGTAGCACAATCTAATGATATACTGTATTAATTGAAAGATACTTCATGATATATGCTATATTTCTAAAACTTGAAATATTAAAAAAATGTATTGTTGCATATTGGAAATGTATAAATTAGAATTTAGGACTGTTAGTGAAAAATATAAAATATAATATATTAGGGCTTGTGTCCTCAAATCCTAGTAACCATACTTTAGCACAAGCAGCAGCATTGATATAAAGGTCTACAGACTTTATTTTGTTTAATATTAATAGATTGGATGTAAAAAATCTAATTATAGGGAATCAGTATTATGATCCAATCATAGCAACTCTATAATGCCATGTACGTCAATGCATACCACGCACTCACATCCGTGCTTCATATTACTTGCAATTTTAGTTCTGTTTTCAAAACTTCTACAACATGACTTTCCTTTCAAAGACATGAGAGAGACACTCTAGTCTTTGCAGTGAAGGAAACAATAAAATTAGCAAAGCTTATGATGTGGAAGAGAACCCAGTAGCAAAGTGCCACTGTAGCTGTTCTGTTCCATTGGCTGCTTACCAGACAGTTGAGCCTGGCCAGAATTCTAAAGCAGGAGAAGTTCATAAAAACACTCTGCAAAACCTGAAGCCTCATTGCCGAGAACATATTCACTGAACTAATGATGATCATTTTAGTGTATGAGGCTAATCAGAGAGGGAAATCTATCTTAAGGGAAGCAATATCGAAGCCTCCAGGCTGCAACACCAAAATAAAAAATTGCACTATATCTTTTAAAGTTTAATAACTTCAGTTTTACTCTGGATATACTTTAATCTGCAAAACAAAAAAGTACATACAAGAAATAAAGCCATTGCCCAAATAGTCAGTAGTGTAATTCAAACATATAGTAATGGAAGGCGCTGGTAAGGCACAAACAAGGTTTGTTAACATTCTTATTATTAATGTGTTTAGAAAAATGTGTCTATGTATTTAATATACTGAATATATACACACATCCTATTATCCATACAGTAGGCTATATATGTCATGTGTTTAAAAGGTAAGCATTAATGGGTAAATATGTTAATGCTACAGATTGTCCATTTGTTATGCAAACAAAAACACATTTAGGCAATTACAGAAACCATGAACTTCAGGAATGCTAAATGTAATTAGCTCCGAGAAGCATTAAACTCATAGACAATGCATTCACAAGTAAAAGCAAATAGAACATTTGTTAAAATATACTGTATACATACTGCTACAGAGGTTACAGTGGATGTGATATTTTCAGATTTTTCAAAAGCACTAATACTATTCAGCAAAACTATTCAGCATAGTAGATTGGTACATTAAATAATAATACTAGGACTAGGGATAGGGGTATATACCTGGCTAAGGGATAAAAGCAAAAGGTTGTTGTGAAACAGATATTTCAGTAATGACCCTGTAGATGGTCTAAAGAGAGTAAATTGACCATATTTGCAGGTACCACTAAGCCATGTAGTGTTATTAATACAGAAGAGAATAGTAATTTGTTACAGAATACTTTTGCAAAATAAAAATGTTGCCAGTGCAATAAACATTTAAGACAATAAATGTAAAAGTATGCACATACTGTATGGTAACAAATATGTTACTTACACATTAAGTAGGATACTATTAGTTCAGTATAGATAGTGTAAGTAGACAGCAGGCCAAAAAGCAGTGCCCAATACCAGGTAGATGCTGCAAAAGCTAATACGGTCCCATCATATAAGCAGGATCAAAGATGCACTTACAGGGTATATCAGTTCTACAAGTTGATTTATTATTATTTATTTATTTATTACCAGTTATTTATATAGCGCACACATAGGGGGTCATTCAGACCCGCTCACGAGCTTAGGACGCTCGCAAGCGGGTTGATGTTCCCCCACTGCGCATGTGCACGACGGAGGGAGCTCTGTCGTGCGCATGCGCGAGACCCGGCGAGCGACGGGCTCTCCATCGCTCCGGGTCTCGCACCAAAGGGGGCGTGCTGTCGATGTTGATTGACAGCACGCCCCCTTTGGTGGGCGTGCCGGGGGTGTACCTGCCAGACGGAGGCGTTCCCATGGTAGAGCCAAAATCACTCCTGGGCTTGCGGCAGCGACACCCTAACGCAGGGTCTCCGTCGCAAGCCCGATGGTTGCGATGGTCAAGGCCATCGCGACCATCATCATGGACGCTCGCATATGCTGTGGGTGGTCACCCACAGCTATGCGAGCAGCTAGGAGGCCGCTCCATTTTCATGGAGGAGAGCCCTGATTCAGAGCGAGCGCTCTGGTCAGAGCGTTCGGCTCTGAATCAGGCCCATATTCCGTAGGGCTGTACAGAGAGTAATTGGTTAGTCACATCAGTCCCTGCCCCAGTGGAGCTTACAATCTATGTTCCCTACCACATGCTCACACACATACACACTAGGGTTAATTTTTTTGTTGGGAGCCAATTAATCTACCAGTATATTTTTTGGTTGTGGGAGGAAAAAGAAGCTCCCGGAGTAAACCCACTTAAGCACAGGTAGAATATACAAATTCCACACAGTTTATTTATATTATTTTAAGGAAAATAGATGGGATACTTTATAAAGAACCTTTAGACAAATTGGGCTTGTTTAGTTTTAAAAAAGATATGTCAGGAGGATCTTAATTACTACTGATATATCCATGGTCAATAATATACTTTATCTAAGGGGGACATCTTCATCTGTACAAATCACAAGTTCACCATCAAGACTATGGGCCCTATTTATCAATATTATTTTTACTAAAACAAATGTGAAAAAGCATGTTTCACACCCGTTTCACATTATCTTAGTATCACATAAATGTATTACAGGGTTATTGGAGAAGTTTTCGTGAAAACTATTCCAATCCTTTCAATTCACGTCATTTTAGTAAGCAGATAACATTTCTATTACTTGTAATGGGAAATGCAATTTGCCTGAAATGTACTAAAAATAAATTGTAAAAAAAAACAGGTGGGAAAGCCCTGTGATAATAACGCCATCATCAGATGGCATTATCAGGGCTTTCCCAGGTTCCATGACTCCTTCTCTGCTCTGACAGACAGACCAGAGCCCGGAGCTGGCCCTTATGATCAGCTTTGTGGTTTAAATAGACCACAAACTGATCACTGAATTTAAAAAAAAAAAAACCAAAACAAACACTTACATGCATCCAGGGACCAGTGATCATTGCTCTGGGCTCCTGAACTGTGACCCTGGTAAGCTGCTCTATGCTGGCATCTCAGTTTGCAGCATAGAGCAACTGATCAGGGGTCACAGTGCAGGAGCCTAAAACACAACCGACAGGGCCCTAGAGGACCTCATCTGGAGCACCAATTACTGGGAAGTTAAACGTAAGTTGAACAGGGGTATTGGATCATGGTTGGTGGGGTCGCAGGAGATTTGGTGAGCCGATGGTGCATGCATTGACACCTTCTCACTGTATCTTTTATGGCAAGCTCTGTTCCTGCAAGTGATTTTTGATACGTTGATGGTATTTCCTAAATTTGCAATGCGTATTTAGGGGAAAATATCACACTACAAACGCATTTGAAATGCGGATTGTAGTAAATAAAAGTGATGGCATTAACTGGATTTAAAACTGATTTAAAATAAATATATTTTATCATGAGCAATAACTATCAAACAACTATACTATTACAGGGAAGTAGTCAGGAAGCCGGTGGTCGAAATGCCAACCGCCGGCTTCCCATCAGTAAAAGCCTGGCATGGGACTAATGATAGGCATCTAAATACTGATGCCTATCATTAGCCCCATGTCAACATCTAGATGCCCGGCATACCAAACGTAGGTAAGTCGGGCGTCGGGAGCGGATAGCTGCGGGGGGGAGGGTTAGGTTTAGGGTCTCCTGGGGGGGACAGGGTTAGGCACTCCCCTGGGAGGGTTAGGGTTAGGCTAAGGGAAGGGGGGGTTAGGGTCAGGCACCATGGGGGGAAGGTTAGGGTTAGGCACCCCCCGGGAGGGTTAGGTTTAGGGTGCGGGGAGGGGGGTTAGGGTTAGACACCCCTGGGGGGAGGATAGGGTTAGACACTAGGGGGGAAGGTTATGGTTAGGCACCACAAAGGGAGGGTTAGGTTTAGGGTGCGGGGAGGGGGGTTAGGGTTAGACACCCCTGGGGGGAGGATAGGGTTAGGCACTAGGGGGGAAGGTTATGGTTAGTCACCACAAAGGGAGGGTTAGGTTTAGGGGGGGAGAGGGCTAGGGATAGGGTTAATACTTACCCTGTCTGGATCTCCATCTGCCGGCCTTCCATGTCGGTATGTCATCCGCCAGGCTTAGGTCCAGCGGTATAACATACCAATTCCACTATTACATTATTTGTGCGACTGATCAAGTAAAACAATATTATTGCAATTTACGGGCTCAAGAAGAATTTTGTGTCTCTACTGTGCAAGACAAAATGTCAACGGCCTCACTAGGGTTTTATTTTGCCTTTCTTTGCATCAACACAGCTACAGTAGATATAAATTTGTGCCTTTTTTTCAACTTTGCCAACTATAATACTTTGACCAATACTGGTCTATGTATATAACCGTCATCCTAGTGTCCGGGGATAGATTGTTATTCTGCTGCCTGTATATCAGGTTAATTAATTTGCTTAGAAAAATAAAACAATTACAATTTTTTAATTAATGTATTAAATATTTTAGAAAGATCAAATGGCTGTATACAGTATGATCCCAATAAGCATGCAAAATATTTACTCCCTATGTTTTTCTGCCTAAATGCTTTGACAAGAAAACAGAATTTAGAGCTTTTAAAAAACAATTCGGGAAGTGCCTAAATAGTGTTAAAACAAGGATAAAATATATAAGGTGCCGGGAGTCCTAATTGAGACTACATAATTAAACCGTAGGAGGGAGTGACATTTTACTGCTGAATGTATTCTATAAATACAGAGATGAATTAGACTGCTGCTGCTGTCAATAGTATAATTTTTTAAGTGTTTCATTTGCATTAACTCAAGATGAAAATAAAATAAAATGACAGTCAATCACAGTTATTAAGCAATTTAAAAATGTACTAAATCAAACTCAGTCTTTTTTTTATGAAAAATAAATTTGTAACATTTACCAGTATATGTGAACTTTTAATAGCTCTTTGCACAAGATTAAGTCCTACTGTAAAGCCAGTGATAATTACATCACAGAAATAAAGATGAAATAAATATCAATTGACTTTCTAAAACCAGACAATTTATGGGTTCCTAACAGTTTGTGAACAAGGAGTTATTTAAGGTCAAATACATCTTAATGGGATTGGTTGCATTTTCTTCACACAACAACATTAATAGTTGCTCTCATTATGACTTCATTATTACTGTTACTACACTCAACAGGGGGATTACACTTAATAATAAATTACGGCAGCATATTATGAAGGTTTTGTAGGATAGCCAGGGCTAGGTTTATGCTATTTCATTTTATGTTTGTCAGTTAGTCACATCCCTTGTTGCCAAAAAAGTTAGTAGGCAGGACAGAAGTTCAAGATGAGCAGCTCTCCAGACAGCCAAGCAAGTCCACCACAGATGACAATTTGTGCTGCAGGTCTGATTCAGGAGGACAGATGCATTCAAGCTAGTGATACTGCTGATGAACTGAATATCCCTGTGGGTACTGTCACAACATCGTTCATGAGCAACAATAGTTGAGAGCGATACAATAATGAATGTCTGCAGGCACCAGTAAAGCATGGTGGAGGTCCCTTGCAAGTTTAGGGCTGCATTTCAGCAAATGGAGTTTGGTATTTGGTCAGGACTAATGGTGTACTCAATGCTGAGAAATACAGGCAGGTACTTATCTATCATGCAATACTATCAGGGAGACATCTGATTGGCTCCAAATTTATTCTGTAGCAGGACAATGACCCCAAACATAAAGCCAATGTCATTAAGAACTATCTTCAGAATAAAGAAGAACAAGGAGTCCTAGAAGTGATAATATGGCCCCCACAGAGCCCTGATCTCAACATCATCGAGTCAGTCTGGGATTACATGAAGAGACAAAAGGATTTGAGCAAGCCTGCATCCACAGAAGATCTGTGGTTAGTTCTCCAAGATGTTTGGAACAACCTCCCTGACAAGTTCCTTCAAAAACGGTGTGCAAGTATACCTAGATGAATTGATGCTGTTTTGAAGGCAAAGAGTGGTCACAGCAAATATTGATTTGATTTAGATATCTCTTCTGTTCATTCACGTTGCATTTTGTTAATTGATAAAAAATTATCTATTAACACTTCTATTTTTGAAGGCATTCTTACTTTGCAGCAATTTTTCCCAAGCCCTGCCTAAAACTAATACACAGCACTATATATACAGTATATATATATATATATATATATATATATATATATATATACACACACACACAGTAGATCTCTGATAATACTACAGGCATATATCCCAAAGTAGAAATTGGTGTTCATGTGGACAACAGAAAACACCACAACAAGGAAAAACAGAAAAAAAATTGTCCATGCACTGTGTTGTTACCTAGTTATCTCATTTATGACTTTCACTGTGCACAACATAAGCATATCTTACTAGTCATATGAGATAAATAACAAAGATGTATTATTGGTCAACTGATGACATTCTAAATATAGAAAATGTATTAAGTAGAGTACAATGATAAATGCACTGTAATATTTCCCAATCAACTAAAATGTTCTTCAGAAAATCCAGCTCAGGAGTTATGAACCTTGCACTCTCCAGATGTTGCACTACAAGTCCCAAGATGAAATGTCAATCACTACAACTCCTTAGAGTCATAGTTAAACAACAGTTGGAAAGCCAGAAGCTGCTACCCCAGCTCTAGTCATTAATGCCAGGTTTTACACATAGATGTCACAATTTATTCAGCAGCTCTATAGTCTATTTTGCCTTCAAATATATCAGAGCTTTTAAATTGTAACTTTCTCCTCAACTAAAACCACTGCAATAACAGGCTGAGATTCCTAAAATAATATCATACAGTAACTCAAATAAATCTCTTGTTCTTAGGTGACTGACCAAACACATATAAGACCTGTTTATTTTGATGTTTTTTACATACTTAAATATGGCCATCCATTTACTAACATTAATATTTTATATATGAATACATTTGACTAAATCATTCTAATTTTACTTCTGTATCACTAAAATTATGTTAGAAATTTTTTATTTTACATTTTCCTATTACATTAGCATATCTTGGTCTGTATTTACTAATTAATATTATATTTTTACCTGTTTCGCCTATCATGTTCTTACCCTATATTCAAAGCACTGTGCAGAGATAGACCAAGTATAAAAAGTTAATATGATGATATTCTAAGTGTTTGCTTACATATTATTAACTTGCTTCCCCTTTGATTGTAAGAGCATGCTGTTATGACCTACTCTAGAATCTATATAAATGTTAATGGGCATACTGTGTTCTTGTACCTTAACATAATGTTCTTTTTATTTTGCCACAAAAAACACATTATTAATAATTAATGAAATGGGATAACTTGTAAACTCTGTTAGAAACTTGAGTTCTGAGGGGCCTATGTATCAAGTTATTTTTTACATAAAATTATGGAGAAACTGCAGTTTCTGCATAATTAATTTATGTATTAATCCTATGTACTAAAGTCACATTGCAAGAGATTTCACAGAAATCTCTGGCAATGTGTTAATTAGCACTTCAGGTCGCAGTCCCCATTATTATCAATGGGGACTACGATTTGGCCCCTATGTACTAAACTCCAAAAAGCGACACTTTAGTACCGGTTGTTTACACAATCTTCAGGAGATCTTCAGGTGCCCCGATCTCTCCCCGCAGCCCCCGGTTGGCCACGCATGCTAACTATGTGCACATGCGCAGTGTCAGCTTCCCCAGGGGGAAGATTTCTCCAAACTACCGGGAATATAACTCGCAGGGACAGCTATTACCGCAACTGCTGTCCCTGCGAGTACCCGGTAGTACATAGCCGGGATATTTTCATAAAAAATGAAAATATTCCGGGCGAGATGGATACATAATAATCGTGGCAGTGCCGCGATTATTAGTGTATAGACCATTAGACACAATATACTGTGTGCAAAAGGTCAGAGAACAGAGTGCTTTTATGCATTTGAAGGAAAAAAGTCGCATGAAAAGACGCTCAGCGCTACCGAGTCACACGGCACTCACATTATGCAAAACGTGACTTGTAGCGTACGGAGGATGGATGTGGACGCATCTGTACAGTAGGCACCCAAAGGTCTTGGAAAAAAAAAAAAATGAGTGGTACCCCATGGACATGCACTGTACACTGCGTACAGTGCAAACCCGAAATGACAGGTCACTCAGGGACACTGCTATAGAAATTAATGGGGATGCGCTGATTGGCTGAGAGTGGGGAACAGTTGCTATGACACTGTCTGCTCTCAGCGATTCTCCATATAAGCGTCTCCTGGTCATGGATGTCTTTCACAACTGTATAATCCTCCCCCTTTGTTCACATTTAACACCATAACCCACATAAAGCTGAAGTATGTATATCCATTTCAACTTCTGCTCATACTAATAGACACTTCTGATGCTCAAAATAATCTGGCAGAATTAGTGCTGAAGGGCCACATCTTATCCGATTTAGCCATGCACCTTTGACCCCAACTGGATAGTGTGGATCTCTGTGAGCGAGGTCTGTTCCATAAGGTAAGTATCCAAAAATGAATCAATGGTAAAAAAAATCTTCAAAATATTTACCAACTAACACAAAGATCATGAGTGGCTTATATTATCAGAGTTCAACACATTCTTTATATATGATTCATATATTTTGGTAAATTTCAAAATCTATTATATAACATGCTTTAATTAAAACCACATCCTGCCTACAAAAAATCTTACAGTATACAAGCAACATTATTTAACAGGTGCATAATAAATTCATAGTTTACAACAGGGCCGTAACTAGCTCTATGGGCGTCACTCACAGCTGACCACCCATGGTCCCAGAGTTGGTATGAAATACAGTCGGCCACATGGCCGGTGGTTCGATTCCTGTCAGCGGCAGCCCGACAGAAGCAGAGTGCGACGCAGCGGAAGCCCGACAGCGCTGGAAATCCCGGTCGTGGATAGGTAAGTCTCCACTAACCTAACCCCCCTAACCCTCCTTAGGGGTGCCTAACCCTAACTTCCCCCCCAAGTGCCTAACCCTAATCCCCCTCTATGTGCCTAACCCTAACCACCCCCTTCCCCGCTGCCTAAACCTAAGTCCCCCGGGGGGGTGCCTAACCCTAAGTCCCCCCCGGGGGTGCCTAACCCTAACCCTCCCCCTAGCCTAACCCTAACCCTCCCGGGGGGGTGCCTAACCCTAAGTACCCCCCGGGAGCCCTAAACCTAACCCTCCCCCCTGCGGCTGTCCGCTCGTGGCGCCCAGCATCACTACGATCGTGATGCCGGGCGCCGGTCTCCCGGCGTCGGGGAAATGCGGGCGTCTACATCTAGACGCCCGGCATTTCACCCTTGCCGGTATAAGACAGTCGGGAAGCCGGCTGCCAGTATTTAGGCAGTCGGCTTCCCGTTTGCCTCTCCATGGTCCCTGTATCTGACTAGCAGGGTGCCTGGAACAAAATCATGCAGCGAGAATCGCAGATGCAGAGCTGCCCAGGGCATCCCATGAAACCATGTAGCGAGAATCTCATATGCAGTGAAGCCCGGGGCATCCCCTGGATGCTCCAAACATCTGACTGCAGCCATAACAGCACCCCGGAGCATCTTGAGGATGCTCTGGGCAGCACTGTTATTCCTGTCACTGTTGGCCCTTCCCACATGGCATGACGTAATGACATCATACTCTGAGGGGCGTGGCCAACACTGGATACTGTATCTTGAAGTTACGGCTCTGGTTTAAAATATTTGTACAATGATCTTGCAGGAGATTGTGTCCGATTTTGTTTTGCATTTGTGTTAGTACCCAATGTGTTTAAAAAGCTGGTTGATATATGAACAAAACCTGGAGGTCTAAGCAAGTTTAGTTTAAAGAGAATTTATTAAAAACAAAAGATAGAACACAGCAACAGTCACACATTACCAGCAGTCTGGCAAATATAATTCGTTGGTGATGTTGAGATGTCCGTAAACTCCCAGGTAGAATACAGTCATAACAGATAATTGTGCTAGCAATGTCTCCTGCACCTCAACACAGGAATTAAAAATGACTGCAATAGCCGGGCCGTAACTAAGGTGGTGCGACCTGTGCCATGGCACAGGGCACCACAGGGCAGGGGGCGCTATTTGGGCATGTCAATTTTCCTGTTTATTACCATTCTCACTTGTAGCTTCCTCTTCTTTTATCCCCAGCATCTCCTTTCCTCCTCTATCTTTCCCTGGCCCTTCCCCATGGCCCTTTTTCAGGTGCACTATCTTATGTACCTATTTAAAAAATAGGGGGAGGGGGGAATGCTCTCTCTGGCCCAGGGCACCAAAAAGTCTAGTTATGGGTCTGGCAATAGCAATGTGTCTTGTAGCTGTACACAGGAGTGGCAGATGTCTGCAATAGCAATGTGTCTTGTAGCTGCACACAGGAGTGGCAGATGAATGCAATAGCAATGTGTCTTGTAGCTGCACACAGGAGTGACAGATGACTGCAATAGCAATGTCTCTTGTAGCTGCACACAGGAGTGGCAGATGACTGCAATAGCAATGTCTCTTGTAGCTGCACACAGGAGTGGCAGATGACTGCAATAGCAATGTCTCTTGTAGCTGCACACAGGAGTGGCAGATGACTGCAATAGCAATGTCTCTTGTAGCTGCAGACAAGAGTGGCAGATGACTGCAATAGCAATGTCTCTTGTATATGCAGACAGGAGTGGCAAATGACTGCAATAGCAATGTCTCTTGTATCTGCAGACAGGAGTGGCAGATGACTGCAATAGCAATGTGTCTTGTAGCTGCACACAGGGAGTGGCAGATGACTGCAATAGCAATGTGTCTTGTAGCTGCACACAGGAGTGGCAGATGACTGCAATAGCAATGTGTCTTGTAGCTGCACACAGGAGTGGCAGATGACTGCAATAGCAATGTGTCTTGTAGCTGCACACAGGAGTGGCAGATGACTGCAATAGCAATGTGTCTTGTAGCTGCACACAGGAGTGGCAGATGACTGCAATAGCAATGTGTCTTGTAGCTGCACACAGGAGTGGCAGATGACTGCAATAGCAATGTGTCTGGTAGCTGCACACAGGAGTGGCAGATGACTGCAATAGCAATGTGTCTGGTAGCTGCACACAGGAGTGGCAGATGACTGCAATAGCAATGTGTCTGGTAGCTGCACACAGGAGTGGCAGATGACTGCAATAGCAATTTGTCTGGTAGCTGCACACAGGAGTGGCAGATGACTGCAATAGCAATGTGTCTTGTAGATGCACACAGGAGTGGCAGATGACTGCAATAGCAATGTGTCTTGTAGCTGCACACAGGAGTTGCAGAGCAACTGACGCTAAATGAACACTTGCAAACAGGAACAGCAGTATGTGCTGCAATCAAAGTTACTGGCAGCAAAACTGGAAACAGCTGAGATAGCTGCATATTCACCGTACTTTGGAAAAAGTATTTCAGGGAGATTGTAAAAGTAACAGCTATGAGTGCGCATTAAAGTGGGCGTGTACTGCAACATCTGAAGGTCACATCATAAAATTGACTTACATCCAAATGTAAACGAGCCCCAAAGCAGTTAGTAAGATCTACTTGATGAAAATGCATGTAGGGATCATTGTGCCTTATAACCAATGCAGGGAAATTATACTAATAGGGCTGGTGCACCCATTAGGCAGCTGCCTAAGGGTGCCGGATCTGAGGGGGTGGCCCACTGCGGCTGCCTTGGAGAGAGAGCATACAGATCACTACCCGGCTCCAGCTTTGTGTAAGCAAAGCAGGGAGGCGCCCGGCTGGAGAGGCGCTGTCTCCGCTCCGCTGCTATCCACTATTGCGGCACCTGTCAAACTATGACAGGCAGTGGCATCACTTCAGCGTCGTTAACCCCGGATTCACTTCTTGCCGTGTTTGATCGTGGGTGCCCCTTTCCCCCAGTTCAGGGGCGGAACTAGTGACGGTGCAGCCGATGCATTGCACCGAGGCCCGTCACTATTAAGGGGACTGCAGCTGGCGGCTTTATAATGAGTCAGTCTGACTCATTAGTGCGCCGCCGCTCCATGGGCCATGAAGAAGATGCAGTGACGTAGCCCGGCTGGAAAAGGAACCACATTTTTCCCCGGCTGCCTCCATAAAGTCTGGGACAGTCCGCCAGTGCTGAGGGGGACGAAGTGCCACCGGGTATGATGTCATGATCTTGGCAGTGCAGAGAGGAGATGCCACCCTGTCCCTGCGTGCAGTGCCTGCCCATCTCACAGAACACCCTATAGCCGGCCCTGGCTATAGGGTGTTCTGTGAGATGATCTGCTCTGTCAGAGATCCTGCCCCATTCTGCCCCTGCCTTGGTGGCTGTATTATCCTCAGCAGTGCCCTGAGACTGTATGGCCAGCTCAGAGTCCACAAGACGAGGACCCGCTGCCCCAGTCTGTTTTCTACTTTTATCGCTTTTTTCTTACTTTTTACACATTTTTTATTCTTTTTGTTTTTGGGCGGTTTGCTTTGTTGCCCCTGTAGCTCCGGGCTACAATTGTGATTGCCCCTCGGCATCTGGGACACTTGGCAGAGGCACAGAGTTGCTGCAATCGATAATATTGTTACTTTGTCCCTGACACAAGTCATGACTGCAGAAAAGGAGAAGAGGTAGGATCATAAATACATTTATTGTTGCTATTATTATTATTTTCAACATCATATGGTATCACTGCGTCATGCCTGCACAATTTGGGGTATATTGTCACCCTGTGTGTATTACTTGATAATGTACATCTTGTGCTATTTATGCACAAGGTGCATTGAATGTCACTAAACAGTGTCTCCTGACTACACTACAGCTTGCCTTTTTTTTTGTTTACAAATTTTTTTTTTTTGGAGGGGGTGTTTCTTTATTTGACAGTAGCTGCTTTGGAACTTTTAAGACACACTAACGCCACACTTTCACCTGAGGGGCTAAAATGTGTGTGTGTGTTTGGGGCTGATGGTGGTGGTGGGGAGGGGGGGCAGTAGGCAGAAGTTTTGACTAGGGTGCTGAGAAACCTTGCACTGGCCCTGTATACTAATGATCCCATTTGAATGTATAGATCTCTTGGGATTTTTTTTTTATATATAACCTTTTTATAATGGGGGTAAGGTGCAATCAGGGAGATTGTTGGACTCTTCAGTGAGTCAGGGAAATTGCTACTATTTCAGGGAGTCTCCCAGACAATCAGGGAGAGTTGGCAAGTATGGATAGCAGAGATGGCGGAGGCTGATCATTAACACACTTGTCTTGCAGTAACCAGCAGGACTTGGTAGAATGGAGAGTCACAGTAGCAGTAGAGGATACTGTGGAGCCAATATTCTCAGTGGTGCAGTCTAGATAGACAAACAGGAATCGCAGAACTTGCATTGACCCCGGATGATTCACCTGGAGGAAATTATATAGGGTGCCATGGATGAGGATTGGTTGCAGCCATCATGTGCAACCAGACTGGACTTGGACTGGATGACATGCAATCACCCAACTTGTCACAAGATGGCGGTGCCCATGTCCCAGGGGCGCCAGCTTCTTTGCTGAAGATTTCTAGAAAACCTGTTCTGCAGTACTTAGTGCATAATAGACGGGTTCTCTTGTGCCAATTTCTGACAGATCTTTCTTGGAATTAGGTTAAAGTTTATATTTTTTTTTCCCTTCATGTCTAGAATACAGAGAAACACCATGAATTGCACTAGGGTGCCTGAAGTTGACCTGAACAAGGAATTTCAATTAGTCTCACTATAATTGTATATATACTCTTAGCCGCTAT
The DNA here is from genome assembly GCA_031769625.1 of Taudactylus pleione. Lineage (NCBI taxonomy): Eukaryota > Metazoa > Chordata > Amphibia > Anura > Myobatrachidae > Taudactylus > Taudactylus pleione. The sequence goes on from JAUIMM010000608.1 coordinate 16,488,714, forward strand.
GCCAACATAATTAAAAAAATTGTTATTTATGTATCATAATAGAAATATAGCAACATTTATGCATGGGCAGATTATCAAGTTTGTATTGCATCACATAATTATTTATCACTGAGCCCATGTTTTTCCTCAGCAATACCTCTGTACAGAGCTGTAACAAGAGGTATACGGGTGGTGCTGTTGCTCAGGATGCAGGGCCGACGGGGCAGAACAGTTGCTGACATGACTGCACCCTTTTCTAACTTGTGGGATACCTGGAAAGGCGCCACACTATATAGAAAAGCACAGGTCGTGTCCTAAGGACCCATCATCCTGCTTCCACTTGTACTGTGACATCATGACACCACGTGCACTGGGTTTGGGGGTGCCAATCCAGGTGCATATGCATCCTGATACAGCACTGCCATTCTCAAAAACACGACTAATATATACATAACAAAATAAAAACACATCACAGATGAAAAAGTAATATCTAAAATGATATAAAACATTTATAGCATTAGTTGCTTCTTATAACTGCTCTCATAACCACGATATATGTAAACAAATAAATCTGTTTATTTGCTAAATACAATTAATTTATGTCATTATTTAACTATCTTTTACAATGTAATAAAATTCATTCATGCACTCTACCAATAACAAAGGGAGAAACCTTCAAAAATGTCTTTTTGTCTGAGCGCTTGAAAGCAAGAAAGAGAATTGTTTAATTTCTAAGCAACCCAAATTTGCATTTATCTGCATTTTTGAAGGTGATTATATAAGGCATATGGCACAATTGCAAATAAATGAGGAAAAATACCAATTAGACAATTTTTTGTTCACCTGCTTGTGTTGATGGACAAGTATGAGAAACTAGAAATTGGCATCTCTGAATAGGAGTAACTGTCAAGACTGTATGCAGTTGAAAAAGATGCTTTATTTTTTTTTTTAAAGAAGCAAATTGATTTTCTGTAAGCACTGGAAACGTGAGAAATGCCTAAGACTAAAAATTCAATATGTTGAGGCTCCATTTCTATTGTTGTGTTGGAACGTAACGTGCATCTGCAATGTCAGTTACAGGTCACAGACATGTCTTCACTATATTTTTAGCTCAAGGACAATATTTAATTTCTATATCGACTTTAATTGAAAATTGAACAATGCCGGAAATGAGCTCATAGTCGAATATGGGCAAAAATGTTTTATTATTATAACAATTTAATATCCCTGAGCCTGGCCCACTTCTTCACACCTTTTGGTGGTGCTGTAGTACATGTGCACTTAATGGTAGATAATTAATGGAGAACTACATTTAGCAAATAAAGCTACATACTTCCAAAAAGAGCAGCAATACACAAAATAGTTTTTTCCTATATAACCATCTCTAGGGGCAGTTTTACTATATAAAGTTCAAATTATAGGAAAATCCTCTGAAAACGTGTGGGATGCCGATGGTCTAAATACCATCGCCGAAATCCCGACAGGTTGGGATACTGGCACCAGTATCCCAACCGTTGGCATCCCGAAGCTAAGGATTGGGGTGTTAGGGTGAGGCTAGGTTAGGGTTAGGGTGCGGGGTTAGGGTTAAGCACTAGGGGTGTTAGGATTAGGGTGCGGGGAGGGGGAGGTTAGGTTTAGGCACTATGGGGGCAGGTTAGGTTTAGGCACCGAGGAGGGGGTGTTAGGTTTAGGGTGCACGGAGGTTAGGCTTAGGCACTAGGAGCGGAGGTATGGGTTTTGGCACCGGGGAGGGAAGGTTAGGGTTATAGTAGGGGTTAGGAAAATAGTTACCATTAGTTCCTATGGTTGTTAGATTTCTGGCTGTTGGGAAGCCGCTGTCGGTATTCTGACATCCCGACAGCCGGGATTTCATACCCAACCCATTTTCGGGGGATCCCCACAAAAGGGGACCACAGCAGATATCTGCATACATTTCTGACTGCAAAGCAGCCCTATGGAGGTTGTTATGCGGTCGGAAGAAGGCGTTAGCCTACATAAGCATATGGGCTACTGTAATGGAAATTTTACCAGAGAAGGATCTTTTGGATCTCTCTACGTTAAAAATGTGGATTGTGATAAATAGGGCCCTTAGAAAACTCGATTAATTCCCTTAAAATCCAAGCCCTCACAAAAAAACATGTTTTTTAAAAGAATCCATATTAAAAATTTAAAACAAACTTAGTGTTATTTGCTATCATTCATTTAGAAACAAATTTGCACATAAAACATTAAACCATCACCAATTAGCTTTATCTGTCTAGTTTACTTTATACAAGGACAATAAATGACAGATGAATTGCTATGATTATAAGTAAGAAACCCTCATCCAGTAATGTGGGAAAAAATGCAATAGACACAAGGCATACCATGTAGTTAGTTATGCAAAATCAGCCTTTGAGTGATTTTTATACACGCCTGCATATGATAATGGCTCTACTCATGGGTGTAGCTATAGTAGATGCAGGGTGTGCGTCTGCTACTGGGCCACAACACTTCCAAGGCCCGGCCCTCACCTGCACCCAGTTACGCTGCTAGGAGCTGGGCACTCACCTCTTGAGCCCCTTGGGTGGCTATTCATTTCTTAGCAGAGTGCTACTGCAGGGCAGCACAACTGCTCAACACAGCTACACCTCCTCCCACTGATGCTGGAAGGAGGTGTAGCTGTGTTGAGCCTGCTGGGACATTCCCGGACCATGGCTACACCTCCTCCCAGCATCAGTGAGGAGAGACAGAGCCGGCCTAGACAGCAGTTGTGTAAAGCTGGGTAAACAGTGATATTTTGGACGATTTGACAATTTCCGACGGATCGGAACGCCAAATAGTTCAAGATGTGTACCTGCTATTTCAGGCAGTGCGCGCTCCCGTGGGGTAGTCAGCTGCATCATCAGGTCGGCCCTACATGCTGCTCAATGTGATGATTCGGCTGACGACCCCATGTGGTGGGATACGGCAGGAGCCGACATGTCGGGCACCTGATCGTGCAGCGTGTACCAACCGCCCAATTTGTTGGCCCGTCGGTGGGGGGGGTCGCCTGTTGGATCACTGGGTACGCACATTGTTAAGTCTGTACCCAGCTTAAGAAATGAAACCCACCCATGGGGCTCATAGGGTGATTGCCCCTGCCCTGGTGCACTGCATACAATGGTGCACAACGGGGGGGGAGGTAGAAGGGGCCCCACAGAAATTTTACTATGGGGCCACCATAGGTCAAGCAAAGACCCTAGCTCTACTCATAGTGCTTGGGCCATGAGTTTGATTTTCGATTAGTAGACTATCAATGTAGAGTTTAGATGTTTTTTTCCCGTGGTTGCATGCGATTCACCCATGTACTCTGGTTTCCTCCCATGCTACAAAAACATAATGGTAGGTTAAGTGGCTCCGGTCTAAAACATACCTCAGTGTGTACTCATGCATTAGGGAACATGGACTGTAAGCTCTGAAGGCACAGATGGACTCAAATGAATGACAAATGTTCTCTGTATAGGGCCGCATAATTGGTGGTGCTATACAAACGATAATAATAATAAAATGATTGCTTTTCATGAAGAAAATGCCCTTTTTTGCTGCTTGACATCCAAGTGAACTGCATTTCACACTGCACTACAATACACCATAATTTCCTGAATATTGTGCTGCACCACTCTCTCTCTCATGGAATAACTTCTTTATCATCATTGCATTTTTATTCAACATTTTCAAATCACACAGTTATGTGGTACAGAAAAATTACAAAGGATTGATTTGCAGGTTATAGGGGGGTGCGCACAGGTTGACTATGCAAATACATCAACAATTCTGTAAATAGGGCAATAAAATCATTCCCAAACCGCACACTCTGCATCCATTGCAATGACAAACCTGATGACCGCCTGCATTATTATTTTACGGATTTCTTTGTATATATGGTTACGATGCCATATGTTTGAAGAAGTTGCCAGAAACATGGTACCATATTTACAAAGATATTGCTGGAAATATGGGGGTATGCTCAAAGATGACAAAGGCCTGAAAACGTCCCTGGTTTTAAGATCGATCTGACTAAGGTCAGGCACCTTTTTGTATGCAATATACAACTTTTCAGTTCTATCCCCAATTTTGATGATAGTGGTGATAAAACAACCTTTTATCATTGTGAAGGAGGCAGCTAAAATATGTTACTATGTTTAGCACAACACAAATATAACGTGCCAACTGAAAAAAGCTGGTACCCAGTGAAGGTGGTGTAAGCTATTCTAACATATTTAAGTACATTCTTATATTTAAAAAAAAAAAACAATATATAATTCTATGAATTTAAATCCATTTTAAGAGCAATTTTGCATTATTTAAAATAAATAGATGTAAATGCTGCTAATTTACAGTCAGTATTGCCCTCCATCAGCAGTATATGTCAACTAAAGCAAATCTTGTGTATTCAACTATGTGCAATAAAATGCATCCTTTATTGACTAACTGCACTTTAACGACATTATTTTTTCATTGGAAGCAGATGAAAGCAAAGACATTTAAGTAATATGCAGAATTCAGCAAAATAGCCTGAAAATAAACTGTCCAATATAATGAAAGTGCCTTTCATGTTGTTGTCTAAAATTAGAATAAGCTTTAATAAAGCTTACAGGAAAAAATTGAAAAGTGTTAAAAACAGTTTATATATATATATAATATAATACAGTATATTATATAGATATAAATATTTTTTTTTTGTTTTCTGACAAGCACAGCCTTTTCATGGACGTCTGAAAAAGTCAGTGACAGTTAATTAAACTATACAATTTTCTGTTGTCGCTACTGATATTGCATTATGGGCAAGATGACAGTCCCAAATTTAGTAATCCAGATGGGTAAATATTGTATGTGAGTGGCCAAATTGAAAACTGATATTTAATTTGGAACGTGAGCCAAGTGCCAGGATCAGTCCATGTTTGGCCAGTTTTAACCTTAAAAGAGCCTGGTAGGAAGACACATAGATGTGAGAGGAGGTTACAATGTGTCACATCAGTCTAGAAGCCAAATAAATACATCGGAGACCTAAGTACAGGTAGACAATGTAACCAAAGTGCTCTAGGGCAGGTGCACAAAGTCAGCAATATGTAGGGCTTTCTCTGATACTTATGTGAACATTCTATGAAACACCCAAGAACCAATTGATACTGTGGTCACTTAAAGCACCACCAATCGGTTATCCTAATGTTTACTTGAAGCTTTGAGGATGATATTGTTTTATAAGAAATGATGAAAACCTAGTGTCATTAACCAGAATTTTCCTTATCTTCCTTGTCAATTATTTATTTTCTTCCCCTGTCCATATATCTGAGCTAATGGGAAATATGGAACAGCGTGGCACAGAGAGACATGTATAAACATTTCTTTGTCTTAATTTGGAATCCATATTTCTACAGTAACCACAAAAATGACTATACATATAATGAACAGAGGGACTGATTCAGAGTTGTACACAGATCACACAGCAGCTGTGTCTTTGGATGTAGCGGCAGTGCGAAAATATGTAAAATCAGTAGGAGGCGTCTGTAGTAGAATTACGCCCACTGCAGGCTTTTGTGATCCGTGGCTGCGTATGAAGACGCAACATCGGATTGTCTGCATGACCATCGGTCATCTGAGTAACCTCTAGAGTGCTCAGGGAGACTGTGTATGTCACCTGCCGGGGCCTGTGAAGCTGCGTCCAAGGACGCAGCACAGATCCTACACATGCGCAGATCACCAAATATCAGAGTTATATGTAAACCATCGGGTTTGCCTACAACTCTGAATCAGGCCCAATATCTACCCCCTGTGTAATTAGTGCTATGAATGCATGCACTAAGTAAAAGATCAGAAATAATAGTCAAAAACATAAACAGTAGCCCACATGGTTGTATTATAATGGCAAGTAATTTATTTTACTGTGTCTATCACTAGTGCTTAATGCATAAATATGCATGTGCCCAACATACTGGGTGTACACTACATGGTTTAGCTTGTGTCATTACTTGATGGCATTTGATGAAAGTGCCAACATGAATGTAAAGAATTTGATGTGCTTGCACCATGGTACACAGTTCACATCATTATTATTATTATTATTATTATTATTATTATTATTATTATTATTATTATCATCATTTAGCAATATTGTGCCAACATTCTCCATAGAACTTTTATAATTGGGGACAAATACAGTAATAAACCAAGACTGGGTATTAATAGACAAAGTGATCAGTGGGTGCTGTCTGCAAGTTTACAGTCTATAGGGAAAAGTATCACTTTAATAGGAAAAAGTCAGATTTATTTAAATGGTCCTGAGACAAGTGAATTGTATAACACAGATGAGTCACATAACAGTAGAACTGCAGATAAAACCAATATCTTTCCAGTTAGCCAAGCTCACATCTCATATTCTTACCATGATGTACAGTACTGCATCTTATCCCTGTTCAACAACTTCTATTCCTTTTTCATTATCTTTAAATTTCTCTCACCCTCACCCAATATAGATCACATTATTTTCTCTACTCACTAAATACTATTACTCTATTCTCTCTGACCCCTTTCTTTATCCTTTTGTTCCTTTATATAATGAATCATACCCCCTCTACTATCAATATTAGCCAATCTCTACCTTCATAGACCTCTATACTATATGTTTCTCTTTATCTTTTATCCCTTGCGCTTTGGGCTGATTCAGCTTTGGGAATAGAGTGAGAAACAGCAAGGAACTGATCATCTTGGTGAAACCATGCTGCACCGCAGATGGGGCAGATGTAAAATGTGCAAAGAGATTTAGATTTGGGAGGAGTGTGTCCAAACTGACATCTAAATTGCATTGTAAAAATAAATCTGTGCAGTATATATGGGCTACAGGCAAAAGCAGCCAGTATTTACCCTACATGCAAAATAAAATGTATGTATTTGCACCCCTTACATTGCAACATGGTTTGTCCTAGATTCACAGTTACGTGCTCTTTCTCACTCTATTCCCAAAGCTGAATCAGGCCCTTTGTCCTCTGTAAAAGTCTACTTGCCATCAATATCCCTCCATCTCTTTTTTGTATTTATTTCTTCCTATTTTTCAGCTTCTTTTATTTATTTTACACCCCTTTGGTCTCCAATTGTTTTAACCAAAATGAATGTCACAAAATGAGTTGCACTTCTCAGTTTGGCACATATGGTCCTATCAATGAACACAGTAGCAACCCTACTATGATGAGAAATTGAAGACATGGTTTAAAACAAGAATAACTGCATTCATACATGGCATACTGCGAGTAATTGCAAACTGTCCATTTAATTTCCCCCCAGATATAAGTAGTGTAATGTAGTAACTACTGTAGCCAGTAATTAGCTTTGTGTTATATAAAGAATGTAGCATACAGCCTGTGTTGCAGCTTCTGTTTGATACAAGGTAACTCAATGCTGTTTGTCATATTGCCAGGCACAACATCTGTGCTGGCTCTTTCTGGATTTGAAGATTGTTTGATCACTCATGTCGTAACAATATTGTTTCCTAGGAACAGTTCCAATGAATATGGTCAAGGTGGCTGGCTTATAAACCAATAATTAGATGAAACAAGTTCTGACATTGGGAAAAGCGTCAAAACCAGCAAATCTCAAATTCTGGCTGGAAGACTTTTCCTATAATAAAATCATCAGATTTTAGTTTTATCCTCATCTCAGATGGCCACTCTTAATTACTGCTGAATAAACTTGCTTAATTGTTTGCTCAACTCATGCATAATAAATTTCCAGAGAAAATCTCTCTTTGATTTGCATATCTTCTTGTAAACTAGCATAGCGATGGGACAGCCATCACCTGCAATACACAGATATTACTCCTACTGTATATCTGTAATTTATCTGGCATCGTTGCTTTGTACTTTCTAAATGCTTTGGGGGAGAATTGTAATTTCTGTGATGCCTGAGGACTTCACAGTGATATCTGTCTGCGTATATTACCACATATTACATAATATTATTCAGGTGTTTTACGCATTGCAAGGGAAAATGAGCAATGTTACATTAGCGTGGGGTGTCTTCATGGACCATTCCACGGCAGAGGATTGAATCGCCCCTTATTAGTCTGTTTCCATGGTCAAATATGTAAATTTTAATACAACCACGCTTCACTATTTGTTTGAATTGTTTTTTTTATAACCTCTTCAAATCTGGTGTTGATTTTCACCTCGATTTTCGGCAATGTCAAATAAACGTTATGCAAGTTACTATAAGCATGATATGCAAGTTGCTATAAGCGTATGGTTTTAGTTATTTTTTACTTTCTTAAATAAATCTATAAGCTCACATCTATGCAAAGCCTTCTTGAGCTGGCATTTATAGTAGATGAGATACAGCTACCCTGCAACCCTGCAGGTCTTCCCTTAGCCAGCAATATCTCTGGTGATGTCATTATTTGACATTGCATGAGGATATCCATTGCAAATGGAGAAGAGTGGGTGCTATCAATAATATTGGACACTGTGCTCAGTGATTGCTGGGACAAGAACTAAAAGCAACACTTCCAGGTCTGAACCTGTGACTCCCAGCGGAATTAATCAACCATATTTAAAATTGAAAAACAGGGTCTTTCTTGCATCCCTCTTCCCAATTAAAAACATTAAGTTTCAGGATTCTTTGATGATTGATTCTTTATTATATTTTTGTAATAACCTTAGATAAAGGGCAAGTGTATCTAACATGTACTTTTTAAAATTACACCATAAACATTATGGTGTCAAAACAAAAGGTATTTTTCATTGCTTAAGTACAATTTTTGTGATATCTCTAAATTGGCACATGTTCAAAATATGAGTTTTTTTATATATATATATTTCCTAGAAACTTTAACAGTCTAATACACAGACTAGCAATAAACAGAAATTAGGGATCTTCTTCCAGTGATGGAATTTGGTCCAAAATTATATAATGTTGAAATCACTACTAAGATGAAGCTACATTTGTTTATCTGTCATCTTATGATTAGTAAAATTGTGATACTTGTTATTGATTAGCCTCTCACAAGTATGCCCGAATATCTGTCCGCTGATTTTATGATATAGTTTTTACAAAGAGCACAATGTACTCTGAAGAAACAGAATTGACAACACACTTCCTGTTTTTTTATACTGTAGTTGGTTAGACACTACTTCTATCGTGATTTATGTAATGGTATTTGTATCTATAGACTGTCCTTTTCAAAAATAGCAAAATCATATGCAGTTCTCTGTATACATTTGGCTACTAGTGATAACTTCAACAAGTTTGAAATCAGTAACACAATAAGGTGCAGGCACATCAACAGTACTGAGGAACCTGGGTTCTTTATGCTCTAAAAAACACAAGGTTCACAAAGGTGATTTTTTTTTCCTGCAATATGTTAATTAATGTATTAAATAAAGAAATAAAATAAAGAATATAAACTTTCTCACGGAATAACTAATACTCTACTTTCCTTTCAGTTTTGTTTCCAGTTAGATTGCGGTCAGTCTTCCTCAGTATTAAAACTATTTTATGCTTTACAGTATCAAAAGCAATAAATTAAATTTTAAGGAAGTTGTTAAGCACGTGTGCATGTCTTATTGTACTTTCAATTGTTCAGATCTATAGTACTGAACATTTAGATTTAGAATTGAACTAAACTATTGTTAAGTGTTAAGATTTGTATCATGGTTATTTAGTCAATGATAAAAATACAAGACATCTAATACGTACCAATGGAGATGCTTACACTGTATAACTTTAAATATATGCATATTTTAACCAATCCCAGAGAATAAAATAAAAATGTCTGATTATTTTATCAGATATATTGCTGCCTATAAAAGTCAACATTTTTTTTATTTAAATGGGTAGAGTTGGCATTTTTTGTATAATTACATATTTCTGTTATTAATCTTTGGTCTTGTCATCTGGTTTCAGATTACTTGTTTTTTAGAGCATTGTAAAACCATCTGATATGAAGTTAGGGATGTACTAGCTTTTATTTTTCAACGGTTTTCAAAACTAATTTAATTAGATAAAACAAAAAAAATTACTTTTTTTCTATTCTCTATGAAGCAGCATTTTTTAAAAATAATTTGAGTTCATTTGAAAAGGTGGTAATTATCAATGACGTTAGATAATTTCAGAGAAGTACTACATGTAGAAGTTCCACTGAGATTAATAGGCGCTTTGAAATGAATGGGAAAAGCTCTATTTATTATGCTAGCCAAATGGGTAAGTGATATTCTGCCAGATATTTTTCAAATTATCCAGTAATTTTATTGGGCGGATTCAATGAGCGTGGCTAATTGTCAGCCATGCGCTATTCAAATAAAGTCGGCATTCCTGCATTTTAATCCCTAGAGTGTGCACTTAACACAGATTATTCCTCATAGCCTCAGGGCCTGCAAGGAAAAATCTGTATTTAATGCACCCTCTGGATCTTACCATCCATAGATTCCAGCACTTAACGTAAAATCTATGGGTTAACACATGCTACCCACAAGTTTACCATGCAGAGAAATTGGCTAATAATTGAATAGCTCTGGGTGTTAGACTCAGAGCTTTACCAGGGCAGTGAACACCGCGGGTAATTGAATCTGCCCCCATGCATTGGTTGAAGTTCTTGACAGCATTTATTGGCTTTTTCACACTAAGGGGAGATTTATCAAATCTTGGAGAGAGATAATGTGGAGAGAGATAAAGTACCAAAAAGTCAGCTTTTAATTGACTCAACTTTATCTCTCCAAGATTTAATAAATCACAACATAAATCTACAGAGCCACTCAACATACAGGATCATACAGAATTCACTAGAAAATTCTAGAAGACGTTTATGAAATCAAAATATTCTAGAGAACTATCCAGCTTAGCTAGTTATGGAAAACTCCATTGGTTTAGCTTTTTACATTTATTTTAATGTGCCTATTTATTTAATTGGATTTAGAAAATACCTATTGTGTATTTTAAAGTGTTTGTACGTGCATTCACTTTTTCTTTTGTTGTTTTGTCTCACTGGCTTTGAACTCATCTCAAGTGTCTAAACAAAGTGAAAAATGTTTTGGTGATTTGCAAGATTGATTTATTATTTTTTTTGTGCAAAAATGCACTTGTTCTATACTTACTGTAAAACTGAAAAAATAGTCATTTATTTTTTAGGAAGATAAACTTTTAGGCTAATATAGGAATATCTATAATATGTAGGTTGATTTGCCTTAAGCTGCATACACACGGTACGATCTCTACCACCAACGACTTGAAAGATATCTTTCAAAGATATCTGTCAGTGAAGTCATCCTGCCACATCTCTGAACAGGCAAAGTTGACAATATTGTGCAAGTTTGCCTGCATGTATGGACGATCATAGATATCATTATTGTTCATGCTGGAACGCGCATCGTTATAGTACCGTGTGTATGCAGCTTTAGTAGACTTAATGAAAAGGAAATCATACTAAATATCACAAAACAAAAAAATCAAAAGTCGACCTTTAGTAGTTGACTTTGTCATCCAAAATACACCCAGTATTACATAGAAACATAGAATTTGATGGCAGATAAGAATCACTTGGCTCATCTAGTCTGCTAACATGTACTGTACACATTTCTAAATTTTAGAACATAAAATTAGGTACAATAATGGCAATGTCATATTTAATTTTCTCTATGACTGCTAGCACTGACATTTTAAAAAATGAAGTAGAGGCAATGAATGCATTTATCATTACTATGCTCTCCTGAGCATGATAAAACAGCGTATGGATGATTTGTCAGTGACAATAAACATCACTATAACAGTATCATTAAATATTATTCCATAGAATTCTTGTAATATATAAGAGGTAATCATATAAGATTGTTTGTTTCCTATCCATCATTTTATTGATAAAATAAGTTATAGAAAATAATTAGTGAAAAGATTAGTCTTTAACTGTGCTCTTCCAATTGCAAAAGTTAAATATGTATATATCGAGAATTTTTTCTGTAAAGCACATAAATCACATATTTTGAACGCTTTATATACATTTACAGGTAAGCTATGTCTTGGTAAGTAAGTTTGAATTACTATTATTAAATTTATCTAAAGAGAATACACTGGTTACAATGATGTCACATGTTCCTTGTGAGCTGACATACTTGTCAGAAAGGCCAGCAGAGGGAAGAACCAGTTTTAAGCTTGTTTACTGTAATTTTTTATTATTTATTACCAGTTATTTATATCACGCCCATATATTTTGCAGCAATTTACAGAGAAAATTTGTCCATTCACATCAGTTGCTGCCCTTGTGGAGCTTACAATATATATTCCCCATCACATATACTGTCAGGTGCATATATATTGGGACATTGACAGAATTTTCATATTTTGGCCTCTATTCACCACCACAATGGCTTGGAAATGAAACAAACAACATGTGCTTTAACTGCAGACTTTCAGATTTAATTTGAGGGTAATTAGATCCAAATCAGGTGAACAGTGTAGGAATTACAATGGTTTCTATATGTGCCTCCCACTTTTTACGGGGCCAAAAGTAATGGGACAAACTAAACAATCCTAAATCTAACTTTCACTTTGTAATACTTTGTTGCAAATCCTTTGCAGGCAATTACAGCCTGAAGACTGGAATGCATAGACATCACCAGACGCTGGGTTTCATCCCTGGTGATGTTCTGCCAGGCCTCTACTGCAAATGTCTTCAGTTTCTGCTTGATTTGGCCATTGTATAACATTCCACTTTTTAGCCTTAAAAAACTCTTTGGTTGCTTTTGCAGTATGCTTCGGTATGCAGAATGTCCATCTGCACTGTGAAGCGCCGTCCAATGAGTTCTGAAGCATTTGAATGAATATGAGCATATAATATTGCCCGAAACACTTGAGGATTCATTCTGCTGCTTTTGTCAGCAGTCACATCATCAATAAATACAGGGGAACTAGTTCCATTGGCAGTTATACATGCCCACACCATGACACTACCACCATCATACTTCACTGATGAGGTGGTATGTTTTGGATCATGAGCCGTTCCTTTCCTTCTCCATACTCTTCTCGACCCATCACTCTGGTGCAAGTTGATCTTTGTCTCATCTGTCCATAGGATGTTGTTCCAGAACTGTAATGGTTTTTTTAGATGTTGTTTGGCAAACTCTAATCTGGTCTTCCTGTTTTTGTGGCTCACCAATGGTTTACATCTTGTGATGAACCCTCTATATTCACTCTTGTGAAGTCTTCTCTTGATTGTTGACTTTGACACATATACACCTACCTCCTGGAGAGTGTTCTTGATTTGGCCAACTGTTGTGAAGGGGTTTTTCTTCACCAGGGAAATAATTCTTCTGTCATCCACCACAGTTGTTTTCAGTGGTCTTCCAGGTCTTTTGGTGTTGCTGAGCTCTCCGGTGCGTTCTTTCTTTTTAATAATGTTCCAAACAGTTGATTTGGCCACACCTAATGTTTTTGCTATCTATCTGATGGGTTTGTTTTGATTTTTCAGCCTAATGATGGCTTGCTTCACTGATAGTGACAGCTCTTTGGATCTCATATTGAGAGTCGACAGCAACCGATTCCAAATGCAAATGTCACACCTAGAATCAACTCCAGACCTTTTACCTGCTTAAATGATAATGAAATAACAAGGGAATAGCTCAAACCTGTCCATGAAATAGCTTTCGAGTTGATAGTCCCATTACTTTTGGCCCCTTAAAAAGTAGGAGGCACATATAGAAACCGTTGTAATTCCTACACTGTTCACCTGATTTGGATGTAATTACCCTCAAATTAAATCTGAAAGTCTGCAGTTAAAGCACATCTTGTTTGTTTCATTTCAAAGCCAATGTGGTGGTGAATAGAGGCCAAAATATGAAAATTCTGTCAATGTCCCAATATTTATGCACCTGACTGTATATGTGTACCTGCACATACACTTACAAAGGTTAATTTTTTTAACGGGTGCCAGTATATTTTTCAAATGTGGTAGGAAACCAGAGTACCCGAAGGAAACCCACGCACACATGGGAAGAATATACAAACTCCACACAGTTAGGTCAATGGAGGGTATCGACCTAACAACTTTAGTGCTGTGAGACAGTAATGCTAACCATTACATCACCTGTGTTGCTGGTAATACAAATAAATTGCAAAACACTAATGGAACAATAGGTTTATATACTCCACCTCTTATTGCTACCGAAAGTTCCTGATCAATGCAAATCTTTTCATGTGATTGTCAATTTAAAAAAAAATATATCTGATGTGGGATGTAGTCAGCATCCCGGCTTGTGGGATGCCGATGGCCAAAATACCGGCGCCGAAATCCCGACAGCATCGCGATCCTGGCACCACAATCCCGACTGCTGACATCCCGAAGGTAAGTATCGGGCATTGGGGGGAGGGTTAGGGTGTGTGGTTAGGGTTAGACATTAGGGGGAGGGTTAGGGTTAGGCACTAGGGGGGAGGGTTAGGTTTAGGGTGAGGGAAGGGGAAGGGAGAGGTTAGATTTCAGTTCTAGGGAGGAGGTTAGGGTTATGCACCAGGGAGGGAGGGTTAGGGGTAGGGGTAAGGGTTAGACTTACCTTCTTTCCTTATGGGTGTCGAGATTCTGACTGTCAGGATGCTGCTGTTGGTATTCTGACCAGCGGCATCCCGACCACTGGGATCTCATACCCAACCCTCTGATTTATATAATATAACCCAGGTGTACAGTACATGATATTATCTGCACAATGTTATGTTCACATATGACTGTTTGTTCAACAAATATATAAAATGTATTTTAATGTAAGTTTTAAATACTGCACTGTAAAAACAAAATCTCCATATACGTGTTAGGTGAAATTTGAAGATATTAATATACATGTATGTTAATTGATTTCAAACTGGAGTCTTCACAGCAGAAGCTTTGCTTTACTCAGCTTAATCTACATTTCAGATGTTATACCAAGCTCTCCCTCTTATTACAGGAGTATCAAGATGCGTTTTAGACATCTTTTTATCAAATAAGATATGGAACAGTGGTCAGATAACCAATCATTTGTCATCACTGGACACCTACGGAATACAAACAGAACAGCATCTAAAGATTAATCTTTCCTCTCAGAAAGCAGCAAAGGAAAGCAACACTTATTTGCTCCCAGTAGATAATTAAAATTGTATTATTCATAGTAGCATGTCATTGATTCCTTTGCTGATCCTTAAAACATCTGGCCCACTGTTTAAAATTCATGCAGAGCAGTAATGTCAACCTATGCTGATAATCAGAGCACCTTCAATTAAACCCCAGCACAGCCACCAATGACAAACTATAGAAATGATTGCACCAGAGTGCCACTGATATTTTTTTTAGTAGCGATTAAAATTAGTTCTTTGTTCTTTGGTTTAATTAATTTTCATTATAAATTTAAATAACTAGTAGTCAGAGTGAATTCAACCTGAGGGGTTAAGCTGAATATCACTACTATACACCAGGGGATAAAGCACACCTGCATAAAATTTAAAAGGCATGCACTACCAACATGTTTTAGGATAAAGACCAGATGTGACATACAGTAGAAAGCCATTTATCTTTTTATAAATGTAATTAAAATAAACATATATGTAACATCAGTCCCCCTAGAACAGAAAATACTTATTGGGTGTGATTCTGAGTTGGTCAGAGAGAAAGCATTGGGGCGCAAGTGCCTGATGTTATCCCACTACACATACATCAGAGAAGCACAGCACATGTGTCCCATTGCTTACCACAGGGGGGGGGGGGCGCAGATGAAAATTGCAGGGAGATCCATTCAATTTCTATGGCAGTTTCTGGGCAGTGTTTTTTTTTTGGGGGGGGGGGGGGTTGGGTCTAAACACACAGTTACACTGACACCAGTGGACATGGTCCCTCAGACACTCTGTGCCTGCCATAGTGAGGTGCAATGTGCAATGCTGATGGTCTACCGATAGTGTGTCTTTGTATGCACATTGGCGGATTTGCGTCACAGCTGGTGGGCTTCTCAATAGGACGTCCATTGTCCACGATAATAAAGATGCAGTTGTGGCTGCATCCACCTTTGAATCACCCCCATTACATGTAAAGATCAAAACTATATCTATTTAAAAAAAAAACTTAGGGATGAGTGTACTAATTTTCTGCGCATTTACATCCATAGAAGTGTTATGTTTCCAAGTGATCCCAACATGACCCATTCCAGGAAGGAAAATGCTCTGCTCCTGGACGTCCCTCCCTGTGTTGAAACATTTATCCTATCAATTATCTAGTTTAACACAGATGATGGCAATCATAAATTAAGAGGGTAGTCTGAGAACAGAGCATCTTGACCCATTTGGAATGGGTCATGTTGAGAGGTATGGAAACATTATAGTGTAGTTCTAGGTCTGCCATTTGAAGATGGAAGTGCTTTACCCATTGAGTACACCCATACCTCTGTGGTACCACTGCCTCACACCACAGGTGCATGCTTGCCTCTGCACTAATATCGCCTTATACTACTCATACTCACTTCCATCGCTTTCTGAGAGGCCCGTTCTGAATTGGATGCCTTGGGCATGTGCACTGTTGCCAACAGAGCTGCATCCTTAACATCTTCCATCACAGATGGCTCTGCAAGTAGCTGAGCTCAAGACGCCCGTCGGACGAGTGTTTCACTTGGGCTTGTTTTCACCTTCCACAGAGCAGCTTGTTCCGAGGAGGACATTTGCTGTGAGGCACACTTGCTGTGTGTTCTGCATGTACAGCAGAACACACAGTGCTATCGGCTTCCACTTGCTCCACCATCTGAACATAATACATCTAAAGGACTATAGCTAGAGGCTATACCGGACCATAAGGAACCCCAACCATTAGTCTGTTGTGCCACTTGTATATGATCTAGGAGAATTGAATGACTTGTGTGCATATTCCCGGTGAATTTTTATCCAGTGTTATACATTTTTTTATTGTACTCCCATTGCAAATTGTCCAGGACTATATGTTACCATATTTTCAATAATTGATACTTTTTTTCATAGTATCACATTACCTGCTGCTACAACATTGCTATTTTTTATTCAAGTCTGTTTGCACTACATAGAGATTTGCAGCTATGCTGGTCATTTAAAATGTAAATTGATGTCTATTTTACTCCAGGGAGTTTATTTATACTATTATTGTGTATATTGTCTATGCATTACATTTTATTAAATTCATTATTTATATATTCTAAGTGGTTCTTCCTGTATCTAGCCTCAGCGCCTAGCATTTCTTTGGTTATTGCTATATTTTGAGGGGACTAGCATTTGCCAATTACTAATGAAAACAGGTGCTTTCATTTCAGGTTGATTGAAGTTGTCAGTGTTCTGAGGCCCCATGTTCTTTTTGTGATTGGTAAATCTATGTTTTGTTGTCTTTAATGTCTATTAGGCATCAGGGCAGTAGAGAACCTGTCCGGGCCCAAGTAATGACAGGGTGTGTGGCCTAATGTAAGCAGACATGGCCAGGTCCCCTACAACAAATAAATAAAAATTATAGTATTATCTGCGGCGTCGCTATGCGACACCGTATGCTCCACAGCAGGGATGCCATTTTGCCCCTCAGCCAGCATGAGATCCGGGGTGCGATCCCCCCTTCTATCTTGTGCATGCAGAGGAGACTCTGTATGGAGACTTGTTTTATGGTGTGCAGTTTCATTGTGGGACCAGTCATCAATCCCACAATGATACTGCATGCCATAAAACAAATGATTTAGACAAATCTGTCACCAGGTACTATAATGTTATCTTTTGCTTTACTATATATAGTAGTCCTTAATTCAGTATGTAGAAAGCAAATTTATGGGTATTCCATTTGTCACCCAGCTTCCTGCAGTAAGATAGCTGTGATATGTACTATAAACCAGGCTGGAAGGTGACTTACCTCCTAGGCAGTGCAAGATTAAAAATGGACCAGATGGAGCTACAGCTAGAGGTCTCCATATAAAAATAGACCCTTCAACATGGCAGTATGATGATGGTTAGCTATCTAGTCGGACATAAATCATAAATATTAAAATTGTAATTCTACTTTAATCAAAAAATTATGCAATTTGCAATTTTTTGGATTTAGAAAGACAGTGGAGCTGATAGTGTACAGGGTGTACACATCCCACACAGTTCTGGCGATACCCACAGACCACTGGACACACCAACACAGCCCTAGACACACCCACACAGAGCTGGTTACAGCTCCTGCTCTACTCAGTATAAGCCCTTGAACATTTTCAGACCCAGACTAGGGATAAACATGGAAAGTGCGGTATTGAAAGATTGCAAGACTAACAACATCAAAACATGGCACTAGCCATCGCATCATAACCATAGGATGGTATAATTATCGATGGTTATGTGCACAAATAGACAAAGCTTTGCGCATGCACACAGAAGTTGAGCTGTGGACACCACTTCCATGTGTTCGCAGCTTATGTCTAACAGTCAGCCATCGATTGGGCATCAGAAGCAGCATCTGATGGCTGGCAACCATCGCAAACTCGGTACTTGATGGAAAAAGTATTTCCTTCTAATCGGGAACATCACTGATTGCTAACCATCGATTTCCAATTTCCAATCCTACCCCAGACCCACATACAGTAGCTCTTAATCCAACCATGCTCCTGGGCAGCATTCTTAAAATGCATTATCCTGAGCCAATGAGGTACTAAGGGAACCCTTTTACTCAGTTAAGTGCACGTGGCAATATGTAGTAAACAAAATAAATAACATGTGGTGTATTGTCCATATAAAGATCACTTTTTTACCTTCTTGAGCCACATGTAAACATTTCTCTTTGAATATAAACTAATAGTTGATTTGGGACAGCATCCATGAGTAGATACATAGATCACAATACCAAAGGAAGGGGTGATAGTGGATTTTTAGCACATAAATGATTCTTCACATTCCACAGAAAATTAAGTACTCTCACTGTTTATGCAGGCAATAATACTGTAAAGTCAGGTCCTGTCCAGAGCTGTAACTAGACTTGTTGGCTCCCTGGGCCAGAAAAAGCATTGGTGCTCTTACATGAGCTACAGTATTTGCTCCTACATAGGAAGCATGTGAATTCTAACTACATGAGCTATTTCTAATTGTCAGTTTAAAACATTTTGCAACTAGGCAGATCTATTAGTGTGCAGCCACACATCCAATTCCCTCCAGCCACACACTACAATAGATCTGCCCAGCTGCAACGGTTACTTTATACTCACAATTACAGTACAAGTAGCTTCATATACTGTAGTTAGAATTCACAGGCTTCCTTTGCAGGAGCAGATAGCTCCACGTGTAAGGTGTCTGACAGCCACATAATAGGTGATGGGTTTGAGTCCCCGGTCTCACCGTATTTTGAAATTTGTGCCTTAAATTAAGAAGAGGAGGAGTGTGCCCAAAGTGATATCTAAAATACAGTGTAACAATAAAGCTGTCCAGCATTTGTGGGCTACATACAAAATCAGCCAGTATTTACCCTGCATGCAAAAACAATAAATATATTTGTACTCCTTGTATTGCAGCATGGTCTGTCCGGGTGCACAGTTATTTGCTCTTATTTACTTTCCTCCCAAGTGAGAATCAGGACCTCAATGCTCATTCTATACAATGTTGCTTCTTCTAGCACTTTATTACTAAATTTTACAAAGAATCCCAAAGTTCGATATTTGTCATGGTCCGGTGACCCCTTAACCAAGGAGAATACTGACATATTAGCTCAGTTCACTCATTTATTCTATAATGGGGGTGCAGCACGGTTAGACATGATGAGTACATTTGGCATGCCGTGCAACGTGCATTCTATTATGCTGTTGGCTTAATGTACAGCTGTAGTCATTCACAGATCACAGCTGCAGCCACTTACTTTCAAGGAAAAGATGTACTATAATATTCATCTAACTAGTGAGGCAAATCCAATATAGAAATTGGCCTTTTCTTTATATCTGCGTGAAACTTCAGAATTGTTTTTAGATTACATTGTATTTTGGTCTCCCTCAAGCAGGTAGGGAAATTGGATGTGACTGGAATTTGGGAAAAAACTAATAACTGACAAAATTTTAAAATTTTTTGTTTGATTTGTCTTTAAATATTGGATTCAAAATCACAATTTTGTTAAATTCACAAATGTTTCAAAAAACTTTTCAGACTAGAGTGTTGGTATCTTTGAAATTTACTTTTCAGACATTTTGCAGTTAAACATGTCAGTTGTAAAATAGATTATTTGTACTGTACAGTAGTGGTTATTTGTACTTTGACCCAATTAATTTAACCTTGTTGTATGACCTGTTTAGGCTGGTTCTAATGCTGAGTACACACAATAACAACGGATCGTTCAGCAGACTGATCCGCCCTCTGAGCTGCCAATTTGTAAGCTATACACACTTACCAATCGGCCACTCGATATGTCTGGCCATACATCACTGCTGGGTGGGCATTTAACACTTGCTGCAGGAACCGCTGACACTGACATCACAATTGGGAGGGCAAATATAAATGTCCACCCAGCTGTGATGTCAGGCCAGACATATTGAGCGATCAATTGGTAAATGTGCATAGCTTACTATATCAGCCACTTGGACGGCGGATTGGTCTTCCAATCAATCCGTCATTATGGTGAGTTCCCAGCATTAGACTTGGAAAATATGCTTGACAAATGAATATTATAATATTAATTTATTCTTGTCAGATAGTTGCAATAGACAAACATATAAAGTTATTATCAGATTTAAGTCATAATTCATAAAACTACTTATGCTTTAAAGCATTTCCTTTTTATGTTTTAAGATATAGAAATATTTGAATGGTCTATCACCTGGTTTACTTGTTCTCTGTTTCATACATTGTCCTTTGCTTGCTTGATCATGTAGAATTGGACATTGGAATGGGTTCGGTGGCGTAACTAGGGTATATGGAGCCCAGGGCAAATGTAAAAATGGAGTCCCCCCTATGTGCACGCCGAACTCACGCACGGCAAAAAATGGGTGTGGTCACTTAAAAATGGGGCATGTCAAAAGGACACACACCCCTTTATCGTCACTCTGAACATTCCTTTCCATATGCACCTATACCCCAGTAGTGCCCCTTATACAGTACCCCCAGTATGCAATGTCCACAGTTGTGGTCCCTCTTATGTGGGCCCATAGTAGTGCCCCTTATACAGTACCTCTAGTAGTGGTCCCCCTTATGCAGCCCCCATTAGTTCCCCTTATACAATACCCCCAGTATGCAATGCCCCCAGTAGTGGTCTCCCTTATGCAGCCCCTAATTAGTTCCCCTTATCCAGTTCCCCCAGTAGTGGTCCCCCTTATGCAGTGCCCCATGTAGTGGTCCCCCCTAAGAAGTGCCCCCAGTAGTGGTCCCCCTTATGCAGTGCCCTATAGTGCCCCCAGTAGCAGTCCTCCCAATGCAGTGCCCCCAGTAGTGGTAAGCTAAGCTGTGGGTGACCACCCACAGCTTTTGCGAGCGGCCAGGTGATGGTCGCGATGGTCGTGACCATCGGGCTTGCGACGAGACCCTTGTGGAAGGGTCTCATCTGCCACAAGCCCCAGTGAGCTTCCGGCTCTAACAGAGCCGGAAGCTCACTACTGACGTCACTTGTGATGTCAGTAGGGCCACCCACAAACGGCGGGCGTTCCTTCAGGAACGCCTCCGTTTGTCCATCCACCCTCCCACCCCATCTACAAAACGGGTCGAGCTGTCGATCAACATTGACAGCCACCCCGTTTGTAGCGAGCCCCGGTGCGAGTGAATTTCTCACTCGCTACGGGGCTTGCGCACGCCACGTGTGTGCAATGCACAACCATCGACCCACTTGCGAGCGCTATGCGCTTGCGAGTGGGTCTGAATCAGGCCCATTGTGTCTTGAAGATTTAGAAAAGGTTTATATAATCAGACTTGTCAACTGGCATTAAAAAGTTTTGCAATAGATAAAGCTCATTACCAGACTGCCATAAAAGCTTGAAAAGAAAGAGCCAAAGTTCTATGTCATAGGCCTTCAGCTCTTCTCTGTTTATACCACTTCTCATGAAAATCTGATATGCTCCTTTGGGTTTTAACATCATCTCTATGTGGATGACACCCAAAGTTATCTGTCCACTCTGGATCTTTTACCATCTTTATTATCCTATGTTTCCTTACAGTAAGTGTCCTGTTCCTAACTCAAACACTGAAATATTAATCTTTCCCCAACATAGGCTATTTTGTCACATCTCTACTGTATTTCTAACAACACAAAACTAAGTACTACGCATCAAGCTCACAGCCCTTGTGTTATTGATGCCAAACTATCTTTTGTTCCCAACTGCCAACCTTTACCCAAATCATGTTCCTAACACCTAAGAAATATCTCTAAAAATGCATATACTTTCCCCCAACTACACTTTCACCCATGTAATATATTTTGAATGCCGCAGATAAATTAATTTTCCTAGCAAATTGCTCCACTTTGGTCTAAAAATATTTCCCAACTTGACCCCCATCCCTCTGTCCCTGAATTACATCTCTTATGTTAACTCATTACTTGCTCCAGTTAATGGATAAAGGACTTTTCTCTGCACCCATTTTGTGGAATTCTATACCTCATACGAAACATCTAGCCTTCAAGTGTTACATTTTCCCGAAAGAGGTGGGATTTAAAGTATCAAATTACTAAGCCATTTTTCCTAGGCTACTGTATTTTTCCAGACTACTATCACACATTTACACAGTTTATTCAAAAATTACATACATTTTAGGGAAAGGCAATTATCAGGGATATAAAATCAATATTTCCTGTTATCAATATAGTTTGCATGCTCTGTACACTATACTGCTGCCTTTCTCACAGAATAATATGTGCTGACTAAGGGCTCTATTTACTACAATCCGCATCTGCAACGCAGATTGTACTGTGATATTACCAACTGAATTTGTATTGCAAATGCAGGCAATATCACAGGGATTTACTACAAATCCCTTGCAGGGACAGAGCTTGTGATAAAGCTCTGTCCCTGCGAATCCCCTCCGCACACTTATCACTGTATTTTCGCAAAAAATACCATGACAAGTGCCGACGCATGCGCCAACCGACTGTCGCTAAGCCCCGCCCCTGCGCTAAGCCCCACCCCTGCAACCGTTAGAGCAGAGGAGGAGTCTGGTAACCGGGGGAGACCCTGGATAACGTCACCTTCGGGTGGCGTTATTATCACAGGGCTTTCCCCGGTATTTTTTCACAATTTATTTTTAGTAACTTTGGCCAGAACACATTTCCCATTACAATTATGGGAAATACGATCTGCTTACTAAAAATAAGTGATAATTAGGGCTTGGAGTAGAATTTGTAAAATTCTACTCCAATTGCCTTGTAGTAACTTTAGGTGATACTAAAATGATGTGAAATTGGTGTGGAAACACCCCTTTTCACTTTATTTTAGTAAAAATAATGTTAATAAATAGTGCCCTTTGTCACACACTGACTGTTACAGGTCTGGAGCAGGGGCTGCTGCAGTATATATTTTCTCTGAAATTCTCTGAGGGGCTGAGAAAGTTCTTGGTGTCTTCTGATAGACTCTCTAGCCTTTCAGAGAATCTGAACTTGCTGCTACAATAGCCAGCCTCCAATGACCACAGGAGAGAGCTTAGATATATTTTCGCGCTGTGGCTTGGATAGATTTCTCTGCACAGCAGAATTAATTACCATGATATTATCGTGCATGCATAATCTCAGAAACAGTAAATAAATATTGGTCAAGAATATCAATAGCTACAATAAATCTATATACACGGTCCATCCCTAATTAATTTATCTTTATACAGTGAAACAATAATAATAATAATAATAATAATAATAATAATAATTAAAAAAAAATATATAAAATATGGAAAAGTAGAACTTAAGTTATGGTATGGAACTATGCTCGCAACTAAAATATATTTAGATAGTCAATAAAAGATAGCACTTTAGTGCCATTACCTTCCTGTTATTGGTGACACAGTACAATGTCTGGATCCAATAGAGGAAAGTAGTAATGTTGGATATATGCAAAGATTGGTAATGTTCAACTTTTAAATAGGTAGAAATGTTTGTTTAGTTAAAAACCAAAACATTATATAACTAATGTGTGATATTTTTATTACCACATTATCCATGTTATTTTTTGTAAGAAAGTCAACTCTATTGTCATCAGCAAGAGGAAATTAGTACTGTAATACCGAAAATTGTTGAAGTGCACCTATTAAATAAATCTGATGAAGAACATTCATTTCAGAAGAATGAAGGAAAGTCCTGAACAAGAAATGAGGATGTAAACCTGGACAATTGTGATCTATTTATTAACATTATTTTTACTAAAATAAAGTGAAAATGTGATCTGGCCAGATTTACTAAAAATATATTGTGATAAGATACTGGGCGAAGCCCTGGTCACGGGGTGTGAGGGGTTTGGTGAGCATGCGTGGCACCTTCTCACTGTATTTTCTGCAAAAAAGACTGTGGAAGGGATTCGCAGGGACAGAGCTTTATCGCAAGCTCTGTCCCTGAAATGCAAATTTAGGCAAAAATATCTCACTACAACTGCATTTTAAATGCGGATTGTAGTCATAAGGCCCATTATCACCAGATCCAGACTGCCAGAAGGTTTGGAGAAAGAAATGATCTGGAAATGAACCTTGGTATGTTCATTCATCTCTAAATTAGATCCCAGCACCCAGGTATTACAAGCCACACAAGTGTTGTTTATATAGGTCTAGGAACACATAATAAAAGTAATGTTTTATTGTCTATCGCCATAATAAAAACACAAGTACATGTGAATAAAGAAGTGGTTAATGCAAGACGAATGTGTGTAGATCCATGTACAGTATGATTGATTTTCAAATGAAGAAATATTTGGGGAGTATAAGTGTAGTAGCTGTCCTTGCAAATACTTTCACTACAGCCTGTGCATTAATCAACGGAATTATTCTCTGGAAAAGCACCAACTCAATACCTCTTAATTGAAAACTGGGAAAAGAGTCACAAGAGAAATGTAAATATAGAAAATGATTAAAAACATTGTTTAAATGGAATTGTGGGATGTTAAAAGCTCTCCTAACAATGAGGAAAATAATTAAGCATTAAGACACAACTGGGAGCACTTTGCTTAGTCATTTGAATGTGTTATGGGCAAAAGGACAAGACTGGAAATCTCAAAAAGGCATCAGGGAGGTGTTTTAGCACCAGGTGAATCAATTTATTATATGCCTTAATATTATTATATGTTAATTTATTGTCTGAAATTAATTCACACTGTATAGATGTAATGTAAAACTGGTGAAGCAAAGTATAACTATATTTTCTCAGTGACACCAAGTTGCTGGAAGCATTGGTTTGAATACCAGAGTCAACTCTTTGGAACCTCTGACTTTGACTCGGGAGGGGAAAGCAGATGCACACTGTAAGCACTAAGAACATTAAGTATCACAATATATAATAAACTGTCAATAAACATGGTTTTAAATTGAGGTTCTTAGTACATATTTGGCCAAAGATGTTTGCCCACCTACCACATCAAGGTGAACCTCATCAGGTGGGTCCCTAACATCCCTAATACTGACACATTGTACAAATTTATCTAGGACTTACCTGTAATAGCGCCCATTACATGTGTGTACTGCAAGGACCCATACTAATTAAAATCACCTGGGGCAGGCACGAAGGGTGCTAGCACCAACAAGTGTACCTTAAATACATACAGAAAGAAAGGAAAGGGGAGTTGGGCTGCACATCCTAATTAAAACACAATATGAGGTGCTACCTTGCTGATATCTGTAGTTCTACAGCAGAAATGGAACGAGGGGAAAGCAGATGCACACTCTAAGCACTAAAAACATTAAGTATCACAATATATCACACAGATACTGTTTATTATTTTCTGCCATTAACGGAAAGCCCACTTACTAACCAACTGGCTGTGGGACTCGCTTGCTTTTGACTGCTATTTAAGCTGGACTTTACTAAGAAGACCTTTTCACTACTAACCCTGGTTGACAGAATTTCCAATACGTTAATATTTCTTCAGGATTAGATTTATCTGTGACATATATTGTGAATGTTATGCATTTTTATTTTTATTTATTTAGTATGGTTATGGTCTGTATTTTTTAACTGGTTCTTAAGGTGTATTTTATATATTACAGTTTTTTTATATTTTCACATGAATTAAACATGTTTCAATACACTATTTATCTCCCTACTACATTCATCTGGTCAGTCAAAGTCAGCGCTCCACTCTCCTATTAGTTTTTGTGTATCAATTATAGGAGGGTCAGCTCCTCCAAGTGGTAGCGAGTGAATCTCTATACACACTTTTAACCACTTGTTTCATATCTCTATAGCGCCTAATAGGTATCTCCTCTGTGAAGTATAATAAACAATGCATTTATAATTTATGAGGCATGTTTTCCTACTGACAATGATTTTTGTGATACTTTGACAGACATCTCTGCCGATGCACTTTGCTAACTATGGGAGAGATGTATCAAGCCTCCTAACGAGTGGAGAAATGAACATGTGGTGAAATTTCCCATAGCAACAAATTAGCTTCTACCTATAAATTTATAGAATGTACTTGATAAATGCTAGCTAGAAGCTGATTGGTTACTATGGGTAACTTCTCCACATGTCTACTTCTCCCTCCTGGATTTTATAGTGTGCATTTGGTAAAACGTGATGATTATCATAACATTAATCTCTACATACAATCATTGTGGATGGTAGTCACTTACCCTACACTAATAAAGTAAATTGCAATTCCATATATGCGTGTCCTGGTTGAAATGTAATGGGAAGCCAAGGAGTTGAATGCCATAAAAAAAACAGTTCATGCAAGAGAAGGTTAAAATAGGCCTATAATTGTAAAGTCACTTTTTTACAATTTACCCTGAAAACATAATATATAACCAGAGCCATAACAAGGGCTCTGAGCATCCTGTGCCGGCCCCACCCTCTTTGTGTATGATGTCATGCATAAAGGGGTGGGGCCATCGGCACCTGAGACTACTGCAGTGGGCAGCTGTAAATATGGCAGGGTGCCTGCCACAGCGATACTGGCTGCAGGGTGCCATTCCAGGTGCCATGCAGCCTGAATCTGTGGCTGTCGAGGGAAACGTGCAGCCCACAGAGCCCTGCGCTCTGTGTGGCCACACCGGATGCACACCCCTAGTTACGGCTCTGTATATAACAATATCACTCCAATCCATTATGTTGATAATGTGTTTTATAATAATTAATTTGTTTCCTCTTTCTCCTTTGGGAAACACCTTTGCAAGTAAGTCACATGACAAGTCCACTGTCACTATACTATAAAATTTTACAAGTAATAGTAACAACTTCTGTCTTTAAAACACTTTGCCAAATTAAAATCCAGTTTTGGTATATATATATATATATATATATATATATATATATATATACAATTGAAATTGGTTGCTTAGTTCACATACTTTGACCAATTAACCCATTGTGCACATGATGGCCTTTACCTTAGTAGAATGTAAATTCACAGTAGTTCATTCTGTTCTTCTCCTAACAAGAAAATCTGCTTAAATCATGCAGGAAATGCCTAGTAGTACCTTGTCAAGCAAAATCTACCAAACTGCCAGCCTAAGGCATCCTTGCCCCATTAAGCCCCTGATCATGGTACAGTAAACACATCAGGGACATAAGATACAGACAATATCCTTCTGGACTAAAACAGTTAATAGTTTGAGAATTAATTTTATTAGCCATGCATTTAGCATTATGATTTAACACAGCAATGCCCTTTACAACCTCAACGCATTTAATTCACTAACCTTTACATTGTAGCATTTATAGATGTGTTACATGGGGTATGTTACGTTAAATTTACTTATGAAATAACTCACCTCATGCAGTCATTGCAGAAGTCTAATGGCTGCATCTGTTTACTTTTAGAAAGCTTCATAAGGGCTGTGAGTTCTGGCTGTTTGTGAAACAATCATTATTTCACCACTTGTATTTTTGTTATTATTATTTACCAAGATGATTAAAGTACTGTAATAGCATGTAGCAACTCCCTCCTATGTCGCAATGCTGTAAAGTGTAACTGTTTAATACAGCGCATACTTGCCTACACTCCCAGAAACTATTGGGAAGTAGAGCGACCTCCAGGAGGCTTGATGATGCACTTTCATTCGGGAGATGGAGGAAGGGAATGTTCAGGTGGCATGTGCAGGGAGTGTGGGGAGGAGTGCAATGACTCCATACACTGCTCCATGCTGCCCCTACACCTCCCTATTTGGGATCCTAGAGGAGACAATTCAAAAGGTGGATATAGTGATATACTGCAGTTTAGTATTAACTATTAAGACTGTTCTAGATTGTCCTTGATAAGCTCTGTGGGATCTATTTTATTAAAGAAAACATGCAACAGAAATTGCAAAGCGTGGGATCACAAAGCAGTGAAAGACAATCATACAATATGCCTGCGTTAAGCAGGAATGCAGTACAATGATACTGTTGCATTGTTTGAGTTCCTGCACTGGTATATGGACTTTACAATTGTTATTTGTGCTCTATACAGTTACTCACTGTTGCAGTCTCTCTTTTGTGTATTTGTGTGTAGAGTTATACAATACAACAGTATGTTAAAAAGACGCCCACTAGTTTTACACATTAATTAATAATGCCGAATGTATATTTACATATTCTTTAAATACTATAAATCTGTAAATAATCTTAACACGATAATACCACTTTCTCATTTGTGCAATTGCTGGAACAGTTGGACCCGGGTTTGTAAATAAAGTATTAGACAGTAACTTCTTACAACTGCTTTGTATCAGCTGTCCTAAGGTCTCTTTGATAACATCCTGATGTTTCTGAACTAATCTGTCTTCTCCATTTATTCTCCAATGAAACTCCTTCTCTGTATTATAAAGCACTACTATATCCATGGTTCATCAACATACTTTACTTGTTGATTATTTTACAACTGCTCCTATCAGATTGTACTCTTTATATTTGTCTATTGTCTGAAGGCTATGGTGGAGTGAGCAGTAATTAGTTCATTGTATTATTTGCGAAAGTCCAGCAGGATATCAATCATGGTGACTTTAAGGATCTTCGATGCAGACCTGTGTATTTCGGCTCCACTGATGCCAAGTAATCTCACAAGTTCTCTGGATGCCCCCTACTGGTTTTGTATTGCAGCAGTTTCTCTGTCACTCTTCACAAAGTTATCAGAAATTACCCCGCTACTCAGCAGGTATTGCTTGTACTTTGGGTCAAAGCTGCTTTTGTTCTGCCACTCACTAAGATCTCCTGGCATGACAATGTCCCTTACTCGTGCATACGAAATCTCAAACTGTGGTAAGCTGCTTCTTTTATAGTCTTGCCCACAAGCTTCTGTCTTCTTGCTCTGCGCGCCACCACATAGGAACCCTTTCAGCAACATCCTCATCCTTAGTTTCTAAACCTGACATAAATCCCTTTGCTGCGCTTGGTGGGCTATAACATGTAGCAGGGGTTTGTTTATTTATTTATTAACAGTTTCTTATATAGCGCAGCAAATTCCATTGCGCTTTACAATTTGAATCAAGATTAACATTATACTGGGTTGTAAAAGACATACATACATGACATACATAAGGGTAAGAGGGCTACAAAGTGTTTAAAATCTAGCACATCACAGTGTACCAAAGAGATTGGACAGCTGCATAGAAACAGGTCTCTGAATATGGCATTCATGTAGCTCAATCATTGGTAAAGCAAGAATATATATACAGTCAGGTGAATAAATATTGGGACATTGACAGAATTTTCATATTTTGGCCTCTATTCAACACAACAATGGCTTTGAAATGAAACAACATGTGCTTTAACTGCAGACTTTCAGATTTAATTTGAGGGTAATTACATCCAAATCAGGTGAACGGTGTAGGAATTACAATGGTTTCTATATTGGCCTCCCACTTTTTAAGGGGCCAAAAGTAATGGGACTATCAACTCAAAAGCTACTTCATGGACAGATGTGGGCTATTCCCTCGTTATTTCATTATCAATTAAGCAGGTAAAAGGTCTGGAGTTGATTCTAGGTGTGACATTTGCATTTGGAATCAGTTGCTGTCGACTCTCAATATGAGATCCAAAGAGCTGTCACTATCAGTGAAGCAAGCCATCATTAGGCTGAAAAATCAACACAAACCCATCAGAGAGATAGCAAAAACATTAGGTGTGGCCAAATCAACTGTTTGGAACATTCTTAAAAAGAAAGAACGCACCAGAGAGCTCAGCAACACCAAAATACCCGGAAGACCACCAAAAACAACTGTGGTGGATGACAGAAGTATTTCCCTGGTGAAGAAAAACCCCTTCACAACAGTTGGCCAAATCAAGAACACTCTCCAGGAGGTAGGTGTATATGTGTCAAAGTCAACAATCAAGAGAAGACTTCACAAGAGTGAATATAGAGGGTTCACCACAAGATGCAAACCATTGGTGAGCCACAAAAACAGGAAGACCAGATTAGAGTTTGACAAACAACATCTAAAAAAGCCATTACAGTTCTGGAACAACATCCTATGGACAGATGAGACAAAGATCAACTTGTACCAGAGTGATGGGAAGAGAAGAGTATGGAGAAGGAAAGGAACTGCTCATGATCCAAAACATACCACCTCATCAGTGAAGCATGGTGGTGGTAGTGTCATGGCGTGGGCATGTATGGCTGCCAATGGAACTGGTTCCCTTGTATTTATTGATGATGTGACTGCTGATAAAAGCAGCAGAATGAATTCTGAAGTGTTTCGGGCAATATTATATGCTCATATTCAGTCAAATGCTTCAGAACTCATTGGACGGCGCTTCACAGTGCAGATGTACAATGACCTGAAGCATACTGCAAAAGCAACCAAAGAGTTTTTTAAGGCTAAAAAGTGGAATGTTATGCAATGGCCAAGTCAATCCCCTGACCTGAATCCGATTGAGCATGCATTTCACTTGATGAAGACAAAACTGAAAGGAAAATGCCCCAAGAACAGCAGGAACTGAAGACATTTGCAGTAGAGGCCTAGCAGAGCATCACCAGGGATGAAACCCAGCATCTGGTGATGTCTATGCATTCCAGACTTCAGGCTGTAATTGATTGCAAAGCATTTGCAACAAAGTATTAAAAAGTGAAAGTTAGATTTAGGATTGTTTAGTTTGTCCCATTACTTTTGGCCCCGTAAAAAGTGGGAGGCACATATAGAAACCGTTGTAATTCCTACACCGTTCACCTGATTTGGATGTAATTACCCTCAAATTAAATGTGAAAGTCTGCAGTTAATGCACATCATGTTTGTTTCATTTCAACGCCATTGTGGTGGTGACTAGAGGCCAAAATATGAAAATTCTGTCAATGTCCAAATATTTATGCACCTGACTGTATATGGGATGCCAGCGGACAGAATACCGGCTCCAGAATCCTGACCACTGACAACCTGATAGTAAGTATTAGGCTTGGGGCTAGGATTAGTGGTTAAGGATAGGCACTAGGGGGAGGGTTAAGGTGTATGGGGGAAGGTTAGGGTGTGGCAGGAGGGGTTAGGCTGCAGGAATGTGTGCATTACACTCGTGTTTTCATCCCTGCTGTTCCAGTCCGTCCCCTTTAGCACGCAGATGTATGGGAGAGCTGGAGTGCATGCTGTGTGTTTCCTGGGCAACAATATCGGTGGGACCCAGAAGTGCAGTGGGTCAGAGTTCTGGTGGGCGGTCTGGATGGGCAGCGACACTGAGTGGACATGGACATCTGGCAGGGGTACATATGTGGGTAAGTGCACACTTGTATTTGTATTGTATGTGGTCCTGATGAAGGGGTGCTATTCCCGAAACTTTCAATGTGAAAAATAAATTATTCGCAGTATCCAGTCTCTGAGTGCAGTCTGTTCTGGTTTGTATATGTTGTTTTGTGCTAGGCACCAGAGTCTTTAGCCTATGGGAGAGAGTGCCGGCAGTTGGTGGAGTGATATTATTGTGCTGGGAATCTGGCACCTGTTGCAAGGCACCTAAGAGAGTTTTGGAGTGACCCATTATTGCAACCCTCCTATTTGTTTAATGCTTTTACTGATATTTGTGGTGTTTACAAGCTATGAATATGGACACTGTCATGGCTTCCCAGCCTTTGGACCAGGCAGGTTGAGGGGGGTATTTCTTTTATCTGTCCCAGGAGAAACATTCAGCTTTTCAGCATCTGAGATTGAAAAACTTCTGTTCAAGAATGTGTTAGCTCTTAATGATCCAGCCTGCAACTCACAGGATTTATACCAACAATTCCTCAAACTAAGACGTCGAGAGATTGACTATCTGCTCCATGGCATCTCATTGTCAGAATATTATAGGGAGCATAAAATATCTTGCGGCTTTAGGGTACGCAATGTACCAATGATCGGACGTAACAACCTGGACTTCATCCGAAAATGGATTGCCATATTGAACAAGTGTGCATTCGATCTTATGATTGCAGTAATTGAGGAGGCAAATCATGAGTTGCAGATGACCAGAAATAAAATTAATGTGTTTGAGAGAGATCACAAACAAATGCTTGAAGAAGAGCCAGGTCAGAATTGGATTACTAAATTGGAAACCCAGTGTGAAGAAAAATTTAATTAAATTCAAAGAACAAAAAACACATGGTGGACACTGACTACGAGGAGAATTGTGTCTACAGGTGGCTAGTGGGAGGAGATGTCCCACAATAAAATAGAAGTGCTAATCCTAAACATAGACCGTGGCATAAAAGGAATACAACTACACAACGGGAAGAAGCTACTTCCAATAGCAACAGTGACAGCGATTTTGTCATGTTGGAATCTGTTGACCAAACCAGTGCTTCTACAGTCCCTTTAGGACAGGTTTCACAGGACTCCGCAGAACCTCTTTCAGACCTCCCACCCTCAGGGGTCAACAAAACCAGAGGGGGAGGCAGAGGAGGAAGGAAAACAACTGCAGTGAGGAAGAAAGTTTAATTTTCAATCTGTCCAATAGACCCTTGAATCCAGTTAAAATCCAGGCCCTTAACAAGGGTCTTGGCTTTCTTCCCACCAATTGTCTTAGTGAATTAAACTGAAAACAGGATGTGCATACGTTTGCAAGAAAATTTACTTTGAAAGAACTCTTTCAACATGACAAAACACCAACAATGAATACAGTATTTGATTCCTTTTTAAAATCAGCTTTGAGATCTACTTTTCATCCAACATCTACTAACGCATTGCTAAAAACCATTGGTCAGCTTCTGGATGATCCTGTCACCAAATTCAATGCAGCCCCATGTAAGATGAGATTCAGCTTGTCTGAAGAAGAGATAAAAGCCCTCAAGGACTTGGAGTCTTACCAGGACATTATCATCAGGCCTGCGGATAAGGGGCGGAGCCACTGTAGTTTAGGACATTGCTCAATACCGGGCCGAAATTGTCTCACAGCTACAGTAGCAGACGGGGAAGTGTATAAAAAGCTACAGAAACATCCTACTGTGGATTATCCAAATGAGTTATTTGCAATACGACTCAAGCTAAAGATCAGCATAATATCCCACATAATATACATAAGGACTTATGTGTGACACATCTGAAGGTGCCGGTGTTGTAAAAACAGCACTAGAGTATATATATTGCTACATTAGTGACCATAACACCCAGATAAGCAACAGAGCATAAGCAGCCAAGTGTTAGGTGCCCTAGTGGTGAGTAAGAAGTAGATTAAACTAAAGTAGGGAGAAGTACAAGAGGTTAGAGGGTCTCTTTTAGAATGTAAGCTCTTATGAGCAGGGCCCTCTAAACTCTTGTACTTCTCCCTACTTTAGTTTCATCTACTTCTTACTCACCACTAGGGCACCTAACACTTGGCTGATTATGCTCTGTTGCTTATCTGGGTGTTATGGTCACTAATGTAGCAATATATATAATCCATGTCCTGGTCCTGTATTGTATTGTTCTGTAAGTCGCTTGTCTACAAACTTGTTATGTGCTTTGTAAGGCGCTGCAGAACATTTGTGGCGCTATATAAATAAATGATAATAATAATAATAATAATAATAATAGATAACAAGGGAGGCCGATTATATCGGCCCGCGACTCTTTGTATCAACCTATCGCACAATTATTAGATTGCATGTTACAGCCTCTATTGCTGCTGAAAGATAGTTTTCTTAAAGATACCACTAGTTTGTTGATAAAGCTTATTAAATTGCATGAGGTCCCACATAACACACTATTCTGTTGTTAGGACGTCTGTAGTTTATACAGTATATGGTCATCTTGCAGTTGAGTAGTTTGCTAGAAATGAAGGGATTTTTGAACAACATCTTTTGCCTGATGTATTTGATCATGACTTGTTTTTGACTCTCCTTGAATTGACGTTAGTTAGGACATTTTTCTGCAGCTGCGAAGGTGCGCTATAGGGTCTTCCATAGCACCCTCATACGCTAACATTTACATGTTCGAACAGGAGAAGAGATTGTTTTTTGATAACCCAGATGTTATAACAGCACATCCTATGGTACACCCGGTACATAGATTATGTATTTCTGCTATGGACCGGAGGGGTGGAAGCTTTTGTAAGTCTCATGTCCCAGATGAATGAGTCTCCATCACCCACCACTTTTACATATTCTTTTAGTTTTGATGCAGTTCATTTCCTGGATGTCAAAATTAGTGTAGTTAACAACATAATTGAAACAGAAGTCTTTAGAAAAAGTACTGACAGGAATACTTTTCTCATGTCATCCAGCCATCATCCTGTGGCATTGGAGAGAGTTGCCTCTCTAACAGGCGATGCGCATTGCATGGATCACTAGTGATTCATCATAAATGTCAGCTTTGATTGATGACATGATTTGTAGGTTCCTGGCCCAGGGATATGACTACAGGACCAAAAGGCGAGAGTCCTTCAAATGTCCAAGACCGAATTATTGAATCCCGCCGTAAAGGACAATCAAGGTGTCATTCCCTGGTCCAGTGACTTTACTTTTGCAAGCCCTATCATCAGGAGAGCCAAACAAGCCTTATGGTCGATTGTGTCTTTGGATCATGACCTACCTGTGTTCAAAAATGCTAGACTAATTGCAGCTTTTAAAAGAGGGAGGTATTTACGTGACAGATTGGTCTGTACAGATATCATGGGATGTGATACCCCTCTTCTACCAAATATTTACAGGAAGCCCACAGGCTGTTACAATTGTAGCAGTTGTACTACTTGTTCCTAATTAGCGGCGCACAAATAATTTAAACATCCTCATTCTAACAAGGTGTATGATATACTCCATGTTTTAACATGCAGTAGCACCCATGTGGTTTATGTGATATTGTGCCCATATGGCCTTTATTATGCTGGCCAAACCACTAGGAAGTTTTGTGAACGTTTGGCAGCACACCGATCGGCCATTCGTTTAGCCCTGGGGGGTAGAACAATTGACCAACTGGTCACTAAACAGTTTAAAGATAGGGGTCATACATTGGGCTCGTTGAAATATTTAATCATTGATCATGTTGCGCTCTCCCCTCATGTGGGTGAAAGAGCTAAAAGTCTTCTGATTAAAGAATCTCAATGGATTTTGCGTTTGGACACCATTGGTCCTAAGGGTCTAAATGACAAAATAAATTGGAATAGCATTGTGTAACAGTGATGCTTGTATTTATATCAGGTGATCGATGTTTCTGTATATTGTGATATGGGCTGGAGTATAGCTGCATGTTTCTGTATAGTGGTTTTTATATTTATTGTATTTTCTGTTTATTTACTTTATTCATTTATTTCTAATGCGGATTAATCAGTGTCATATGTATGATGTTACAGTATGCATTATACTCATGCTTTCATCTCTGCATGTCCAGTCTGCCCCTTGCTGGCCCTGGTGGAACGCCGATGTATGGGAGCGCTAGAGTGCACGCTGTGTGTTTCCTAGGCAACAACATCGGTGGGAGCCGCAAGTGCGGCGAGTCTGAGTTCTGCTGTGCGCTCTGGATGGGCAGTGACACTAAGTGGACATGGACAATCTGGTGGGGGTACATATGTGGGTAAGTGCACACTTGTATTTGCACAATATATCTTCTGTTCATTCACTTTGCATTTTCTCAATAGATAAAAATAAACTATTAACACTTCTATTTTTGAAAGCATTCATACATTTTTTCCACACCTGCTATGTTGAAGATAATTTAAATAAACAAAAAACATTGAATGTGAAGGTGTGTCCAAACTTTTGAATGGTACTGTATTTATATATATATATAAAAATATAGTCTGCTTGTTGTTTGGCACTCAGGATGACAAGGCAAGCCCTCCTAAAAAAATTAAGTATATGGTGCTCCTATAGCGTGGCATAGCAACCCCGCTAAGGTAAGGAAATGAGGAGGCACTCCTGGATTTAGTATCAACTATCAATAGAAAAACGTGTATTCAAGTGATCAACAGCATAGAGGACCTCATGCAGAGTCAGTCGAAGCAGCCGCACGGTCGTACGGGAAAAGGGGCCGGATATGCAAATGATTCCCTTGCAAGTTGCGTCCCTATGTTTGGATCGGTTGTTGGCCGACCAAGGGGAGGAAGCGCTCGGAAGACAAAAAAATACGCCCCCTTCTCATACGCATTTCACGTCATCTACAGGCATATAAGGATTAATCGAGACCCACGGGAACCATCGGAACTGGTCGTAGAGCTTAAGGTTGACCATACCCTCTCTTAAGCTCTACGATCATGTCAGTGTAAAAACCTCCCATGTCACATGTGCCATGACACTACTTTGTTAATTATGCACTCCCATAATCCGTATGCACTCCCATAAAACGCCGTTCGCATAATGAGGCACACCTGCGTTCGGATCTCCACTCCCCCGTTTTCAAGCACCTTCCCCTGTTACCACCCACAAACGCCTCCATCTGTCACTCAAACTACCGACCTGGCTGTGTTCAAGGAGAGAGAAATTTCTGATCGTAGCGGCTAGTTTGCGCACGCGCATTGCGAACTTTATGCATGCGCAGTATAGCGAACATCAGTGGCGTACGACCGTGCGGCATCAACAACCGACTCTGAATGAGGTCCAGAGTCCTTTTCATCAGGACTATAACAAGACATATACATATATAAATATATATCATTTAATGGAAGAGTGGAGTCTTACTAATTTGAAGGCAGTACACCATAAGTGAGAGACGTGATAAACGTTGAAGTTTTAGTGCAGGAGGTCACTAATTTCAATGATTATAACAAGGGAGGCTGACTGACAATGAGTCATTTGGTGATACAGCAATTAATTCCAACAGCATCATGTGTGGAATAAGAAAATAAGCAAAAGCACAAGAAAAACAAAAAAAAATACCTTATATAGAAAGTATTAATTGACACTTGATTTAATATTTTAAGATAACTTCTTATCAATAGGGACAAAAAAAGTAAGTTAAACAGGCATGATATTAAAAATCTAGAACATGAAAAGGTGTCTTATGCAGTATTTTATATATTCAGTAGCTGGTGCAGTAGAACTACAAAATCATATTTTACACAAATATGTGGCTAAAATGAAATTACACTGTGTACAAAATAAAACTGATCATGTTGTGTTGGGTTAGTTCCTATATCTGACTGTTATGTCAGAAAGTAACAGATGACAACACAAATACATCTATTACTCAGTTTATGAGAAAGAACAGTCTGATTGTAACAGCCTATTAATACACTTCCATCTGAGCTCTCTTGGATAAGCAGAGCAGGTCCGCATTAGTGAACACTTATGCACAGACAGGCTTCTGGGCAGCTTTGCAAATGGAATCAATGAAGAAATGATTCGGCATGGCCCCTAAGGCCGACTATCAGCTTGTATTTTTTTCTATTCCTTGACTCTCACAAAGGAAGAAGCAGCTCTTCATTTAATCAGATAAACAATGAATTCCTTCCTTGCCTTTGTATGAATCTACTGAAGAATTTTCATTGGTGCCATTATTGGAAAATGTAATTTACATGTTTAGATCAAATTAGTAAAACTTGGGAAATATATGGGATTTTGTTTTCAGAAAACAAGTCTAAACACACATATTTGCAATTTAGGAAGTATTCTAGAAAAAAATATATAAATACATTTTCATGTTAGCCTACTATTTATAAAAAAATGTGCTCATTGCTTATTTAAAGCACATAGAGATGTATACACACACAAACACAAGTTTTTAGTATACTTATGGTGAAATTGATCCATAAAAATCATCTAAATATTGTACATGAGAAACATCAGATATTTTCAGCTTGCTAATCATATGGCTTGTTACAATGGCCTTTTTTAAGCTGGCCAGACATTGCACAACTGTGCAGCCAAACAGGAAAAAGGGATGAGGAGAATGCACGATAGTTGGAGCTCCTCCAAACTCTACACAAGGTAGGAAGTGATCTCCATTCAGAGCCTGAAGTTGGCGGACCGACAGTCAGGTGGATTGGACAGGTTTGAAAACTGGCTGTTAACAGTCTTCATTCACTCATTCAATACCATACACTGAACAATAATCGTTCAAGCCAGTCATTAAGTTGCCTGGCATTCAGTCTATTGCAAACATAAGTGACACATTTTTGTGCTGACTGAAAGAAGTATTTATAACAAAAGAAGGATCAAGTATTGTTCACAACATTACATAATCTAAAAATCACTAGTCTAACACGGTGGCATCTAAACTATGGCCTGCAGGCCAAACACGGCCCGACACTTGCAGCAATCTGGCCCTCTGATCGGACTGCAGTTTGGACATCAGACATATGGAGTCCCTTGCGTCCTATTTAGAAAAGTGCTATATAGATACAATTCTTATTAAACTAAACTTTACAAACAGCACAGAGCAGAACATGTAGCCAGCCTTGGAGCCGGAACACAGTGTGCACTGTTGAATTTATTTTCTATTAAGCGACAATGTGCCAAGCAGTTCACTAGTGAAACATAAAAATGGATTCTATGTGAGTAATAGTGACAATAATAATTATAGTATGGGACTCTATAATCATTTTATTTGACATTCTTCCTAAAAGTAGGATTTCGTAAGGACCAAATCTCATCATATTTTCTCCACATCCAAATACTAATCATTATACTTTTTTGAGAATAATGTCTCAATTTGTTTTCTGAAGACTTTCTGAGATTTCTCTCGTGCCCTGCTGCTTATCTCTATCCCCATAGACCTCTAGGAGGATCTAGGATTATCGCAATTTAACAAGTGCTGACAAACTTTGCTTTTCATTACTGGGTAACATCATCTGGAGATGGCATTAGCCTATATCTTTTTATGGGGGACTTTGCAAGATCCACTTAGGGTCAAAGCTCAATTCACATACTGTACTACTGGTGCTCCTCATTGGCTGCGTTAAGCTACTGGTGAGGAGCAGAAAACCCTCACAAAAGGGACTCCGGATTGCTAATGAGTCCCGCAGCTTAAATCTGTATTGCCATGAAAACTGGCAAAACATATATCTAATTAGCATGGGGACTAAATATCTTTGCACAATTTCAATCTGCCCCTCCTGCAGTACGTTTTTCTTTTTCAATTGTATTATGTTTTTGCGTAAGAAAAATAAAAGGGAGAAATAAAGATACAGAAGAGAAATAAGAAAGAGGACAGGGTAAGAAAATTCCCCAGGACAAAAGGGATACACAGCGAAAAAGATGAAGAAATACTCCGGAGAGTAGTATTTACAATATGCTGTTTCAAACTCATAGTACATCTGCACTTTAATTTCACTAAGGGTCAGGCTTGGTACAGAAGAAAAAAAAACAGTTTTGAGCAATCGCCACCTTAGTTGCTATGAGTATATGTCCCATAATATAATAAGCAAGATGAAAATGAGAGAGTGCCAAAAATGGGTCTGGAGAAACCTGCAACCATGTATATCCTTGCATAGTAACTCGAGAAAAGGGGAATTCCCAAATCACATGAAAGATACTGCCCACTTGCAGGGCTGCCATCAGGAAGTGTGGGGCCCGGGTCTCACAAAAATAGGCAGGGCCCCCCCCACTCAAGCCCCCCTTCCCCCACTGGCTGGGAGAAAGCCGCCCCCTAGCCAGTTCCACTCCCCACATCTGCAACAACTGACAGTGACGTGCTGCAATAATAGAAGATTAATTAGACACTTACCTGTTTTGGCTGCAGCCTCCGGCTCCTCTGTCCTCACACCGCGGCTCCATTCTCATTAGGCGGCGCAGCGCTGGTAACGTCATGACGTCACGCTGCGCTGACTCAAGTTGCGGCAGGTAGGAGTCTCAGCTAGGCGGAGAGGGAGTGCGGCAGCTATGTGAGAGGTGACTCACTATGGGTCACTTCTAATGTGTGGCGTCGGGCGATAGTAGTGGGCGGCTCGCTCTTAGGAGCGGGCCCTTGGCCGGGCCTGTCACTCTCTATAGAGGTAGCGGGCACCGGCGGTAATAGGAGCGGGCAGTCACACTTCAATTGTGTGGCAGTAGAAGGTAGTAGCGGGCGGGCCCCCTTAGTGTCCGGGCCCGGGACTCCAGACCCGGCAGTCCCCCCCTGATGGCGGCCCTGCCCACTTGGCTGCAATTCCTCCAAAAGTATCTAAATGTGGGACAAATTTTATGTTTTTGTTCTGGAGTGAGGTACAATCTATGTAACAATTTGTAATACATTTCTGTGTGACCGAGATATCTAGACATATAAAAACAAGTGCAGAAAATAGTAGACCAATCATCATCGGACAAAGGGCCTGATTCAGAATTGGGAATAGAGAGAGAGATAGCACTTAACTGTGTACCTGGGCAAACCATGTTGCAATGCAAGGGGTGTAAATACATACATTTTTTTGCATGTAGTGTAAATACTGGCTGCTTTTGCATGTAGCTCACAAATGCTGCACAGCTTTATTATTACACTGCACTTTAGATGTCAGTTTGGACACACCCCTCCCAAATCTAAATCTCTCTGCACATTTTAAATCTGCCCCACCTGCAGCGCAGCATGGTTTCACCAAGTTGATCAGTTGAGAAAGAGATCTCTCTGTATTCCCAACTCTGAATCAGGCCCAAAGTTTGAGAGAGATCTGCCTACCATATCACTTGGATCCTAATTCTATCCTTCCGAACAGCTGCTAACATCTGGTACTACCCAGTGATACCTCCCCAGTGTAGTCGAGGTAAATTTTGCCAAAACATATGAAGGCATGAGTAAGACATGTAGGTATAGGTGGGTGAAATGTTAGGAATCAATGCCTCAAATGCAAATATTATACAAATTACAGTAGGGGATATGGAATTTGATTTGCAGGTGACAAAAGGGGAGTAAACCATCCTCTGACATAACCTCTTTCAAAGTGGGGATTCCCCTGTCCAGACAATTAGTAAACTGTAAATCAGGTGTAAAGTGAATGATCCCCACTAGTGTAAGAATAGATGAGGGGAAAAGAATCTCCTCCAAGGATAGAACAGTTCTATGCCAATTACATTCAGTACAATGGCATTGAAAACCACTTTAGGAAATGGGGCCTAGACATCTCCTGCTCCAAGAACACACACAGTTTGAGGGTGTCAGACACTAACCAATCCCTAGTTTGGCTTAACAGACATGCAGTCTGATAGTATTTGATTCAGGAAACCAGACCCCCCTTCCCGCCCTCATTGGGTAGATATATAATATGTTAATTTGGGTTTCGCTAATTTCTATACTTAGAAATGACAGAGTAAATATTGTTAAAGAGAGAGCGAGGGAGTAGCTAAGGTATCGTGTGGAAAATATATGGTATTTTGTAATGCCATTTTGACTGCAGGCAGCTGTCCCAGCCACATGATCAAATGAAACATTCAGTATATTGTAATTTTTTTACCTTTCTAAGAAGAGGATGGTAACTGCAAGTACTAACCAGGGGAGCCGAGAGGGGGGGTTACTAATTACCCAGGAACGGGCTTGCTGGAGAGGCCCGCACTGCCCCCACTCCCTCTTACGTCACAGCAGCCCAGCACATGCTGCTGTGTGCTGGGTTGCATTGGGAGACTGCTCATAGCCTCCTATGCCTATGGGGGAGAGCAACCATGCTGATCGTGCCCCCCATTGGCTGTGGGGCACGCAGTGCCCCCCTCCCCAGCATGCAGTGCTGCTCCACGGCGCTGCAAAAAGTATTTTTTTTAAGGGCCGTGGCCACGCCTCCCATGGTCAGGTCACGCCACCTGTCACCTGGGCCCAGCACGGCTGTTGGCGGCCCTGGTAATAACCTCCTCCACCCTCACAGAAATTAGAACACTCAGGTAGCTAAGGCTATTAGATTGCCAAGCGTAGTTATAACTATGTTGCAATTTTGATAACAATCAGAGGGAACAGAAAGGAAGCACTTCCATCTTATACTGTAAGTATTAAATCTGCAGAAAGATACCTGAGAATATTCCTCCCCCACCAGGTCAAGGATGGGAGTGAGGTCTCGATATTAG
Organism: Taudactylus pleione; assembly: GCA_031769625.1. Lineage (NCBI taxonomy): Eukaryota > Metazoa > Chordata > Amphibia > Anura > Myobatrachidae > Taudactylus > Taudactylus pleione. The sequence continues at coordinate 16,531,073 of JAUIMM010000608.1, forward strand.
AGAGGCATAACAAAATACCATCTGCAAACAGGCAGATCTTATGTTGTACACCACAGAGCTTGGGTCAGACAATAGAGGTCGTGCTCCTAATTTTTTCAGTAAAGGGTTCTATTGCCAGCATGAAAATCATGGTGGGGGGAGCAGCAGTCTTGAAGTTTGCCTTTGGAAATAGAGAAAATCAAGGAGAAAAAGCCATTAGCAAATATTCTTGCTGAAGGGTTATAGAGCTGATATAGACTCCAAAAATAGCCCCTGAATTCCAAACAACCACAAAACATACGTCAGATAGTCGCAGTGTTGTCTATCAAATGCTTTTTCAGCATCCAACATAAGCTGTTCCCAATAAGCTTTGCATGACTCCAATATATAAAATAAATATGTGTTATCAAGGGCCTGAGACTATAGCAAAACTCACTTTATCCTGTTGGACGAGTGAGCAGAGGAGGGGTCTGAGTCTAATTTCAAACAGTTTGGTGTACAACTTGACATCTGCGTTCAGCAGGGCAATAGGATGGTGATTTTGGACCAAAATGGGAGTTTTACTTGGTTTAGGAAAAGCTACAATGCAAGTTTCAAGAATTTCTTTGGGAAAGTAGCCTTTTTCCATAGCCTCATTGAACACCTCAAACAAAACTGGGAGCAACTCAGATTTAAAAACGTATAAAAGTTAGTAACGTACCCATCCGGGCCAGGTGCCTTGTCTATAGGTAGGGTATCAATAGCTCAGTCCACCTCCTCTGCTTGTCCAGGCCAAATTAAGCCCAGGGGTTAAATTTACTAAGATTCAAGTTTGGTCGAGTTTTTTAGTTTTTAAACTCACTTTGCTTCACCATAACTCGGGTGAGTTTTCCCTTATCAAACTCGCAAATTTACTAAGAAGTGAGTTTAGCTGAAAGTGAGTTTTTTGACGGTGAAGCAGATCGAGTTTTTTCTTCCAAATTGCGAGTTTAGAGGAGAGTTTAGAGGTGAGTTTAAGTAGAGTTTAAGGAGAGTTTAGGTGACGTTACTCACCCGAGATTGCAGTGTTTTCTCTCTTCCAAACTCACCCGAGCAAGCAGCTTGCACATATCAGTGAGATATGTGTAAGCTGCTTGTGTGTTAAGACCTGTAAAAAACGGGTTAAATAATAATAAAAAAAAATGACATAAGGTCCCCCCCTAAAGCTTAACCAGCCCCGGACTTGCCAGCCTGTCCTGGTATCTAAAATTACTGGGAACAAAACCAGTAGGGTTCCACCATAAATTAGGTACCAGCACCAGGCTGCAGGGCCAGTCCTGGTTTTTTAATTATAGGGGTAAAAAATTTGCGTAGGGGTACCCCTAAAATTAAAACCAGCACTGGACCCTTTCTAGCGGTGGGGCTGATGCCACAGCCAGGGGTGCCCTTTCACTGGGCCCCCAAGCCACAGCATCAGCCCTGTGCCAAGGCAAGGAAATCCTTTGGAGTTGGGGACCCCTCCAAAAAGGGGACCCCCTCCAGGGCACCCCTGGCCTAGGCTGATGGCCCGAGACTATCCGCGCCACCCCTGGGCAGTGGGTGGTGGGTTGATAGTGTAGGTGTAGTGTTAAAAATTTAATTAACAACATTGTCCTTACAGTAGAACAACAGGTCCCAGCAAGCCTCCCCCGCATGCTGGTACTTGGAGAACCACAAGTATCAGCATGCGGGGCATTAAGGGGCCACTAATACCTGTAGTTCAGCTGTAACAAAATGTGTAAAAAAACACAACACACACCGTGAAAATAAAGTTTCACAATTTGAATTATTCTACTTTTTACACACTACACCTACACTATCATACGGCCACCCACCGCCCAGGGGTGGCGGTGATAGCCCCAGGCAGCCTCGGCCAGGGGTGCCCTGAAGAGGGGGACCCCTTTATTGGAGGGGTCTCCAACTCCCCTGGTCTGGGCTGACTAGCGGTCAGGGCTGATGCTGTGGCTGAGGGGCCCGGTGAAGGGGCTCCCATGGCTGTGGCATCAGTCCCCCGCTAGAAAGGGTGTGGAGCTGGTTTTAAATATAGGGTGAACCTCACGCAATTTTTTTATCCCTACATTTAAAACCAGGTCTGGCCCTGTTGCTTGGTGCTGGTTCTTAAATTATGGTGGAACCCTATTCATTTTAGGAACCAGGACTGGCTGGCAAATCTGGGGCTGGTTATGCTTTAGGGGGAGACCCTATGAATTTTTTTTAATAAAAACACTTTATATTAGGTATACAGGCAGAAACATACACAAATCACCCTCTGATCTGTGTATGTTTCTGCCAAACTCGCAGCTTAGGAGGTGGTCTATTTGAAACTTCTATTTCACTTTGAGTTTGCTACAATCTCACACGAAATTGGAAACTTGAATCTTAGTAAATTTGTGAGTTGCATCTTTTTAATCTAAAGTACTTCCTATTTTGGCCGATGGTGAGTTTTTTTCGAGTTTGCAAACTTATATTAGTTTTAACATTGAAAAAAGAAGACTCACTTCAAACTCACTAGAGTTTGTCTTTAGAAAATTTGCGAGATGAAAAAAAATGCCTAAACTCACGTGAGTTTGCAAACTCACACAAACTCACGCAAACTTGAATCTCAGTAAATTTACCCCCATGACTAATAGCAGGGTCAAGAGTGAGGAATTGGAGGCTGTCATTTGTTATACCCATAGCTATGTTTGGGTCAAAGAGATTCCCAACTAAAGATTATATATTTGGAAATAATATTCAGCAGAAACATTTGCTATATCTGAAGGGTCATATACTTGAGCACCCACTTTAATGAAAACAGCATATATTCTCTCTCTAGCCCGTTTCCCCCCTTAACCTCCGCACAAGCAGCCTACTAAAGTGATTCCCTTCTAGATCAAAAGAAACAGGTTTTGTTGAAGATCCTATTAGGAGAAAGTATTCAGCTCTTCCCTGGCATTAACAAACTGTCGAAAAAGACCCATATCTGCAGAAGCAGATTTATGTAATTTCACTAGGGCAGCAGCTGTATTTTCAGTGTCAGACTGACGCTGTATATCTAAGTTACCTCAACATCTTCTAGACAACTTACCAGTTGGCTAGTGAGAACAAAGGGGCACATACAAGAGATAAGAATTGTCGAACCAGCCTTCTTAGCTGCAAAACAATGCTAGTATTGGGGATTGGAATATAAAGGGGGAGTGGTCGCAGCAAAGTGAGTTTCTTCAATAGCAATAATATGGGTTTCAGACTTTGCAAAATACCAGAGCACCAGCCTCATCTAATGATGAGAATTAGGGCCATTCTAATTAAATGACACTACATCAACCAAAATAAATCAGGCAAGTAAATATATTGCATGGTCGAAACCAAATGTCAAAGCATTTCTGTGAAGGGAAAAGGACAGGGTAGGGTTGACAAGGGAGAAAATAAAACCAGGAGCACAGAAAACAAGCAAAAACAAAATTGATATAGGTCCAGGTGAGGCCTAGTCTTCATCACTAAAATTAAACAAACAGTAGTATTAGACATTGCAAGTTAAGTTCAATGTATTGTAAGGTTAAATTCTTGCAGCACTATATACTTTTAATGTATAACCTAAGGTGACAAATGCCAAATGCAGCAACTCAAACAGTGACATAACTTAAGTATTAATAAAAGCATTATAAATCATAACTATAACAATCGAAAAATATAAAACAAGATGAGAGATTCCACATACTGAGAACTATAAAGGAAACACAAAACAGAAACCTGGGTTGTGATGCTACCCGGAGACCAAGGGTGGTTGCACCCCCAGCCCAGGCAAGTCTGCACCAAGTAGTTAAACAACATATCTAACAATCTAGAATCCTGCAACAACCAAAAAAACATTAGTGGACAGTAATACTGCATATTTGTTGAGAAAATTAACTTGGAACACAGTCATAGCAAATCAAAGTAGTGACTTATGGTTGGCCCCACCGTGGACCAGTCCTGCTGAATCACAGGGCATGGATGAACCAGTGTTAAGTCACAAAGTAAATTCCAGCATCATGGTTAGCAACAACAGCAGTAGACCCATTGGGAGAAATAATCAGCTTGGTTGCGAATCACAACTGGTAGGGAATGTACGCCTTCAGTAATACTCCCGTGATCTGGTTGAAGGAGCAATAATTAGATAAAGTGGCTGTAGATAAGTCACCAAAGATCTGATGGCCACCCAATCCTTTTTTTGAAACCACAGATGGTCGAGTGGCTCAAAGGATTGCCTCCTTGACATGGAAGTAATGCATCTGCATAAGTGTATCCTTGGGAACCACTTCTGGTGTATTCTTGGCGTTTGATACACAATGTACAGTATATGATCCAGAAGCAAGTCTGAGGCATGCATTGTTGATAGTAGCTTCTGAAAAAGCTCTGAAGCAACATCCCAGCGAAATGAACAGAGGTTATTTATATGGGATCTATAGTCCAAATCACTGACCTTGTCTCTTAATGCAACAATTGCAGCCAGCATCATCTTATCAAAAGTGATAAGGTCATTGTGGGAGTCAACCACCTCACCAAAATTAGTCACCAAGTGATCCATTACGATTCCCAAATCATCAAGCGTTTGAAGTAGGGATGTGCAGGCTCGGTTCTACTCGGTTCCATTCGGTTTTTTATACCGAATCTTATTGGCTATCCAAAACTCGTGACAGCTGATACCCAATAAGATTCGGTAAAAAAAACGAACGGAACCAAGTAGAACCGGGCCTGCACATCCCTAGTTTGAAGGCAACTGTACAATGCCACCCAAAGCTCCGTTGTCATCTCCTCTTGGAAGAAGGTGAAGAGCTGCTTCATTTTGTGGACTGTAAGAGGTTCCACATCATCCTTATCTTTTGACATAGAAGGGGCTGGTTCCAATTCAACCTCTGGGGAATGCCCCTTCCTCTGCATGTCTGGGATGATGGGCCTTGACACATTGGCAGGCTGAGAGGGAGGGCTTGAAAAAGCTGAGCGGGGGGTAGATTTAAATACTTTCTGTTTTTTAGGTGTGATGTTGCAACGCTAATGAAATTCAGGACAAAGGTATATCAGCAATATAAGGGGCAAGCTTATAAAGTAACAGGTGCAGCTGGTGTAAACAGTATCAGCATATAAATGAGTGATATATAGGACACTTTATGCAGACACAGGTCTGATTCAGAGATTAACGCAATGGTGATTACAGATGCAGATAGAGAGATTGCTTAATAGTGCGCATGCGTATAAGTCATGCACAGCGATCGCATTGTGATTATGGATGCACAGAGAATCCACTCACAAAGTGAGTGACAAGTAGTCAGCATTTGGGGGTGATAATGGGGGAAGTGGTCAGAAAATTGCAGGTGTGTCTGACACCTCGGACGCCATTACATGGGCATGCATAAATTAGCCCTTGTGATTTCCTATGCAGCAGTAGAATCCTCTGCTAGTCAGGAGAGCTGCAGAGTCTGCAGCTGGTCAGACCTGTCACAAGGGCAAGATGGCCACATGATGTGCACTGATGTTACTGATATTTACGCAGGTACACGATGTCATACACATGTAAGAATGCAACAGTGGGTATTTTTATGCTTGGGTGATCTTGGAACCATTAGCATAGTTTTGCAAATGCGTTGCATACGAAGTCGCAGCTGTGATCGCATTAGCGTCCATCTCTGAATCAGGCCCTTAGATCATATAATAAAATAAAATAAAAGCGCAACAGGTCTGCAGCATTACCTAGGCAGCTGGACAATAATATGAGGGAGACAGTTTATATGTGCACACAGAGGTAGTGAGAAGAGGGATCCAAGCATGTACTCGCTGTGTGCAGTCACTTTGGACCAATCTGTTGATTGTGCAATGCAGCTCTTGAGTGTTCTTCCACTGCCCAAACTGACCTTGACGATGTACAACCTCCCGCTGGGCCCCAGAATTATAAAGCCATGATCACTATTCCAGGCTTTGCAACCCATCTCTCCAGACTGTCTACCCCATCTCTCCTTTGCATGCCTTTACCCCAGTACTAAACCTAACTACTGCTTTCCTTTACCCCCTCCATACACCCAGCACTGCCTGTGTTTACCCCTTCTTCCCCCTCTCTGCCCCAACTGCCTGCTCTTAACCCCCTTAACCCCAACTGCTATCTGCCTCCAGCACTGCCCAAGCTGCCACCAGACCCCACCCCAAGCACTGTCCCAACTGCTGCATGCTCATCTCTACCCCCAGCACTGCACCTGTTGGTTGGTTATGTGAGATCAAGGCAACAAATATATTTATAAACATTATCAGTATCAAAAATATGAGTGTGATTTGCTAATGATATATGTGTAGGGCATGTGGGGTGGCTTGATGCTATTTGAGGAGGTATATAGGGAGCTCAAAAGAATACATTGTGATGGAAGGAACCCAGAAAAAGGTGAAGTAGCACCTCCATTTTTTAAAGTGAGGGTCCCTGGGACCCACATATTTTTTTGCTCAGCACAATCACTGTATTAAAATCACACAAAATCTTAAGTGAGAGATTAACATGTGTTCTTATTAATGAGTCTATAAATTGATTTTCTTTGTGAACTTAAATTTAATGACAACTTCTGTTCATTAAGCGATTACAAACATTTCATTATTAGACAATTAATTTGTTTTAATCATAACTAAATTGGAACTTAATTTAATTACAAGATGACTTAATGGGATGTTTATTTTGCCTAAAGGATTTCAAATGATCAAATTAACAACAGAATTGGTGCATTCAAAATAGATAGAAAACCTATATACAATCCCTGCACACAGCTATTCCCACCACATATACAGTACCTTGATATCACTGGTTTCGCATTTACTCAATTTATATATAATGTATAAACCTGTATATATGTAGATAGACTGTGACCTCCCATGTCAATGTTTGTGACTTGATACGACGCCTTCAGGAATTGTATTGACAAGGGACATAACTTGTTTTGAAGGGGCCCCAAATCCCTCTAAAAAGACACATCTACACAGCGGTTGTCCACTTTATGCCTCATATTAATGCCCAGCTAATTTTATGCTCCAAAGTTGTGCCCTGTTTCATTTTATGTCCCATTGTAGTGCCCTAGTTCACTGTATGCCTCACAGCGCCTCCAGTTCAGATTATGCCACACAGTAGTGTCCCTATTCACATTTTGCCACATTACAGTGCCTCTAGTTCACATTATGCTATGAAGTGTCTGAGTTCACATTATGTCTTATAGTGCCCCCTGTTCAGATTTTGCCACATTGTAGTGTTTCCAGTTCACAATATGCCACACAATGCCCAGGGACTTTGCAGAAAACCTGTTTGTAGTGACCAGCAGTGGGTCCTGCCCTCTTACCTGAGGGGGGCTGCCACTGCTGGCCTGGGTCCCAGCGCCTGCTCAATTAATCTGGCAGGCATCAGGGCCTGTGCATGCGCATGAGTGGCAGTGGCGCCGCGCACGCCTAACACCAGCTTCTCAGGGCTGCATTGTTTGCCGTGACTGGTTTTGTATTTATTTAAATAATTGACAAAAAAAGCTAAAATAACATAAATTTGGCATATTTGTTCCTAGAGTAATATTAACCTCAATAACATTAATTTCCAGTAATTTCCAGTCAATTTTGACCACCTCACAGCTCACAATATTGTTTTCAACTTTTCACCAATATTGGCCCAAAGGGATGCAGTGAGCTGTCTGGTTAAACTAAATGAGAGAGCAGCGGCACAAATACACGGCATATTACACAGTACACTGCACAGTAGTGTCAGTTATTCACATTACACCACCAGTAATGCCCCCTAAGAATGTTACACCCACCACAGTAGAGCCACTTATACACATTACACCACAGAAGAGCCCCTATACACATTATGCCACACAGTAGTACTCCTTATATATGTTACACTACAGTAGAGCCGCTTATACACATTACGCCACAGATTACGCCATCTACATTATTGAAGATCCCCTCCTCATCCTAATTCCTCATCATCAATCCTCCTTCCCTTCCCCACACTGTCCAAGCACACACACACAGGGTTATGTAGTAGTCAGTCATCACAGCACATAGAAATCAGAAGGGCACAGCAGGGGATCTCTGACACCAGGGGATCTATAGTGGAGAAAGGGGCACTCAGGGGGTACAAGGTTGGGGGAATGGGGTTGGGAGCACAGTGTGGAGGAGGAAAGTCAGGGGGCACAGGGTTGGGGGGGTTTTCAAGGGGGCACAGGCTTGGGGTGGATGCTCAAGGGGGGAAACACTCAGGGGAGCACAGGTTATACAGGATGCTCAAAGGGCACAGGATGGGAGAAGGGAGCTCAGGAAGACACAGGGTATGGGGGGACACTCAGAGGGAACAGGGTGGTGGAGGGGGGCTCAGGGTAGGAGAGACAGAAACCCCCTAATGACAGGATCTCTGGCATCTCCTGTTAGGTTGCCTCCTGCTCTTTCACATCACTGGCAGGCTCTCAGGCGGATGTTGGGGTCAGCTATTCTCAGCCAACCAGAAGCCTGTTACCATGGTAGCAGCCGCTGATTGGATCCAACAGAGGAAGCTTTCCAAACCAAAACACAGAGATCCAAAGCCGGGATCTCTGTGTTTTGGCACGTTTTTGGATCCGTATAAAACAACAACAATACACTCTGCGCTTATTAACTATACAATTAATGTGAAATGGCAGAAAGAAATCAGTCAGAACTCAATCTTGAAAAAATATACACATAAAAATTAGTAACATACAATTTAATTAATTTAATTAAGTATCTAACTATATCATCTAAACAGATAAGATCATGTTGTAATTAAAATCAATGGACACTTGTCCCTTTATAAATTGATAAACGCAATTTTATATGCACACATCCTGCCAGCCGGTTCCTGATTCACAGAAAGAAAGTCACTGGTTATATTTTGCAACCTGGTATATTGCAAGAAATAAATGCTGGAAACTCAGTCAATATAATAAGATTCAATGCAGGTATACGAAATCCCTCTCCCAAAGTGATTGGTGCCACAGCTTAACTTTGGGCTATCGTATATGATTGTGGTATTTGTATCAGGTAGATTTAAAGTCCCTCTCTCAAGGATTAATGATATAGTCCAATTAGAAGTAATTTGTAAAATACCACTGTATTTACCACCTGGATGGGCCGCATACGGCCAATATCAAGCTGTCAACAGCAGCATATGCCACATAAAGTAAGTGCTGCATGGTCATCTGTACATGCCGTGTGCAACCAGTCTCCAGCAGCCACCAAGGGCACACTCACAGCAATTGACACCGGAGTCGCTCTCCAGGGGTATGATACATCCGATCTGCTCCTGAGCCAGCTTTTATGGCTATCGCGCTGTTCTCCTGGGCATTTAATGCCCTGCAGACCTCACCCATCAACATGTGCGTACTCAAGCTGCATGTACTGGTTAGTATAGTCAGCTGGTTTACCGTCTCCAATAAATCAGGTAACTTGTAAAGGCAATAACGGCAGTTAGAATGAACAGCAACTGGAGGCTGACGCATTTCGCCCCTCCTACCACGTGGGGGCATTTTCAACGTTTTCGGATCCGAGCTCGGCAGGAAGACTAGAGCCGGGACTTGGATCAGCTCGGATAACCTAAGTTTGGGCTGGTGCGGATTCCCTAAAATCCAAACCGCTCATCTCTATAATAAATTGTACATTTTGCTGACTAATTGTATATATATATATATATATATATATATATACACAGTCAGGTCCATAAATATTGGGACATTGACAGAATTTTCAGATTTCAGCCTCTATTCACCACCACAATGGCTTTGAAATGAAACAAACAAGATGTGCTTTAACTGCAGACTTTCAGATTTAATTTGAGGGTAATTACATCCAAATCAGGTGAACGGTGTAGAAATTACACCGGTTTCTATATGTGCCTCCCACTTTTTAAGGGGCCAAAAGTAATGGGAAAAACTAAACAATCCTAAATATAACTTTCACTTTTTAATACTTTGTTGCAAATCCATTGCAGGCAATTACAGCCTGAAGTCTGGAACGCATAGACATCACCAGACGCTGGGTTTCATCCCTGGTGATGCTCTGCCAGGCCTCTACTGCAAATGTCTTCAGTTCCTGCTTGTTCTTGGGGCATTTTCCCTTCAGTTTTGTCTTCATCAAGTGAAATGCATGCTCAATCGGATTCAGGTCAGGGGAGTGACTTGGCCATTGCATAACATTCCACTTTTTAGCCTTAAAAAACTCCTTGGTTGCTTATGCAGTATGCTTCAGGTCATTGTCCATCTGCACTGTGAAGCACCATCCCATGAGTTCTGAAGTATTTGACTGAATATGAGCATATAATATTTCCCGAAACACTTGAGGATTCATTCTGCTGCTTTTGTCAGCAGTCACATCATCAATAAATACAAGGGAACCAGTTCCATTGGCAGCCACACATGCCCACACCATGACACTACCACCACCATGCTTCACTGATGAGGTGGTATGTTTTGGATCATGAGCAGTTCCTTTCCTTCTCTTCTCTTCCCATCACTCTGGTACAAGTTGATCTTTGTCTCATCTGTCCATAGGATGTTGTTCCAGAACTGTAATGGCTTTTTTAGATGTTGTTTGGCAAACTCTAATCTGGTCTTCCTGTTTTTGTGGCTCACCAATGGTTTGCATCTTGTGGTGAACCCTCTATATTCACTCTTGTGAAGTCTTCTCTTGATTGTTGACTTTGACACATATGCATCTACCTCCTGGAGAGTGTTCTTGATTTGGCCAACTGTTGTGAAGGGGTTTGTCTTCACCAGGGAAATAATTCTTTTGTCATCCACCACAGTTGTTTTCCGTGGTCTTCCAGGTCTTTTGGTGTTGCTGAGCTCTCCGGTGCGTTCTTTCTTTTTAAGAATGTTCCAAACAGTTGATTTGGCCACACCTAATGTTTTTGCTATCTCTCTGATGGGTTTGTTTTGATTTTTCAGCCTAATGATGGCTTGCTTCACTGATAGTGACAGCTCTTTGGATCTCATATTGAGAGTTGATAGCAACTGATTCCAAATGCAAATGTCACACCTAGAATCAACTCCAGACCTTTTACCTGCTTAATCGATAATGAAATAACGAGGGAATAGCTCACACCTGTCCATGAAATAGCTTTTGAGTTGATAGTCCAATTACTTTTGGTCCCTTAAAAAGTGGGAGGCACATATTGAAACTGTTGTAATTCCTACACCGTTCACCCGATTCGGATGTAATTACCCTCAAATTAAATCTGAAAGTCTGCAGTTAAAGCACATCTTGCTTGTTTCATTTCAAAACCATTGTTGTGAATCGAGGCCAAAATCTGAAAATTCTGTCAATGTCCCAATATTTATGGACCTAACTGTATATATATATATATATATATATATATATATATATATATAGATATACATATACGTATATATATGCTGTATCTGAAATGGTTGTTTTGTGTCAACATTTATCATTTAATGTTTTATTTAACAATTTATATGTTATAAAGCTTCTGGAGAAGACCAGGGAATCTATCATTAAGATAAGTTTCACTTGAGATGTATTAATGTCACATTTTAGCATTTCTACTAATAAATCTTTTTACAAAAAAAAAAATCAGCCCCCAAAGGCTCAATCTTAATTTGTTATTATTGTGTTCTTCTCTTTCAATTGCCTGAAAACAAATTTCATCCAATGAACTAAAATTGAAAGAACAACCTTTACTGTAGATCTCATGGGATGGCATGAATAAAAAGAATGACTGTACATTTAAAGAATTCTCAATAACAGAATACATGAATTGGAATGGTATAGAGAAACCTCTTATCTGGAGATCCCTTGAAGTTCACAGTTTTTTTTCTATATAGTAGCAATTAGTCTCAATTTCTTCTCAGGGGGTAATCCAATTCTTCACAATGTGAGCCAGGCATTTCCACAGTGCATGTTGCACATATCGGCCAGTTGTGGTAGTGCAGACATTGCAAGTTTTTCCTTTGCACCTCTATGGGCTGCAAGGGAAGACCTGCAATGCCAGTTGACACAATGTGCTGTTTCCGACTGGCATACCATGTTGATGCCGGGGAATTTAATTACCTCCTCAGCTACTGGAAGCAGATGATAATAGGACTCTCAGTTGTGAAGAGGTCTTTGACTTTTCAGAGACCTTAAATGATGTTCATAAATAACTCCCTATGTGTTTTATCCTACATGGACTTTCTCAGGGGGATAATCTTCCCTTGTGAGCACATTTCCAGATTTCAAATATTTTCAGATCAACTCCAAAAATATTTACATATATTTCTATAAGTTATTAGTTGGTCTCTTTAGATAAGGTGACATATATTTTAGGCTTTGAAAAGTTACTCTTAATTGCTAAATTAGTTACAAGAGGTTTTATTAAATACTCAAGGAGATTTATAAACAGATAATCATTGATAATATAGTAATAAGAAATATTTAGTTGTACTTTAGACAATGTTTTTTTTCTTGTGGTAGGCAAATACTGTATATTGTGCCTGAGCTGGGTTAATTCCTGAGGTTGGAGGATCAATGTCTCTTTAAGATGTATTACTAAATCCCTTTCTAATAGGGTGCTTTGCATTTTATTTGGTACCAGCCTATAGGGAAGTGGTGGCAAGAACGAAAGTTTTTAGTTGATTGGTTTTGTATTTTAGCCAGGAGTGCTTGCCTTAAGCCTATTATATGCCAATGGTCCCTACTGGAAAATGATGACACAGCCCGTTAGACCTTGCTTTTCTAGGAGAGTTGAAAATCAACAAGTGATTTGCATGCATGTTTTTGTTGTAATTATGCCTGTTCTGTTTTGTCTGTCACCATCATTGGCAAATGCAGGGGGGTTTCCGTCTGCCTGGAAACCCCCCTCCCCAGCACACACACGACCACAGTAGAAATAGTAATATAACAGAATTTTGCTAGTGTTGCATGTTCTTCTCAGTATCACAAATAGCACCACCTGTGGATCTTTTAACATGTATCAGACAGTAATAAATAACCTGTGCACCAACTAAGAGATCTGGAAAACATGCACTATTAGGGATGCACTGCTATAGAGCCCAATATCTACATATATGTTCAGGGCAGTGCTAGGTTCTTCTGCTCCTCCAGACTACCGGACTTGCTCCCATGCTCTGGAATGAAGCCCACATCTAAAATAAAAACATCGATGGCCCTACTGCCGCATCTAATGACTTTTTGTGATCGCTGTTCCTGTATATGCTGGAATTATGATACACAATACACTTTGTATGACGCATATTAAAACTGGTTGAGTACTAATTCTGCCCTCTTCATGGACTGGCCACATTCGCTCTAAAATCAAGCATTTGGAAACCCCCCTCTAGAAATCCTGCATTTGCCACTTATCATGCTCAGTTTAATTATGATTCAAGACAAATGCAATTAGATGATGTCAAAGTAAATTTGACCTAAATTAATCCCAAATCCTGTTGTCTTTATTTTTATATAATTATTTAGAGCTAAGTCTAAAAACTGCAGAGGCATCTGAAGACTTATACAGGGTATGGAAGCTACCATAAATCTTGCATAAACTTTTGTCTGTGCACCACTACCATTTCTCACTGACTTTAGAGCGTGATATGACATGACATAGAGCCTGATGAATTAGATACTTTGTAATTAGAGTGGATGATGGTTAAACTGGGAAATGTAGAACTGTACTGCTATTATATTTGCACTGCAGGGCTATAAAACATGTTCTGTAGAACAAGAACCTCTTCGTATTCACTATTATCACATGTACACACAATATCCATCAACATAATCTTTTATTGCCATAGCTATCAACCAATTTGCAGTTTACAGCTTTACTATATCCACTTCTCTACCTTTCATCTTCCGTTGAAATTAGTGTTATGCTGTTTGAATCCTGTTAGCCAATCAGACAGAGTGAAATATCTGCTTTTCAGCATACATCAGTAGTAATCCCTGCTGTACAAAGAATTTACTGTCAGATATTCTGGTGGAGGACATGTATGCTGACGGCAAAGCCAAGGGTCTTATAATAAGACAGGAGATTAGCTAGCAGGTGATGTCTTGGCCAGTAAAGATTTAAACAAATATAATCCTGGCTTTGTTGGAGACAGTTTAAATGTTTAATCTTTACACAAAATTCATTTGAAATTTTGTATTATAAACTGTACATGTTGGGAGGATTAATAGCTGGATTCAAATGTCAGCTAGTTAAACATTTAGAATATTACCATTAATGTATTACTGTGCGAGTGCAGTTTTGTCAGTGTCCTCTCTGTAATACTAGTGACAGAGGACCATCTATGCTTTATGGGGGGGAAGGTCGAGCACAAAAATTAATTATATGTTTTATCGCTTTACAAAATTCCTCAAATGGCTTAGAAATTGAGATAACTGTATAGCAATTTTGGAAATGAATAAAAATGCATAAGATCTGGCAATCATGATTAAAAAGTCAGTTGGCAAATTCCCACTCTAAGTGGTAGAAGAGAATTTCCCTTGGGGGATCTTGGAAAAAATTACCAGCGTGAACAGAAAGCCACAAATCACATGAAGGTAAGCTATCAACAGGCATGCCGAATTCTGTCATGAAATACATCCTTAACAACTTATTATTTTTATAGTTCAAAACATTTTTTACAAAGGCATACAAATTTAATTGAATACGTATGCATAAAGAAAATGAAAACAATTATTTTTCGAGATGCAGAATAATAATGTTATATTGTGATTATGCATAACACTGCAAATGTGGCATACAAATTAACAATATAGGTCCTTTGGGGAAGATATAGTATGTACTATCATGCCGCTCTACATGTTCCTGCTTTGCCTCTTATCAATGCGAAGATGGAAGCATTAACATCTAGATGTATTAACTAGGGATGTGCGTCAACCCCCGTGTTTTGGTTTTGATCTTGGATCTGTATCTCCTTCAAGGCTATGGATCTGGATTTGGTTTTGCAAAACCACCCTCAAGTGTTTTGGTTTTGGATCTGGATTAAAAAAAAAAAATAGCTAAAAAGTATTAAAAACAGCTAAAATCATGTAATTTATGCAATCCAAAAAGTGAAATTTGGATTTAAAATCTGAATTCCGTACCCCAAAAAAATCAGGACTCGGGCCCCGAGTGGGGGGGGGAGTGGGTACAGATTACCCGGGCTTCCTGAGGGGCCCAGCGGGGGCCCGGGTCCGGAGCCCCCCCCCTCCCTCACAGCAGCCCAGCACACAGCATGTGCTGAGCTGCAGTGGGAGACTTCTCGTGGCTGCTGAGCAGCAGCCACAGCAGTCTCCTATGCCTGTGGGGGGGAGCGATCACACTGATTGTGCCCACCCTGGCTTTGAGCATGGTTGATGGGGCTCAGTGCGCCACCACGCCCCAGCGCGCAGCGCTGCTGCAAAGCTTATTTTTCAGGAAGGGGGCATGGCCACGCCTCCCGCGATTAGGCCAAGCCCCCTGTTACCCGGGCCCGCCGTGGCTCTTGGCGGACCTGCCCGGACTCACGAAATTCAGGTTGATTTGGATTTCTGGAGAACCGAACTGCACATCTCTAGTATTAACATCTCAGCAGCTGGAGTGAGAGAAAACTACCTCATCCAGCGATCCATGCAAGACCCACAGAGCATCAGCCTAGTGCTAAAGCGCTCTGTCTTACCCCCTGGACAGCCCCACTTGCATGTGCGAGATCTCCCAATAATCTCAGGATCTCATGCACAACCGGAGAACCCCACAGAAGCAACTCGGCCACCACAGTTTAGTACACATACTGGCAGGTAAAGCTGCCGATATGTGAAAAAAAATTATAAGCCACAAGAGTGCGCTTATCAATTTTTAATAACCTCTGAATGATTTTCCATCACTATATGGCAAAATCATTAGATGTTTGTAGACACTATAGAGAAAAATAATTTTTCTCTACGTTATCTGCTTTCACATATACAAAGCTTCAATGTAAGTGTCAAGTAGCGCTGGTTATTATCATTTGGCACTTGCCACCCCTTCATACAGCTCCCCATTATTGGGTAAATCACAAATACACTATTAGAAACCCCAATTACAATTGTGGTTCTCAACCTTAATGCTCAAGTAATTCCAACATGTCATAGTTTGAGGATTATTGTCTGTGGATGCAGGTGGGATAATTACTGAACCAGCAAAATAGATTAACTCACCTGCCCACTCCCCCCAGCACTGATGATCTCCTGCAGCAAACTGCTTCCTAGTCACATGTTGAAGTGTGCCTGTGACTAAGGAGCAGCTCAAATGAGGGAGCACTGCAGGCCCCTATCAGACTAATCAGCCACGTCCCTTCTCTCATCCAGTACTCACTCTACCAAAAGTGGGTGCAGAGGGGAGGCGGGCCCTGTAGGTGTTGTGGGCCCCACAGTAACTTCACCCCTGCACCGATGGTAGCTATGCACCTGTGCATGATTAAAAAAATCCACAAAATGACATGTTGGTGCTACTTAATGACTGGAGATGAGAACCCCTGTGTTATACTATTGTTAGAAATGGTGGGAGAAGTTTAGTGTCTTTCAACTGAAATTGTTACAGACTACCTATAGTTCAATTAACTGGGGGCTGGGAATTTTCTGTCAAAAATATGTCTTGAGTTTCTATTCTACTCAGAAATGACAAACTATGCATGGCAATATTAGAGCATTTTATCATGCATATTTTGCCAGTAAATTCTAGTAGTCACATTGTAACACTACACTTGACCCAAATGGCTTCCATTCAATTCCTGCATTTGAACAAGAACATAAAAATGCAATCATCTACTCAACAAATCCTGATTTAACACAAGGCAATAAACATGCTATTCAATGACAAAGAAACATCATCTTGATGTGTACAAAGGCTGCTTAGCCAAGATGCTTTGTAATGTAAATGTGTTGCTGAAATGAGAACCTCAAAATCACGATGAATTTCAGCACATGAAGTGAGATGATTACTGCACAAATTTTAGCTCAATCGGATGAGCTTAAAAACCCTAAAGCAGGTTGTTGTTCCAGGTGTTCATAAACTGGAAATAAAAATATGTTTTCTATATATGCAAATATATTATGCATATATAAGCAGCTTGTTTTGTTATTATAGACATTTATTTATGAGGCACAGTAAGATATTGCTGTGGAAGAGATTACCATCGCACTGATTTAGGAATTGCCTTTATTCCAGCCCAGATAGCTGATATTATTATGCATGTATCTAGGAGTTTACAGACCAGGAATGACACAATATTTTACAAAACTTTCATATAAGAAATTGCGTCATTAACGAAGAAATGTCATAAAAAGGCTAAAAGTTATTTATTTGTTTTCTCTTGTTTTTCAATAGTTTTTCTTGAAAACTTCTTCAAAGTGGCAGGGGTGCACAAGAAAACATAAAATAAGGAGGGTATAACAACAACAGGGAAAGCCAAAGGGTGCATGAGAAACATAATAGACACAATGGTACAATGTTATTGTCAACTACCCACACTTGGCACATACAGTACAGTAGGTATAAACTTAGAGTTGGTCCAGCATACACAATCAGGTTACAAGCTTTTTAAAAAGTCAGATGTGAGATCTGAAGTATTACTCAATGAACTCAGGTTGTAGAACCTTCTCTATCTATTTTCTATTCATGTCATTTAATCCATGTGACAATAGCCAAGGATACTGATGTTATGAATCCCACTGCCTGCTCCATGTGAGACCCCTAGAACCCGGCTAGCGAAATTTTCGCCAATAGTAACCGCCCGTTGTTCCCTTAGAACTATGATACATTCACCGGTACTTAGGCAGCCGCCTGGACTTATGCTTGGGGTAGTAGAGGCTCAAGGGAATTCACGAGATGAAGTGTACAGTTAGAGCTGATACAGGTAATGGTTCTGATGATTTGGCAATTGCATCGATAATATGGCGATGAAACCGATGGCGTGGCAAGTGTGCCAAAGGTGCGGCAATTGTGCCGATGTTGCGGCGATGGTGCCGATGTTGTGGCAATAGCCATAGATAAACAATAAACAGTCTAGAGTTTGGAAATGGCTTTGAGAGCTGATGGTGTGGCAAGTGTGCCGATGTTGCGGCGATGGTGCCGATGTTGCTGCAATTGCCATAGATAAACAGTCTAGGGTTAGCAAATGGCTTTGAGAGCCGGTGGCACGGCAAGTGTGCCAATGTTGCAGTGATGGTGCTGATGTTGCGGCAATTGCCGTAGATAAACAGTCTAGGGTATGAAAATGGCTCTGAGAGCCGATGGTGCGGCAAGTGTGCCGATGTTGCGGCATGGGAGCTGTTTGGAGCGGCTAAGAAGCCGAATGAAGAATGGTGGTAGCACAGGAGCTAATTGGTGTGGCTAGGAAGCCTTATGGTGAACGTTGGCAGCACGGGAGCTGCTAGATGTGGCAAGGTAGCCGTTTGGAGATTGGTGATAGCACGGGAGCTACTTGGTGCGGCTAGGAAGCTGTATGGAGAACGTTGGCAGCATGGGAGCTGCTAGATGCGGCTAGGAAGCCGTTTGGAGATTGGTGGCAGCACGGGAGCTGCTTGGTGTCAGCTGGGAAGCCGAATGGAAGCAATATCATAGAGAGAACAAAAGCTGCCCATACAGCTAAGCTGATGAAATCCACAGACACACTATCGTCGGCACAGGTGCAATAGTTCAGTGAGTATAAATAGGCTGCAGCACTTAATCAAGCTTCACCTGTGGATGAGGCATCACTTCCTGAGACGTGCCGAACGCCTAGCAACAGGAGCAACAGGAGTAACCCCGTCCTGCCTGGGAAAGCTGTCAGAAAGGGTCAAGTCATGACTGCGACTTGTAACAACTGAGCTAGAGTAGGGCACATCCATTATCTCCATTTCATAGCTAAATTAAATTTAGAGCCATAACTGTTTTTTTATTATAATATTGGTTTGAGGAACCAAATAAAATAAGATTTTGTAAGTCAAAAACTAAACACAAAACAGTCACATAAAAGAGCTAAACAATAAGAGTATGGTTCCCTATGTTCAAGAGCTCACAACATACAATGTAATATTCCATATTCTAAAACCATACAGTTATCTGCATCTGTGAGATATGATAAAACGGTAAAGAAAAAGCACCACATGCGTTTTTTTCCAGCACTGAGTGAACTCAGGTAGACATACAATGGATATTGTGCATGTGTATATAACATCTGTATTTTATTTCCTTTTTTCATAAATGACATCTGGATTTATGTGGAATAACTGCACTGTATTCATATTAGGACTATTACATTGTATGTTGTCAACGCCTGAACATAGGGAACCCTACTCATATTTTTTAGCTGTTTAATTATTTGTGTTGAGTTACACACATTTTGGGCCCCTGGTTCATATTGGCTACTGTAGTGAGGAGCGCAGGAGTAGGTTATATACAATTTTTACTTCCATCATATTAAAGAGCCTACAATGCAACCCATTGGAATGAAGAATCAACAACATTGATGAGGTCTAGTCAAATCAAGTATTTGAGATAAAATACCAAAACTCTGCAAACCAATCCTTGTATTGTGAAATCCTTATGCTACTGTAAATGTCTTTCATCATGTACTATTACTTGATTATGCTTAAACCTGTTCTTTCACTATGCAAGGGAAAAGAAGCACATATATATTCATGTCCCGCACAGATCATCAGCCTAGTTCATCAGCCTGCAGCAGAGCTACATAGGAGGATTATGGGAATGATACGCAAGACAAATGCATATTCTTTCTTTTTTCCTCCTTTAAGATAGAGTAAAATATTGTAAACTGTTAGATGCAGTGGAATAAGAAGCAATATGACTTCTTAATGTTATATGGCAATGAAATTATAGATTATTTTATGGTAGGATTAATATATGCCATGCTCAAATATCAAACCTTGTGTCATGCTCTGGATTCTCATCACACTGAAAGCGTTCCAACTGCTGAGCTGCCCTGAGCCTCTCTCTACAGTGTTTAGATGTCACACACATGTGCATGGTATCCATTCATCACTGCTGTGAGAGAGAGTGCTCTCTCAATCCTCCTGCAGAACACTGTGGTTTGTGGGTGGGAGAGCAGGACATCCTGATAGAGTTAGGATGCCGACACCTGTCGGTAGGTATTCTAACCCTACCCCCTAACTCTAACCCTCCGTCCCTGCACCCTAAACCTCCCCCCTAGTACCTAAACCTAACCTCTCCCCCGAAGCCTGAACCATCCCTCCCCCTAACCCCACTACTTATCGTCAGGATACCGGCGCCGGGATTCTCACTGGTGTCGGGTTTCCGGCACCGGAATTCTGATCTCCAGCATCCTGCGCACTGAGATTTAAACTACATCCCGCTCAGGGGCGTTTCTAGTGAGGAGGGGGCCCATATGCAGTCTCGGTCATGGGTCCTCTCCTCTCCGTTCAGCAGCCGGCAGCGTTCTGAGCTGTGCGCGGCCAGCACCAGAGTTATAGATTCTGTGCCCAGAGTCTATAGCGCATGCACAGGTCACAGGGAAAATGGCCGTGGCAGGCATTTTTCCTGTACTGCGCATGCGCAAAAGACAGGAAAATGGCCACTGCGGCCATTTTCCAGACGTTTTTACAGTGCCGGAACCCCACGCCGACGTGGGACTGCGGAGAGGTAAGTATATTATGGGTGCAGGGACCCCTGGCCCGTGTGCCCCGCACACCCTGCACCTATTATAGATACGCCCCTGATACCACTGGGAGGTATGGTATATAAAATGCATGCAAAATCATATTTTACATATAAATATGACAACACATAACAGCTGCTCACACATAACAGGTATCTCTTCACATTTTGAAAAACAATAGAAATCTGCGCTATAGGATGTTACTGTTATAGCAGCTCCACATAAATAAATGATCAATAAAACGTAAAATACAGAGCACTTGTAAGTCTGATATAAATGTGCAAATGCAATACCTGTGGGAATAAATAATTAGTAAGTCTAGGCAATGTTTATAGCTCTTTTGAATATTTAAAGTCCCTAGAAATTTGAAGGGTTCCGATATAATGCCATGCAGTGCGGTGTATGATTAGAGACAGATCGGGTGCTCTAACTAACTGTCCCTGATACTGCCTACCTTGCGACTTCTGTCTATCGCTCCGTCTGGCTGGTTCCCTCTGATCTTGTCCGTCTTGTTCATCCGTGTCAAACAGCGCAATGCTGTGACAAAGGGCCAGCAGCCTGAAATGCGTTGATTTAGCGCACACCGTACTGACAGTGATGTCACAGCATTGCACTGTTTGACACGGACGAACAAGACGGACACTATCAGAGGGAACCAGCCGGACTGAGCGATAGATGGAAGTCGCAAGGTAGGCAGTATCAGGGACAGTTAGTTAGAGCACCCGATCTGTCTCTAATCATACACCGCACTGCATGGCATTATATCGGAACCCTTCAAATTTGTACGGACTTTAAATATTGAAAAGAGCTATAAACATTGCTTATACTTACTAATTATTTATTCCCACAGGTATTGCATTTGCACATTTATATCAGACTTACAAGCGCTCTGTATTTTACGTTTTATTTCTTCACATTCTACTATACATCTTAAAAATCCTTGACTTTATTTTGGGTAAAATAAAAAAGCTTATTAAATCCATTGTTACTTTTTTTAAAACAATTATGTTGAGTATTCATAATTATTTAGCTATATTGTGATTCTTGCAGTACATTTTGCTTTTTCCTACTGCACTAAGTGATACAATACATCATAAAAGAAATGTTTAAACTGAGCGCAGACATACAATTGGGACAATTCTGTTTATAGACAGATGGACCAGACAGACACAATAGAAGTATCCTGCCTATAGCAAAACACAGAACACAAAAAAAAAACTATTTTATTAAAGGAACAAAAAATCTGAGCTACACTGATAATTTGTTAAAATATGGCAGACATTTAAAAATATACATTAGTTTTTATGTATAGATGCTGTGCAGCATTTGGGCAAATGTTCTGTTTTCACTCCCTCTAGAATTTCTATTAATCATCCTACTGACAATCTTTTTTATGTAATTAAAAATTATGCAGTCGGCAAATACCCATAAGAACAATTGAGAAGCACTGAATCATTATGATTGGGCTATATTCTTTCCATTTGTTTTTCATGCGATAATAAAGCAAGTCATAAAACATTTGGTTACTGAAGGTAATGACATGGTAAGGACACAAAAAGTGTGCATCTGCTTTACAAGCTGCTTCCAGCACAAATGCAGAGTTATCTGAAAGGAACATAGACTGAGGCTCATACAGATGCAGCAACAGCAGTGATGTTACTAAAATACATAATGTATTTATTTACAATATAACACTGTAAGCATCACAACAGTAAAGGGGCCTATCCATTAGCAGATGTTTTTCTGAACGATGAAAGACAAAAGATATCTATTGAAAATTCCGGTGTACATGACAGTTTTTGCAAAAGACGAACGATGAACAATATCGCATGACATCATTCAGGGAGTGGATTTTTTTCTCTCCAGTGCTTTGTAGCTGCTGTTAATATCGTTTATCGTTCGTCGTTTACCCCATATAAACTGCCAGATATTTCTAATATCTGGCAGCAATATGCGATAATTGGCTAACATGTTGGAGAGACAAAAGATAAAATTTATCGGCCTTGGGAGTGCGCATCTGTCATCGTTCAGGGCCTATCCATTAGCAGATAAATTGAACGACTGAACGATATATCGTTTAGTCGCTCAATTTATCTGCTAATGGATAGACCCCTTAATATAGTGTTCAGTCTTCCCTGGAGAGATTTATTATTATAAGTTATTGATTACTCTTTGCCACTTAATTGTTTCTTTTATGTTTTTCTAGATTAATAAAATAACTCAAACATCCACTTTCTACAAAAAGCCAAGAGATCTAACTATGCCTTGTTATTGGGGAAATCTTTAAACCACAAATGCAGGACTGTAACTATAAGTTGGCCAGGATGACACTAGCAAGAGGCATCGGTTCAAGAGGGGCATCTCCTGGCTCAGCCACCCACAAATTTTAACCCCTGCGCACCCGCATCTACCAAACACTGGGCAAGGCTTTCTGCAAATTACCCCAGTCTTGCCTTTGCTTTGAGCTGCTAGCTCTAGGGTACATCACAAAGCTAGATCGGAAGTGCAATGCATGCCACGTCATGTCTTTGTGATGCAGGTGAGCAGACATATTAGTTAGTGAAGTCCTTCACTTTGCTAGTGGCTTCTAGACCACTAGATACAGTACTGGTCATGTATTTACATCATAATAAGATTACAAAGTGGAAAGCCACAGCACAATCACATCACATGCCATATTTTGCGACTGGACATCAAAATAAAGATTCACTTTTTGACAATAAATATATATACGGAGGTGAGTCAAATATTATCCGCACTCCAGTTATATTAAAGCGTCTGTTGGCCGCACTGTCTTATCAACGCTTTCCGTACTAAGTCGCTGTCTCCCCAGTCACTGCTGTACCGGTTTACGTCAGTTAATTTGTGACTGCAGTGCAAGAAAAAATGGCTACCCCGTTTGTGATTTGCACGAAAGAAGAGCAGTGTGCAGTTATTTGTTTTTTATGATCTGAGGGTACCTGGTACCAATATTTATCGAAACTTTGTGCACAGTATGGAGAAAGTGTTTTGTTGCGAAAAAGTTTGTATGAATGGATAGAGAAGTTCAAAGAAGGTCGCACAAGTGTCAGCCATGAAGAAGGAGCCGAACATTGAGCATGCACGTGAACTGATTCTGTTGGATGTACGAGAGACAGTGGATTATGTTGCAAATCATTTGCAAATCAGCCATGGTACTTCCTATGCAGTAATCCATGACAGACTTGGGTTTTGTAAGTTTTGTGAGAAATGGGTACCAAAACAACTCACGGAAGAGCACAAGCAGAAGCGTTTGGATATCTGCAAACAAAATTTGGGCCGATACTCTAAGGAAGATGAAAGTTTCTTAAAAAGAATCATTACTGGTGACAAGACATGGATTCATCACTACGAGTCTGAGAGTAAACGGCAGAGTATTGAATGGAAACATCCTCAATCGCAGAAAAAGTTCCAAAGTCAACAATCATTTGGAAAATTGATGCTTACAGTTTTATGGGATTCTGAAGGGCCAGTATTGGAACATTATCAGGAAAAAGGTTCATCAACAATCAACAGTGGTCATTACAGTGAGATGCTCACTGAAGAGCTGAAGCCTAAAATTCAAACAAAATGCAGAGGTCTGCTATCCTATGGTGTTGTGCTGTTGCATTACAATACACGTCTGCACACCACTGTACATACTGTTGACACTCTCCAAAAACTTCCTTTGGAGGTGTTAAAGCATCCTCCTACAGTATATTCCTGATCTTGCCCCATCAGCATGGCCAGATAAAGGCTTGTGGGGGCCCTAGGGCAACTAATTTGTTGGGGCCCCCTTCAAGCCACACAAAGCCTACCCTCTCAAGTCACAGGAAGCCTACCCCCTCTCTCCACCTAGAAAACTCCACACAGAGCCTTTCCCCCCCAAGTCACACAGAGCCTACTGCCTCCCTCTCCGCCCCTGATTACTTACCTGACCACCTGATTGCATCGGAGCTGCTCCTGAATCCCCTCATTAGCGACAAGGACATGTATCATGTGACGCTGATGAGGGGACTCAGGAGCTGCTCTTCGTTGTATGCAGAAGCACTGACTGTGCTGCTGCATGCATTAGAACAGCTGCAGTAACTGAGCCCCCATTCTGGAACATATGCCGTTGGACACTTGTTCTCAGCAGGGTCACACTGACCCTGTGTAGGGGCACCTCTATGGGTGGGGCCCCCGGGCAACCGCCTCTGTCACCCCCTCTTAATCTGGCCCTGCCCCTCAGACTATGACTTGTTTGGTCCCCTAAAAGAAGCCCTAAGACGACAAAGATTCACGTCTGATGAAGAGGTGAAGGCAGCGGTTCATTCATGGCTCGTAGCTCAACCTAGAACATTTTTTAATTAGGGAATACGAAAGCTTGTTGACAGATGGACAAAGTGTATTGAAAAGCAGGGAGATTATGTTAATAATGTATTTGTCTATTCTGAAAGTTGAGTAAAATAAACTCTACAGCCAGAGTGTGGATAATTTTTAACTCACCCTCGTTTTCAGGTTTATGCACAAACCTACAATAGAAAGCTAGGCAAAGACTGATTTTCTGGGAGCACTTCCATGGACCGATAAGTTGAGGTTCATCCTGAAATGCAAGCAGGTACACTTGCACACATCAGGAGACATTGGGATTCTGCTCATAAATGCCCTTTATGATTTTGCTCAATAGATTCTGGCATTGTCAATAGAAAGTGACAATCAAACAACTGGGCCACTGAAAAGAGTAATAGGCCCCACACACAGAGCTATATAGCAGCCGATCCAATGGATTGGAACAAAATTGCTGCTCTATCGTTCCATGTGTTTCTATGATATCAGCTAGTCTGGGGCGTTTCTAGAGAGGAGGGGGCCCATGTGCAGTCTCCGACACGGGTCTCCCCTCCTCTCTGCCCGGCGGCCGGCAGCGAACTGAGCTGTGCGCGGCCAGCGCCGGAGTTATAGACTCTGGGCACTAGAGTGTGCCCACAGTCTATAGTGTATGCACTGGTCACCAGGAAAATGGCCACAGTGGCCATTTTCCCTGTATTGCGCATGCGCAAACTATGAGAAAACGGCCACCGCGGCCATTTTCCAGTCATTTTACAGCACCGGACCCCCGCGCCGACGTGGGACTCCAGAGAGGTAAGTAATATTATGGATGCAGGGTGTGCGGTGTGGGGCTCCCCTGGACCCAGGGGCCCGTATTCCCCGCACACCCTGCACCAATTATAGATACACCCCTGCAGCCAGTGTGAGCTCCCGTAGGATTGTACAACACTCCTCCAGATCTTACCTGCTGCACAAGAGATCTGGTGGAGTGATGTGCAATCCCATGCATTCTTATGCCGGGGGGCGGCATATGGGGTGGTTGGTCAGCAAATCGCTCCGTGTGTGGGGACCGTCCTATATGTCGACCGTTGGATCGCCGGCTACATATCGTACCGTGTTTAACCGGCTTAAGACAGAGCTACTGAAAAAAAATTGGTGAAATTGGAGGGAACTAAATAAGTTTATGGATAGATTACTCTAAAATTAACAACACAATAAATATGTGCTTTATAAATACAGATTGTATCTGCAGAATACCATTAGTAGAATTAAAATTAACAATTAATAATTCTGAGATATGCATGACTACCACGAGACAACTAATGAGGCCATTACAATTAGCATTGTTATTAGACGATTTGCAATAGAACTATTAATATTGTTTTCTTTTAATTGGCAAATGAAAGTTAATAATAATTTGACTTCAATAAATCATGATAAGACCAATGCATAAAGTGCATGGAACATAGCCTTCTATATGCACAATTTATGTGAGAATGAAAATGCAACAATACAGTAGGTGCCACTGATATTTCTAATCTCATTCTAATCGCAGTCCTATTTCTGATATAGAGATTTTAGCACACTGGTCTTTAATTGCAAATTAGCAGTGTTACTGATCGAGTAAGCTGTCCCTGTCTGACCAATGCTGAATTGCCCCTGATGCTGAATAGGCACCATAGTAATAAAACAGTAGGATATATTACGTCCCAATTCTTTCACGATCTTAACAACACTATTTACTACAATATGCATTTTAAAAGCAATTGTACTGTGATATTTTTGACTAAATCCACATTGCGAATTTAGGAAATATCACTTGGATGTACTAACATCTGCATGCAGGGACAGAGCTCGCGATACCTTTGGTAATTTTCAAATACTTTCACATTTCTTTCCTCTTCTAAATTGGCCCAGTGATATAAAGTTAAGAATTTGATTAACTTTAGGACAAGCTTTATAGTCACATCCCTACATTTACTTATGTACAGTAAAAATAAATGTAATCAAAGAGCTACAGTATACTATCACCACTGCAATAATACAGTATCTAAATAAAGTATAACACAAAACAGTAATCAGAGTGCCCTGAAGTTTATTGGTAATAAACAAGTTAAAAACCCTTAACTGATATAACATAATTGATTTGATTAATTCAATGTAATTTATGATTAAAGTGAGCTCAAACATAAATGTAATAAGATTGCAATCTACACCAACAAATAAGGAATTCAAAGCACTATTGAATTTTAATAACAAATATTTGTATTCCAAAGTAATGCTGAAATTACAAAAAGACAAGATAAGTGAATATTTGTACATTTTTACATATATTGTTCTTTGTCAAAAGCAATATACTACTTATAATGCAAACATTAAATGTAGTGCTATACTTAGAGCAATACTTCCACCTGCTTTCTAAAGTTTGTATCACATCAGCACTGATTCTTATTGAAGCAAAGACCTATAAAACGATGGCACTTGGATGATAATCCTTAGATTTCTTTGGTGGATGAACAGCCATGGTAGCCTCCTCCTTGAAGATTCTAGGATGCATTGTTCAACCTAAGGGCTGGTCTTGCTTTGAATATGGGGAATAATATACTATTAACCTAATAAGTAAACATAATTTTTATATTCTTGCTTGATCAATGTCATATACATATTTTATGCCTGTCATTCTTTCTTTGTGCTAGTTTCATGGTTGTAATCTTGATAACCCAACCCATTACAGATGATAACAGGTGTATAATAATAAAATATTTTTGGCAAAGGATCTTTATGATACTTTGCCTCATGTGTAGGTAATGGAATTCATCTAAGTACAAACAGTTAAAGCCCCATACATCAGCAATCAGAAATCCATAATTGAACAATTTGAAGATTTGTTGCCCTGGTTTTAACCTGGGTTATGAGACTTAAGCTGGCCATTCACCAGACCAACTTTCCTCCAAACATCCAACTAGTTGGTTGGAATGAAAATTCGATAATGCATGGGAGCAAATGACAATCAGCCATTTGCTCTCAAACACCAGAAAACGACCTTATTTTGTGTTTTCTGGTGCTTGGGAGCAAATTGCTGATTGTCATTTGCTCCCATGCATTACCGTATTTTCATTCCAACCAACCAACCAACCAACCAGTTGAAAGGTTGGAGGAAAGGTGGTCTGCTGTATGGCCAGCTTAATGATAGTGACTGGGTTAAAACAGCTGAGGGGAGGAGCCATAAGGCTTTGCTCCATCTATTCGATAGTGCCATCTTATGATAGATTACATGCTTTATATACTACTCACTTAACATAGGATCTGTTTCAATCTGTTTTAGATGATAGAAAACATATTCATTGTAAATTTAGTTTTATTGTAACATTAACTCTGCAGTTATCAGAATGACTTTTTCCACCACTATAATCAGCAAGAAACTTTAATAAATCACTGAGTCCCTATTCAGTCTGATGTTACCATGTTAATAACAATCTCCTTTCACACAAACAAAAAAGACACATCATACAGCTTTTATTCAATAGCATAAAGATATGGGTATACACTAAAATAGAAAAGCATAAAATGATATTATTCTTCAGACATGTAGTGCTATCACAGATTATGTTCCAGTAAAGAGCCTTTTGTACTGCAATACATCTTCCTATTTCATACTGATGTCATATATGGAAGATTATGGATCCTAGACAGGAAGGTCACTATTCCAATGCTGCATTATTGTAATCATTATTTACCTATACATATATAACTAAATGGTGGGAGTTTTTCCCATTTCCTTTCCACCATGAGGTTTCAAGATGTAATC
Source organism: Taudactylus pleione (assembly GCA_031769625.1). NCBI lineage: Eukaryota > Metazoa > Chordata > Amphibia > Anura > Myobatrachidae > Taudactylus > Taudactylus pleione. The sequence continues at coordinate 16,559,762 of JAUIMM010000608.1, forward strand.
AGGCCATGATATACTGTAGAAGATCAGAAACACATTGCATATCATGTTGTTTCTTTTCTATAGGAATACCTACTGTCTGGAGCAGAAGAATTGGGTCTATAGGAGATAAACCCTACACTGAGGAATATGAGAGGTCTGGGAGAGCATGTAAATATTTAAAATAGGGCCACAAAAATGTCAGTTATTAATAAATGGATGAAATATTTAACATACTGGACACATACATAGAAGCACTTCAAATATATCAAGTAATGGGGCTCACATCTAGCCAGTATCAGGGCAATTCTCTGTTCTGCCCACACCAGGGTATGTGACAAATGCAACATGTTGGATAATCTTGATGCCCTGATTCCAACCCAAAAATAGTCGGAATCATCAAGTCAGGAATTTAAACATGTTAAATTCCCCTGATTCCCAGACAGATCACCGATCGGCAGAACAAATTGGCATAGGCAGAACAGGTAATTGGGCTGTAGATGTATGGCTAGCATTATGCTTGAAAAAGCAGCGCACTGTCATTATTTTAAGGAAAAATACACATTGGCTTGCATCAAATATATTAGGAACAAATGTTTTTTTAACACAACATAATAACTGTGAGCTTTAATAACTGTGATTTTCCATTTTTTTGAGGCCCACTGCCCCCTTGGTTCCATAAATTATTCCAGTTCCCCCCAGAATTATTAAAAATTATGCCCACTCTCTCTACAGGAATATCCGGGAGACTGTGTGGTGTGATTACACAATTATCTGTAAATCACACCATCATAGCCCTGTGGATGGGGCTAAATGACACCATTTCTGACTCCTCCCCTTTACAGTAATCACCTCTATCTCCCCTCTGGGAAGACAACCTGAGAGAGAATAATAAATATAGGCAAGTATGACATTTTTATTTAATAAATTACATAAAACAGTAATGACTAAAATTCATAATGGAATTAAAAAATGTATTTAATTAATATTTTATTGAATTTTTTTATTACATTTATTGTATTTTCCACACAAATTTACAACACTGCTGGCAGGTTAAATCCCTTCCCACATTCAGTGCAGGGGAAGAGTACTCTGCCGCTTGGCACTCATGTGCCTGTCTATATATCAATAGCAATTATGTGATCTTCTCAGTGTCACTGTTCTCTTGCCAAATTCAGTTCAGTGCTTCTTGGTAGCACTCTATAGCACTGATTCTCTTCCTTCTTCTTCAGAGCTCTCCTCCTCGTAGCCTACCTGCTCATTCTCCCCTTTGATCTCCATTTAACTTGCACTCCCATTTCTGGTTCAAAGTCTCTATTTCCACGTCCCTTCAATTCCCTGGTCTCTTCTTATGCTGCCCAGGAATGGCTAAGCCCCTGCAATTGTTGTGTATTCAGCTGTTTCCTGCAATATCTGGGTCCCGGCAGCACATGTCCTTGGTGTAGTTCATTTCAGAACCCACAAGTGGCAGAATTAGTGACATCTAAGTCTCGGTAATGTGCAGTACCTACAGTATTTGCCTTGGGTGCCACTTCCTATGCTTAGTATGTCTATCTCTCTAGTGTGCCATGGATACCCTATTGACTCCTAGAGCTCACCTATGGAAAACAAGCACACCCCCTTTGACCGGTATCACCCACTTTGGGAATCACTGGTATAGAAGAGTGGTGGTTGACCCTCTGTAGAGTAATGTCATTTAGTTTAGTTAATCTGGGTAACAGATACTGCTATGTAGTGTCATCCTTGGCCATGTCAACCTACATTTTGTCTTATTTTCTCTGCAATTTTTAGTTCTCAGAATTCAAACACTAGCTGGTGCAAGAGTAATGCTGGCAACTTGCTGTTGATTTAATGGGGAAAGACAGATATTCTTGAATACAAATAATCTTTTGTGCTCTATGGTGCGGATTGCATTTGATTATACACACTATGCAGACAAAAGTGATTGGACACTGACAGCAATGATATTTTATTGATGTCAGTGTAGGTCCACCATGTGCAGTGATTACTGCAGACTCAATTCTTGGCAAACTGTACACGAGTTCCTGCTGGTATTTTTTGCCATTCCGTCTTAAGCATAGTTACCAACTGTGACACTGATAAGGTCAAGTTGGCCTAGAATGCACCTGTTGCTCCAGTTCTTTTGGGTGAAAAAGATGCTGTAAGAAACAAATTTTAATGTCTCTACTGGGCGAAAGAAACACTGCAGGAAACAATGCTCAAAAGAACAAAAATATGAATATATATTTACGTAAAACTGTTGCTCAGTTAAATTCTTTTATCCACACACCATGCAATCGCCAAAAGGTGTTACAAGACAATTTACTGTCCTCAATGTGACAGATGTGTCCTTTAACACTCTGTGGCTTCAATCATAGCAAATAGCACTTTTTGGCGTGCCAGGCCTCGAGTTACTTGGCCGTACCGAGCAGCATTTCGTTCATAATGGGCATCTTATTCACAAAAATAAAACTACTGAAAGCAACAAATCTGTATTACTAGTGTATACAGACCACTGTGATTTGTGAGTTTTGTACATCTTTGTACGATTGAGTCTGAATCTGTGCACAGATGTCTCCGATGTAAATAGCCGCAGATTTCCCCACGCCAAGCTCTCAAGTGCTTAATCTGTGACTTGCATGTGTATAAAACCAATTCCTGTGCAGCTAACTTTCAGCCCTGCATCTCTAGCACATTGTGGGTGGCTTTTACACTAATTCTGCAATGTGTAAAAGATGTGATAATTAAAGAAAAGTATGGCATGTTACTCTTCTTGGAGTATCTCAATGACACTGGATGTCTCGCACCAAATGGCATATACACACTATGTGTATGCAGGCCAGTACAGAGCCCCAGTACTTTCGGGGACATGACCTAATCATGGGAGGCATGGCCTCTCCTCCCTTAGAAAAACTGAAATAATTATTTGCAGTGCCACACGCTGAAGAAGGGGGGACACCGTGAGCAACTTATCCAGGGACAAATCTGAGTGTGGGCATGACCAGTGTGTTTGCTTCCCCCCCACAGACAGAGGAGGCTGCTGCTGCTCAGCAACCTTCCTGGCTCATCACACAGCAGCTGGACTGCTAAGCCAAAGGTAAGGGAGGGAAGGATAGGTGGCGGTATAAGAACCCAGGGCCCTCCATCAAGCCTGAGCAATTAGTATCCCCCCCACTCAGCACCCCTGCATGTATGAGACACATCTATGATATTCTCCTTGAATTCCTAGGTAGCTTCTATCATATGAAGCAACGGCACCTCTTGGAAACTCCGCTAGGGACAGTTGTAGAATCTGCATGAAATAGCAACAAGGGTGAGTCCTAGGGGCCTATTCATCATCACTTATTTTTTTTACAAAAGTAGGTGACAATTAACATTATCATATACTGTTGTAAAAAGTGTCAGGGCCATTCATCAAGTTCCAAAAAAAGCATTTTTTTTGGAACTTGATGGTGTTACTGAAACCATCCTAAGATGGCGTACAGCCCCCAATAATCTTCACAGGCTACTGTTTACATGGCAGCCTGTGACGATTTACAGGCCCCTTAGTGCTATAATTTCAAATATACAGTATATGTACTCCTAAATAAACTCCAGTAATTGGCCAAGTACCAAAAATAATAAATTTTTACCACTGAAGGACTCCTAATGCAGACAGTCATTTGCAATTGCCATACTTTAGAAACGTGCATTGTTTTCAGTTCCTGCTGTTCCCTTTTCCTATACATTAGGTTTTGCAGGTTCCTTATACTGCATATTCCAGTCATTTCTACATACAGTACAAATCAGTCTAAGCACTGCCTGTCTCTGTTCATTTGGCCTACTGTACTTCCCCGCAATCTTTCTACATTTTCTTAGCACTAACAATCCCTTGTTTGACATTCACTTTCTTATTAAATCTCTGGGTGTAAATGGACAAAGCAATGTGTTTCATTAGTGTGCCTGGTATTTTCAGTTTCAACCTTTAATTTAGCTCTCCATTCAGTGTGGACAATTGCAAGCAAGGTGCAATGCACTTGGAGCTCTGGCATATGGATTTTTTGACCACTGTGGTGTTCGTGAAACTCTGGCATTACATATTTAAAAAGCATTCTCCTAGTAACTTGAAAAGTGGAACAGTCTTTGCTTGGCATACAAGAGTGCTTGTAATGTCAAACAATGGAAACGATGGGAAGACTTTTCACATTTTGAATGAGACTAATTCCTAGCTGGAAAACTATAGCATTCAATAACACCCATGTGCACACAAACAGCCTGTCACTGAAAATATGATGCCATTCAAATGCCATTGAGATTACACAACTTCTGCACCAGTCACACAGATTCAGTTTAATGTGCACAGCATAAAGTGACTAGCTCATTATACTCACTGCATACCTCAATCCTAACTTTGTCCAGATGGCTTCTGTGCAAGTTCCCGATATTTTATACAATATAAATGTTTTATAAAACCTGATGCAAAGTGGGCTCACAGGTTTCACAAACCATAAGAGTTTAGGCACTGTCTTCTCAACATAATTTCAGTTCTTTAGCAAAATGATACAAGCAGGGAATGAAAATACAGAATTAGGGACCTTTTTTATCAATATTCTCCAAATGTCTCAGTCAACTACTATACCGTTTTCATTTTGCCACAAATTGCAACAGAAATTATTTTGAGAGCCTATTTTTCAAAATTCCCCTGCCGGGATAGTGGCTCTGATAAGAGCCCCTACTGACAATGAGTAAAGAGAGTAAAATTCGGTTCGGACCTTGCCAACGGAGAGGAACCAAAGGAGGCTACAATCTAAAGATGGTGTTAGATATTAGGGCTAAATTGGTAATTTTTAAATTCCCCATAAAAATCGACGGAGATTGCTTAGTTTAAGCACACAGAAACAATGGGACCACCACAGAAATCTCTGATATATACTGTATATATAAATATATATATATATATATAAATATATATATATATATATATATACTATATATATATATATATATAGATTGTAAGCTTGCAAGCAGGGTCCTATTCAGTGTCGGACTGGGTCATGAAGGCCCACTGAGGGAATGCAGAGATAGGGGCCCATACTTAGGGGTGTGGCCAGCTTCCAGAAGGGGTGTGACTAGCCTCCACAGAGGCTTGGCTGACCATAAGAAAGTGCATGGTCTGGGCCCTTTTAAAAATATATATACAGTATAAAGTAAATACTGTTAGTGCATGCATGATAATGTAGCAGATTAATAACAGGAATAGTTTGTATGAAATACACCATAGTCCTGTGCAGTATATTGTAACATATGTACAGTATATTGTTTAATTGAAGTGCACAGTCTGGAACCTGATCCCTAGAGGAGGGGGTGGGCCCTCAGACAGTGGGGCCCAATGGGGGGTTCCCCTGTACCCCTGTGGGCCAGTCCAACCCTGGCCCTCTTACCTTTATGTCTGTCTTTTACTACCCAGTGATGTTCTATTAATGTTGCTTCCATTTGTAAAGCCCACTGGAATATGCTACACTATATAAGAAACTGTTAATATAATATATTATATATATATATATATATATATATATATATTATATATATATATATATATACAGCAGCAAAAACAGACTTATCGTCATGCTCTTTATTGGTCACTTTTAATTATGCTCTAAGGGCCTGATTCAGACCCGCTTGCAAGCGCATAACGCTCGCAAGCGGGTTGATGGTGGGCCAGTGCGCACACGCGCAAAAAGCACTCACTCCGGCCCTTGCATCCAAAAGGGGCGGCTGTCGAGCTCGCCCCGTTCGGTAGGCAGGGAGGGGAAGTGGCTGGGCAAACGGAGGCGTTCCTGCAGGAATGCCTGCCATTTGTGGGCGGCCCTACTGACATCACTCGTGATGTCAGTAGGTGGACTTCCTGCTCTATTAGAGCAGGAAGTCCACTGGGGCTTGCGGCCACGAGACCCTACCGTAAGGGTCTCCTCGCAGGCCCGATGGACCATCGCGACCATCACCTGGCCGCTCGCATAAGCTGTGGGTGGTCACCCACAGCTATGCGAGCGGGCAGGAGGCCGCAACTTAAAAAACAAGCGCCCGCCCTGATTCAGAGCGAGTGCTCGCTTTTTGCGAGCGGCTCTGAAGCAGGCCCTAAGTCTATTAAATACTGTATTCTGTTTTCATTGAAGAACACCTTTAGCTTAGATTTAAAAAAATGTTTTACTACAGTATTTAAAAATCAGATTTTGAAACAACATAATCACTTATCAATCTTGTAATGCAAGTTAGACATTGATGTAAAAATGAAACCGCAAATGATCATTACACGAGGAACAGTAATTTGTATATGTCAATCCAATGCACTGGATGTGTGAATCTTTTATGCCATTTAGCAGCAAAATTTAATCCCAGCAAGAAATAACTGCTGTATCTGCTGCTAATCTCTTTTTCATATTTGAATTGTCCCTTTTCATACTGGAGAAGTGGCATGACTAAACATAATGATATTAAATCAATAACCAGAGTTTAAGGAGAAATGAAGGGCAAGATAAGTGCATTCAGTCAATTTTGAAAATATCAGATCAGGGTTGACTTTTTAGATAACTGTTTTGAATGCTGTGGGCATCCTAAATTGTGCATGCCAGAACTATAGACTCCACATGGACATTTTATGTAGATTTATTTTTACAGAAACATATTCCCATATAAATTCATAAAGGAAGGGGGAGGGTCTGCTTCAGGAGTATTAGGAAGATAAAAAAGATAAGAAAATGTGGGATGGGGATTTGGTTCAATGCATATTTTAACACCATATCATAAATAACAAAAGACAATCCACATTAGTCTTACAAGACATAGCTATAATAACTATAATATCAGTAACTCCAGTACTGGGGCAGAGTATAAAAGACAACCAGCTATAATTTAAAGGCTATCGTGTAAGGCTGTCCATTGCTAATAAGAGAGGCAAGGAGGAAGGGCCCCTTTTGTGTGTTCCACTGTTGCAAATAATATTAGCTTAGTATATTATTAATGATGAGCTAATTTAATAATAAATATTGAAATGTATTTTAATAAAATCTACAGCTTCAGAAATATCTAATTGTATCTATCCTATTATCATGTAAAGATTCACAGTTGAGATGTGCGTTGAACCCCGTGATTTGGTTTTAGTTCTAATTCATCATTGTGTTTTGGTTTTGGCAAAACCACTATTAGGGTTTTGGTTTGTGTTTTGGATCCCTTAAAAATTGATAACGAATCGGTAAAAACAGCTAAAATTATGTAATTTGGACCTGTATACATGCAATAAAAAAAAAACAGAGTTTGGTTTTTAAATCCGAGTTCTAAACTGACAGCAGGCCCGAGCCAGGACTTGGTCACACTCGGAACCCCAAAATGATTCCGAACTGGGACGTGATTTGACTTGAAACCCCTGAGTTCGGGTGTGTTTGTATTACATATCTAATTCATAGAGACTTCTTGGGATGTGTTTCCTCTTTTTCTGTGTTGTTTAGTCTGGAGCCAGTGTTCTCTAGAAAGACTGCTTTGAATAATAAGTGAGGGCAGCATATTTAGTTTGGTGTAAGAAGGGTATTTGTGCCTTGAACAATAGTAGCTATAGTAGTGGTGAAATCATGACCATTGCAAGATAATGACTTGCTGAAGATTTCAGTGAAGATGTAGAGATTTCTTATTGATGTTTATTGTAAATGACTTGGTGACTGTTTGGTTTGCATTCCAATGAAATCTAGTGTAAACTCATAACTCACCATACACAGGCAATTTTTTTCATGAAATTTTATATAAAATAAGGAACTTGTCATTTGTAGTCATTTAAACTTGCATATATTAGTTAAAATATTACACTACATTAATATTACTCTTACATCACTAGATTAAGTACTTAATTTTTGCACAAATGGTCTACTCAGCATTCCAGCTAGGCTCCTTTAGCGGGGCGCTGAGCCCTGCCCAATTCAAAAGGGCGGATTGCACCCTGCCCTTTTGGTGGTGCTCCACTAAAACAACATGGCAGGTGCCATCCCCACCTGCGGGCAGCAGTTTCCCGCAGGTGGGAATAACAGTGGTGCAGCGATCACTGCTGGTGAATAGATGCCGAGAATGTGCATATATTCACAGAGAGAGGAGAGCTTGGGGGCAGCCCGGACATGCCCCCAAAAGTGATGAAAAGGGGGAGTGTCCTAAAGGCATGCCCTTTTTTTCATAGCCACGTCCCCTTTTCAGGCATGCCCTTTCTAGGTCCGGTGCCCTGCCCAGCGCCAGACCTAGAGTGAACACTATATACTGTATGTTTTTCAACTGAGCCTGCATGTAGGCCACTGAAAAGTGGCACTGTGAATGCATCCCATGGTGTGTATGCACAGTGGCGTAGTTGTGATTGAGATGCATGGTTTCAAAAGTGTATTAGAAATAGTATTGGGTGTTCCTCGATTGGTGACTGGGAGGTTGCTAACAAGATGCATGGATATGTACCGTCTTATGGGCATGTTGTGGGAGTATCGTGGGCGCGTTGCATAACTGGTTGTGAAATCAGATGTTTAATCACTGACATTGAAGGCCATACTCTGATTTAGATTCTGCTCTAGTATGGAGCTGTTGCCAGTTTCGATGGTGTGTCCAATGGTTGCATCTAAAGATGCACCAAGCAGGATTGTAGTATCTACAGACGCACAATGTAGGTGTCCCAGTCCTTGCACAATCAGATGCATGGATATACACCAGGGGAAGGGTTGATACTAGCATTAGCACAAAGTTTCAGACATGACTTTGTCAAAGTACCCTAAAGCAGTTGCAGCAGCATGCAACACTGAATCAGCCCCTCAATGTTCAGATATGCTCATCCCAAGAATTTTGCTACAGCAACATTGCAGATTTTTCTGCGCATCTCTATGATGAGTGAGGAAATGTGTGATGTCGGTGGCTGTGAGGTGAGGGAGAAATGGTCAGAACCCTGGCACATCGTGGCCATCGCTTCCAGCTACAGTAAATTGCCCCCTAAGACAAAACTGTTTTTCAATATGTTACAAATATTTATTCATTTTGTACCTGATGCAAATGTGATGTGATTCAAAATAATACATTTATTAATAAAGGAATGATTTAATGCTAAGCCAGCAAACTCATTGCTATTTACATATTGATATCTTCTGCTGCTCAAGCATAACATTATTTCACAGATGTCTCTCAATTTGCAGATATGTTCTAATCAAAAAGGGCTAAATTTATTATTGATAGCTGAAAAACCCGGCGTTGCCCAGGTTTAAATCTTCAAGTTATTAAGTTTCATTATGTGATGTCATCCAAATACATCCAGTGGAAGGCCCAGAACAGGCTCTCTGGGTCAAAGTTCTGCCCAGCACACTCAGCTGTGAGGTCTGACTAGGACCCAAACACACCATTAGGCATCCCAGACCAATTGTCACCCCTTTGTGAAGTTTTCATCCAAATCAATTCAGTGGAAGGCCCAGAACAGGCTCCCCAGGTTAAAGTCCTGCCCAGCATACACCAACGGGAGGACCAACCGGGACCTCAATCTCCTAGTATGTCTTCTAAGATCCAAGGTTACCAGTCTGTGAAGTTTTTGTCGAAATCCATCCAGTGGAAGGCTCACAACAGGCTCCCCGTGTCAAAGTTCTCTTTAGCGTACACCAATGGGAGGTCCATAAAAGACCCTAACCCCCCTAAATCCTGACCAGGATTCAACTGGACCACCTCATATGGGTTTCATCCCAATCCGTGCAGGGGTGTATCTTCAAGTTATTAAGTTTTATTATGTGATGTCATCCAAATACATCCAGTGGAATGCCCAGAACAGGTTCCCTGGGTCAAAGTTCTACCCAGCGCACTTTGCCGTGAGATCCAACCGGGATCCAATCACTCAATTAGACCAATTGTCACCCCTCTGTGAAGTTTTCATCTAAATCCATCCAGTGGAAGGCCCAGATCAGGCTTCCCGGGTCAAAGTTCTGCACAGCGTCCCCAAGTCAAAGTTTTGACCAGTGTACACCAACGCTGACTGGAACCTCAACCCCCTATTATGTCTACTGGGATCCAATGTTACCACTCTGTGATGTTTTCCTCCAAATTTATCCAGTGGAAGGCTAAGAATATGCTCCCTCAGTCAAAGTTCTGCCCAGTATACACCAACGGAAAGTCTGACCAGGATCCTAACCTCCTAAAACCAGGTCAGGATCCAATTGGACCATTTCGCATTGGTTTCATCCCAGTCGGTCTAGGGGTGTCCAAATTAATTACCGGACAGACAAACAAACAAATAGACCAATGAATTTTAAGATAAAGTAAATATTACAACAATTAAAAAAAATTTACTTTTGGACATGTTATCAATTTTTTTCTTATATATGTCACTTTTGCAGTGCTCTATTATTACAGAATTTTAGTCAATGACCTAATGAAGCTTACAATCAAACTTCCCGACTGCAAATGCACTAAAACAATTTAACCTAGAGACAATTAACTAATCAGTATTTATATTTGAGGAAATATTGCAATTTTATTCAAAGCATGTATATTGTAAATCTAATTGCAATGTAAAAAATAAATAGGTGGTGAAGCTACACTGTAACAAAATAATAATAACAATATGGCAGGTTTCCTTTAAAAAGTTATCCATCTTCAACTTAAATAAATGTTTTAGTTAATAAATATGCCATCACTCTTTACTATAATTTCATGCTCTAAACAGAAATACAATATTTAGTTTGCACAGTAGCCAGTATCACCAGTATCTGTACTCCATGTCTGTTTAGCAAACTACATATCCCACAATGCATAGCTGCAGAGAGAAGCTTGCTGGTTAAGAAGCGTAAAGCCTAGAAATCCACTGTGTGATGGAGTGGAGGTCACTTGACAGATGGGTCTGGGTTCTGGGTCTGGGGAAGGAAAATAACTATGCCACATTTTTTATATAAAAAAAAAGCTTCTATGAAAACTTAGTTTAACTTTTCTTTAAAACACAAACAAATAATAAATACCTCCACATTTTTGAAAAATTAAATCAGAAAAACCAGTTGGTAAAATCTGCTGATACAGCCTCGGGTCTGTCGGAAGTAGCTAACAGTGGTGAGGGAGCCAAAAGAAATCCTCTTCGCAACCCGAGACTCCTTCTGCTCCCACAGTCAAGCTCCAAAAATATTGTATTTTCGGAGCTTGATGACTTTAGGTCCCCATACTAGTGTATGGGGACAGCGTGCCACATCGGGAGAGAAAGGTAAGCAGGAGATATCTGTAATATCTCCTGCTTTAGCTTTTTGATGAATGGCCCCAAAACTTCATATCTACAAAAGCAGGTGGAACTGTTCATTTTCACCTGCTTTTGTAGAAATTAAGTAATAATGAATAGACTCCTAAATAAGTTCTCACATTTAACTTAACATTGAATTTAATTATACTAAAATGAACGGAGAGCAATATATTGCAAATGGTAGACAATATACAGTAGATCGTCATGCATCACAACTGAGTAGGACCTTTGCTTAGTATTAAATTCTGTCGAATGGATTCAAACTTCCTAACCATGAAATTGCATATACTGAATATTACTAAGTTATTATGATGATAACATTTAATTTTCTTATAGATATTTTAATATGATTACAGTTTCTGTTTCCAGATATTAGTAGTTTGGAAAACAAAACTATAAAAGGACCAACTAAATAAAAGGGAGCAGAGGAGTAGCGTGGAACCATGGCAACTGGAGAATGACATGTCAGTGCATGTCATACAGCCCCCCCCTGTATCTAACTGTGCCAGTGGGGTATGGCCAGTCTGTAGGAGAATACTGAAGTGAAGAGAAAAACAGTAAACAGTGTCAGTATCGCGCTGGGCGAAGAGGTCCAATTGGGGCAATAGAATGCTTTGGTGATCTGAAATTAAGGGGTAGCTCCTTTGGCACTGCTTTATATATGTATAGCACCTAGGATCTGACTTTTATCTCCTTTGAATCATTGTTATTAGGGAATATGTCAGATTGTATTATATATTCTGATCATTTAACTTAAATTGACAGAATAAATGTGCTAGAGTGAAATTCCACAGGCTGCACAACTTATTACTGCAATTACTGCCCCAAGCAGCTTTCACTGGAGTGGGAACACTTATGAGAAGCTCCCTTCTTAGCTATGCTCCTACTTTGCAAATTTACATTTCACCTATATTAATGTGAGTGCTACTAATCATGTTCTGTCTACCACCATTGTTATTATTTCAGGTCTCCTAATATTTTTTTAAAAGAACTTTGAAATAACACTATGTGGTCATGCCAGGATACACCTCATTTCTTTAAATAGCAAACCAGTGAATTTTTTTAAATTCATAACTTATAATTGAAGTTTAGGATTTTTACCTCAGATGTGTAACTATTAAGTCCAGTGAAGCACAATTAATGAATGAATGAATGAATGAATGAATGAAAAGTGAGCGAGGGATGGGATCAATGAGTAGAGGGGAGAGGAAAGTGCAGATCAGAGAGGGCCAGTTACAGAAGTCAATAAGAAAAGAGAGGGGAAGGGCAAAGTCAATCAGAGAGGGCCAATGACAGAAGCCAATAAAAAAAAGGAGGGGAGAGGGTGTTGACAGAAACCAATAAGAAAAGGAGAGGGGCGGTGACAGAAGCCAATAAGAAAAGAGTGGACAGGGGCAATGAGATGATCGCAGGGTTGAGAGGAGAGGGATTAAAGAGGTGAGAAGTGGATGTAATCAATCTGACAGGAGAGGGGAGGTGACAGAAGATGATCACAGAGGAGGGAGGGCCGGAGGGGAGTCAATCTGGGCTTGAGGGAGTATGAAATGTAGAAACAGATCTCAGATCCATAACTTACAGTATTTAGGATAAAGAGCAAACAAACCGAGATAAAACGAACAGGTGTCCGTCACACTGTGCAGCGCCCCATGAATTCCGGAAGCCTGGATGGCGCCCTCTGTCCATTTTGGTGCCCGGAGCTCAGGCTCCACTGGAACCACCCTCGCTACACCCTTGAAAGGGAGTATAAACTTGGAAATACACATTGGTTTAACTATATCTATCATACTGTTATAGGGAAGGATTACCTTTAAGTTACCCAAATGTTTAAAATAGTAAAGTGATTTGAAAAATTATTATATTTTCCTTTACCTTATAGCAGTGTTTCCCAAACTCGTTCCTCAGGGAGCATTACAGTGCATGTTTTCCAGGTCTCACAGGATCACAAATGAAACAATTAACTCCACCTGTGGATCTTTTAAAATCTGTCAGCCAGTAATGAATATACCTGTGCACCTACTAGGAAATATGGAAGCCATGCACTGTTAGTGCTCTCTGAGGAATGAGTTTGGGAAACACTGCCTTATAGCATAAATAATTAACTACATTACACCTAACAAGATTTTAATACATAAAAAGGGGGAGAGGATGGGGGTGATCTACCAGCACTATAACCTAGATCTTGACGATTATATTAAAAAATAATTTAGTAAGCTGATAATACAATGTGAACAGTTATAATAATCATTCACATTTATTTTGAATAAAAATACCAAATAAAACAATGAAAACACAAAAAACATATAAAATTAAGACATATATCACCCTAATTATAAGTTGGTGTAGTAAAGTATATCATATACAGTAGCACTGAAGGTAGGACTACTGACTTACTTTCAGTCACGTTAATCAAGACAATTACACTCCCAGATGGATCAATAATGATAGATATGGGTGCTGTCAGGAGTGAATGATGGTCCAAGTAGTCTGTAATCTAATGCGTTTCATAGCTGGCTGTTACTTCATCAGAAGGACTTTAATATAACCTCTAACTCCATTGCAGGGTCTATATCATTTCTGGCTGTTACACAGATACCAGAGTATGTCATTATCAAATCTATACATATGTAGATGATGCACTGTTACAAGCACTGTCAAGGGGTGCACCAGATTTTAAGGGATAACCTATACATTACATTCCTAGTCTTCCTCAAGTCTCTAAAATTGTGCATCACCTTTTATATAACAAAAACAATAGAATATAGACATATAAGTGCATTTCTTAATAAAAAGAAACAGTGAATTGCTAACTGTACCATCATAACATTTTGCTGTACTCTAGAATTGGTTTGTACAGTTAGCACTTTGCCAAGATAGGTAAAGCAGTTGTTGGCATAAAAGATTTGTCAGCACCAGACACAATTTATATAGGGGACAATTTTAGAGATTTTGAATAGATATATGTGTTTTTCTTTTTCTTGCATATTGTCTGTAGGATGTGTCTGTAACCCCAAACACACAAGTTATTCTCATAAAGGGATATGGCCTAGACTTGGTCACCTAAAAATGAAGGCATCTTGTTCGGTCTAGTTTTGGATCCTGGGTGGATCCATTGTGTCTTTTCTCTGTGTTGGACTGTTGGGAAGTCTTTTTCAATTATCTCATTTTCAAGTTACATCTAAATACAATGGTTAAGCTTTTTCAAGAATTTATTACAGATGCATATCTTTTGATTACAATAGCGTGATAAGAGTGCATGCCACTGTTAACGTAGTGTGTTTCATTTATATATTGTTTAGTTATTTCCTGTGAGCACCAGATTAAGGAATATGCTGGTATTTTACAACACTAACTGTAAGTGGAACTTTGAATTGATAAATCTAGATTTAGGAAACATGTATTAACATAGGAGTATAGAAATAATATTGTTTGGGGCATTACTTCATCAAACCAAGCTTAGTGAATGAACTGAACATAATTCTGGCAAGCTGTCAGCATATACATTGGTTGTTTCAATAAATATGATTTTACAGTACATTGGTTTTGTTATGAGCAGAGAAAATAAAAGAGGTGAAATAGAGAGAGAGCGTGAGATCAAGCTGAGAAGAAATGTTTAAAGTGCAGAATGGCATTAACAAGGATTTGTAGTGTTGATTGGGTAACGCTTCAGCAATGACTACTTCCATTTAAACACCCACCTCTCTGAGAATATCACAAACAAGTCGTTGCAATACACCCACTCTCTTTATGTACTGTGGTGAAGTCTTAAAATGTCTACAATGATTAAATTAGGAAATAAACTTCCCAACCTATGAAATAATATTATCAATGTATTTTGGACATGTTGATTTCTCATTCATATTTTTATATTGTTGTAAATTAATAGATCAATAAATAAATAAATAAATACAACAGCTGCAAAACTAATACATTGTACTCTCCCGCCAAAGCTATTACCACCCACAGGGCATCCAACCTGTGTGACGGCTGCAGCCGAACCGCCCACCTTACAGCCTTGCATGCAGGGTAAATACTGACTGCTTTTGCATGTACTATACAGTAGCCCACAAATGCTGGAAAGCTTTATGTTTACTTTTCAGTTTAGATTTCAGCTAGGACATGCCCCCATTCAAATCTAAATCTCTCTGCTCATTTTAAATCTCCTCCTATTTAAATTTATACCTTGGCTTTGCCAAGGTACAAATTTAAATCAGCCCCATTGTGTGTAGCTTGCAATTGCATAGTGCATAAATAAAGAGAAACACAGTGCCACAAGAGACCAGGGACCATTAAGAGTACTTATATTTCAATGTTAACACAGCATATTTTGGAATTTTACAGAAATGTTATAAATGGTTTTACACAATCTTTAAATGTATTTTGCGTGCTTTCCTGGAAATGTGTTTAAAAGTTTTAACATGGCATGTCTATAAGCTACACATTATTGTGCTTTCAGTCAGGCAGTTTATGGCAGTCAAGTGCAATAAAAGTTTAATAATAACATCACGCTAGAGCTTTGAGTATTTGATGCAGATAGCTGTCCTATTGTTTATTAATTTTACATTATAAAGGTATTAGCCTGAAATGTGACTTGCATTAGCTATTCAGATACACAATGAAAAATTCAATAAATTATACCATTTTATGATAACTTGATATTACAAAACACTAGTCAATTCACAAATGACTGATTACCCCTGGCATAATTTACTTTCATCTAAAACCAATTTACTTTTATTCACCTTTTACATTTTCTTTCAAAATTCTGTTAGAAATTATATACCGTATGTCTTTTTTCGATTAAATAGTGTGATGTAATGCTCTGATGGCTAGTAGGCACACACTGTTCCTCAGCATGCTTCAGAAGAAGACAGCCTGTGCTCCCATCACTTCAATTGTTAGATAGTTCCAGCTATTTGCCAATCAGTTTGTGAGAGCCTCCTGACACTAATTGGTGAGTGGCTAGCACTATCCACCAAAGTGCTTTGAGTTGACTACTTAATAACAGTAGCATTCAATAGTCTAATGTCTTGGGATGTGGACAGAAAGGATTAGATTTGTTGATTATGAGTGGGAGCATACTAGCGCAGTCTGAGAACCAAAAGGGTGAAGTACCCTTCACATGAGAATTTTTAGTCTAGGGAAGTGATAGGTATAACTGGGAGGTAAACTAGGAAGAGATGAGAAAGGAGTAAAGTAGGCACTAGTTAAAAGTGTGAGGTTGGTTGGTAGGATTGAATAACCAGATATGATTTCAGGGCCTAGTTTGAAAAAAATGCAGTCTAGTAGATAGCCTGATAGGGCATGGAAGTGAGTTCCAGAGGAGGGGAGCAGCACGGGAGACTTCTTGGATGTCAGAGTGGGAGGAGGTAGTCTGGGCAGAAGCAAGGCCAGCCAGAGATAGAGCAAAGAGAACAAGAGGGGTGTGAATTGAAAGGTGGTTGTAGATAAAGGAGTGGGTGGAGTGATTGAATGCTTTGAAAGTGAATGTGAGGAGGTTCAAACATGATTCTGTATAAGAAGGGGAGTAGAGGTAGAATCAGATTGACTATACAGGAAGCTGAGAAAACCATCAGCATTGAGTATAGATTTAATAGGGAAGAGGTGGCAATAAAGGAATACCAGAGAGTATGAGTTTGCAGCAGTCCAGAGATTTAGTAGCCTCAAGATCAAAGAAGGATCAAATCCTGCATGTTGTGGAGTTAAAATAGGCAGAAATATAAGATAACATGAATTTGGGGAGTGATGAAGAAGGTGGAATCTAGGATGACAAACAGACAATAGACTTGAGGGAGAGGACAGTGTTAGCAACTGAAAGAAAGGCGGGAATGTAAAGGGACCAGACTGGGTGGGTGGGGGCAATAAGATCAATCCTAGATGAGTTGAGTTTAAGAAGGGTGTATGGGAAGAGGTCAGGGGAGGAAAAGCAGATTTGTTTACCATCCACATAAAAGTGTTATTGTAGACTGAATGAGTGTAGTGAGAGGAGGAGACCAAGGACAGAGCCTTCGGGAACACAATAAACTGGTGTACCCCACAGAGACAGCAATTTAAGCCTGTAGATCCATGAAACTAGGAGTTAAAAGTTAGGTGTGAAATTACACATAAGCATTTTGGCACCATGTTTGAGCTTTGCACATATATAAGCTATACGTCCCAGCAGGACAGTCACTATTGAGGACTTGCTGTCATGATTGGGTCTGAATTGACCTTATCGCTGGACAGTTGGGTGATACAGTCATTCATTGCTGTTCTACACAGAAGTCACGTGGTGTGTGCAGTAGTGAAAGGGTGGTGGGAGGGTTACTGGATAGAGATAGGGGGCTGTCTAGCTTGATCTGTGACACGGCTCTGTCCATCTGCAATGTTGTGAGGTATGAATAAGTCTGTTTGTCTATATGAGAGCAATTATGCTTTAATTTATATAACTTGACAAGATTAACTTAACATTATAGAAATAGAGAACTAGTTTGATAAGGGAAAATCAAATAACAAATACAGTAGCAAACTTAAGAAATAAGGAAACTGTAAAATCTTCTCTTTACCTATTCCATGTAAAGTAAAGGGTAAGGATGGCAGCTTGCAGGATTTAGTCCTTACAATATTACTGCTAGATGATATTTAGATATAACATCATATCACATGGAGGGTCTGAGGAAATGTTTCTGAACTCTCCTGATGCCTCTCTGTCTATCCATTATGTTTGTTCTACAGTAATTAAATGATAATGCTAACAATGAGGCTGTTTCACCTTGTTACACTGTCTATGAAAATATTTTTCAGCACATGTTATAAAGCTAATTTGCAACAGAATAGGGGTAAGAAAATGTGTTAAAATACTTGACAGCATGTCAATTGTAGACCCATAAATAAAGATTTTTTTTTTCAAAACCAATAAAAATATTTAAATTAAAATGTCACTCAAGTCTCATCCATTTCTCACAATATAAATTCTGGCCTAGGTGTCACTGTAGTGAAAATTGTACATCAGAGTTTATGATGTGGTATACAAGAGAAAAGGCTTACAATAAAATAAATTACTATAATGTCAGTTCTAGGTGAACTGTGCTCTTTTAAACAAAAGATTATTTGCTTAACATATTCCAGAATATGGAGGTAGGATGCGGTGAATTTAAAACGCTCAATTAACCACTTTCATCATTTTTCCCCACTGTATTATGACTGTCTGAAACTTTATAAATGAGACTGAGAATCTTTAGATATGCATAGTTATCATTAGAGTAGTTTTTTGGTATGAACTGGATTAGAGTATCTGGACGTCAAATGGGGGCTTTTACTGTGACAGTCCTGTCAGCTCTTTCAGTGATCTCTTATACTGCAATGAAAACCAATAAACCTCAATAGCTAATAAATGGTCATTCCATTTCAGAGTAACAGTACTATAATTTTCCAGTAATGAATATTGCTACTGGCTTCTGCAATTTAGTGAGAAGGTGGTTTTATCAGAATGTGCTGCTAATTGTTGTTGTGGGATACATTCAGTCTGTGCTTAGAATAAAAGCACCGGAATCTCGAAACTTGTCAGAAACCCAGCGCAGGCATCCCAAAGATAAGTAGCAGGATTGGGAGTAGGGTTAGGGTTAGGCACTAGGGGGAGGGTGAAGGTTAGGTTTAGGGTGCGGGGAGGAGGAGGTTAGGTTCAGGCACCGGGGAGGGAGGGTTAGGATTAGGGTAGGAAGAGGGTTAGGACTCCTACTGACAGATGTCAGTATCCTAACCCTGTTGGGATGGCGACGTTGGGATTTTGACCGCTGGGATCCCGAGCACTGGCATTCTGTACCCATCCCTTTGCCGTTTCCGTGGATTTATAAGACCCCTCTCATGCCTGTATTCCTGGCCACACCTCACTTTTTGGTTGACTCTTGCAAACAATTACAAAACGCAATGTTTACAGACTAGACCAAGACAAACATCGGCCTACAGTACAAGGTACTTGCAAAGTTAATGAACAAATGATTGAGCTCTGCATTTTCCTTACAATCCATCTATTTTTAGGCTTATTTTGAAGACATACTGGACATTGGTGACCAGAAGTACTAGTTTATTTTATGGGTAATGATAATATATACTGTACTTGTATACAAAGACAAACTTGGAGCTTAAAGTCCATTTAATAATATAATTATTGTGCTTACTACAGGAGAATGAATATGCTAATCACAGATTTATGCTATTCCCCTGTACAGGCTGTGTGCAAACCTGCAGACTTTTGTGTGTCCCATTTCCTGCTATCAGATATAGGACCACACCTCTATTTCATTTATTTAAATATAACTATCCAATGTGCAGTACTGCTGCAGCCACCTGAACATTCAAACATATGCATACAGTGAAAATGCTAGTCCAGCACGTCACTGTAGGGTTGTAGTTTGATATGAGACACAAAAGGACACTGCCCAGGCCCAATACTGGAAAGAGTGACCGTCCAACAAATATGGATGATGAATGTAAATGCTCCTCGAGTTAAAAGAGAGATCAAAGGTGTATAATGCAGCGATAGACCACCCACTCTTCCACCACGATACTACTCAATTTTTTTTCTTGTCAATTAGAATATCAATAAAATTAGACTTCCAAGTGATTCCCGCCATCCATTCTTACAGTGTATTTATTAAGAATAAAACATAAGCCATATAAAAATATCACCTCAATTTACTAGATTTAGGGGTAAAAGTGCTGGTCATAAGCCAAAGTCCCCATACATGCTCCTGGGATATATGGGCCTCTGCAAATGACAGCTGTGATGCTAAGTTGTTATCCAGATACCCCATGCACCTCACTCCACCTTTACTTCATTTCCAGGTGATCTATACTATTCCTCTATACAGGCTCTGAGTATTTCCCCTTTTCCTGCTACTGGATATTGGGCCACTCCTCCAACTGAGACATTAATCTGCCGCCTATTATGTCATACCCACCCCGTTTAACTAAATCAAGCTTTGTAAGGAGATTATCACTCCTAAATGAGATTGACAGGAGGGCTTGGTAGTATGATAAAAATGATTTTGAGACAGAAAAACAAACACATTATATTCTAGTGTATGGCGAGCTATAGAAATGCCAGGGCAAATAGTAATGTGATTAGACTTGTAACTATGTACAGTTAAGCTGGGTACACACTAAGATGATGTTGTTATGATTTGGCCAAATTGTAATGACATATCGTGCATACACTATATGCATGCTACCGCGGGCCGCATGCAATGCCGTCAGGTTTGATGTGCTGCACATCAAACCTAATGCGATCACTTGCAGGTCCATACATGTTAATCAAGGACGGAACGAGGGATCATTCCATCATTTTAATGTGTACCCAGGATCTGATATGTTGACCCGACTGGCCGACATATCAGCTGCATACACTTCGCTTTAATATAGCCAGCTCTCTAAATATAATTGTTTCTATCTATAATTGATAAGAAATACTTAATTGCAACAAAATTTTATTCTGACTTGTTAACAAAAAGAAATGAACATGGCTGAACTTAAACACTGTAAATATGCAGCAGGCATTTACTGAATATATGTGTTCAATCAATCAATCAAATTAATCAATACTTTTTTAAAACTGGCTTACCAATAAGGCAGCAATATATTTCTTGTAAATGATTTTCTCCACACTGCTGGGATATTCCAGTGGCTAAAGTACAATAACACATCATAGTGCTTTAGAATTGCACAAGCCTGTTTTCAATGCACTTTAATATATATGATATTGTAAACACTACAAATGACTTCAGAGCAAAGCAATATTGGTTTATGGTTGGGAAGTCTAGAAACATATCACTGTTCATTTAGCCAGATGCACCTTTATCATCTATTATCAAATAATATTGTTTTCTTTAGCTTATATGAACATTTTAGGTGACCTTATACTATCAAGGGAATACATTTCTGTTTCACATACTGTTCTCAGGGAATAATATCAGGGAATAATATCTATTATTAGAATTTGAAAAAAATGACTTTCCAAAATCTCTACAGTAGTAACAATAACACAGTTTCAGAATAACACTTGTGTATATGCGGAGAAAATAATTACACAAACAATGTAAACTGTTTTGTCTGGTATAGGGCTACATTGAATGGATAGTTTTTTGTCTTATACCGCTTTTATACGGAAATTCCGGGTCTGACCCGGAGGTTGGAACAGGGTTCCAATCCGGATCAGACCCGGAATTTCCCCAGTGTCGACCCAGGATATACCTGAGTTGGTGCCGTTCACACCGGAGCCAGGTCTGCAGAAACCCGGCTTTTCTGGCGTTGAAGTGGACGCTTAGAGATGACGTAATCTCCAAGCGCCACTGAAGCCGGCCAATTGGCAGACATGCGGCACCGTTTATACTGTGACCCGGATCGCACCATTTACACTGCAGAGTTTCACGGGTTATTCCCGTGTTAAACCCTGCAATTTACCTGGGTTGGAGATCACTCGACACAGCAATCCAAACCTTTCCCCTTTTAAAACAAGGTGCCACCTGGGTTAACCCTGCAATAACCCGGGTTTAGTGGTACTTTCTGCAACTACACAGATAGCACACACGAGGAGCTCCTTGGTGTCACTCACTGGAACTGAAATCAGTTGAGGAACACTTTAGAGTGCTTTATTAGAGGTTTTTTTCAGTGTGTTACGTTTTTTAAGCAAAATAATTTTAATATTTTAGAAGTTAAGAATGATAATGAGCTATACTATCTTCATTGTACGTTACAAGAGCCCTGTAGTCACTTACTGCTTCTGTCATATTTCTGTAAAAATTAGTCTCATGTGCAAATACAAGTAATAACAAATAAATAGTACAACATCCATGTAGCAAAATTCTACCTGCACTATTATGGGAATTCCCAGTCATTATACAGTATATTACCTATTAAAGAAGATATCCACATAAGATGGTGGTGGTATAGATGAGCTCCCCTCCCTTTATCTAATAGAACTGGAGTGTCATATGTTTGGGACCCTTAAGTTGAGTACACTAGCCATCCATCATATGATATATCGTTCTGTCACAGATCGGAATTATATATATCATACATATTGTATAGGGTGTACACCCGATCGATTGTTCCCAATGGTTGTCCATTGAATCGCCCCATCTGCTGTCCTGCATGTCAGATGAGACTATGCAATGAACAATTTGGTGCAGTTACATGCAGCATGTAATGATACATTGCACTGCATTGTGCAGTGTGCACAGGGCACGCGATGTATCGTTACTGTACATCGCATCACTGGGTCGCACCATCGTATGGTGTGTACCCAGCTTTACAGTTCAACAAAACTCAACCTCTTCCCCAATATAACATCTAAAAATAAAATATACATAATTAGGCAGCATTATGGTTAAAAAGCAAGACTGTAACAACAAAGTGAGTAAAGTAGTGATTCCCTGCCAAGGGGATCGGTATTCAAATCCCGACGCCGGAAGACCTACAGCAGTGAAGATCCCGACAGGTAAAAAAGGTATGTATAACTAACCCTCTCCCCTCCCTTAGGGGTGCCTAACCCTCCCCATAAGTGCCTAAACCTAACCCCCCCTGCCCCCGCAGCCTAAACCTAAGTATCCCGGGGGGGTACCTACCCCTAACCTCCCCCTAGGGGTGCCTAACCCTAACCCCCCCTTCCCCTAGCCTAACCCTACCGGGTGGTGCCTGACCCTAAGTCCCCCCCGGGAGCCCCTAACCTAACCCTCCCCCCCAGCGGCTGTCCGCCCCCGCTGCCCGGCTTACATTTGTTCAGTATGCCGGGTGTCGGGCTCCCGATCATGATAGGAGGCAGGATTTCGACGCCTATCATTAGACCCCTGCCGGGATTGCACAGTTGGGAAGCCAGCGGTCGGCATTGCGACAGTCGACTTCCTGACTGCATACCCTGCCAAGCAGTATGTAACTGAGCAGTAAAGCAGGATTAAGTGCCCAGACAGTTATTTAAACTGAATATACACCAGTCAGCTGAAACATGGGGGCTCACAAGTAAACAGAATACAGGCCATCTGTAATCAGTTTTGGTGGTGAGAAAATGTTTTATTTTTCTCACCTTATATAAATAAATAAATAAATAAAAAATTAGGCATTATTGCTAATGAATGAAACTAAAGAACATCATGACTTTACAAGTGGAGAACAAGTAAGATTGTATGTATATTAATAGCTTTTTTAAAGAAAAGACAACCTATCTATATTTATATTGCAAGAAATTAAGCTTTTACCATTAGCTTTTTGAACACTGCATGAAGGCTGCCAGGAAAAATGAATTATGAGTTAATCACATTCACCACATTACAAGCTCACTTTGCATGAAATTGGTGACCTTGAAATTCAAGGAGAAACGTAACTAAAGCAGGACACGAAATACACAACAATAAACTTACAACTATGTAAAGGCCATTTGCGAAATACTGTGTTTACTATAATGCAGTGTTTACACATAAAACCTAAACATGTAAAATTCGATTCAATTAACTCAACCCCGCGAGTGCGTGCTAGCAAGTGCGGCTATATAGAGTTAGAGTCAGGAGGAGACTGAGCTATTAGGGTGACAGCAGGCGGGATGGGGACGGTAAGGACAGGGCATTCCTCATGCACAGCATGTCATACATACACCATTTTAGGGGTGCAGGCTGATTTTCCAATCACTCACCCATCCCCCGTACCCTGGGTTTTTGTGGTAAAAATTACAACAGGCACTTTTTTCAATTGGATACTGCAGGTATTGGGATTTCGCATACCCACAGTAATGAAAAATTGGTCGTGATAGCCGTGGTAATTTTTACAGCAAAAATCGTGCACCCAATTGTATATGGCCATTGGTGTTAATAATGCACTACAGTACATTCTTCTTTTATTGCACAAAGTACATGTAACATGTTCCAGGATGTATAGGATCATTTTAAATAGAATTAGACGTTATAGTAGATTTTGTTTGCACATCAAAATATGCTTTTGGAATGGGAGAGTATGTCAGTCTTGGGATATAATTTATATATACAGTATTTATAATAAAGTTACAGTAACTATCTGCTTCACTATCATTGTCACTACTCACACTTTTTAATTTAAGAAAAAACATTTTTGTTAGCTGTAAACATTCCCAAATAAACTCATGTTTATTCAATCTAATGAAAATGTAAACAATTTTAAAAATATTAATGAAGGCACTAAATACAGTAACTTTTGAATATATAAAATCTAAATCTAAATTTATTTATGTTATATATACATTGTATACACAACACTGATTATAGGAGCTCATTCAGACCTGCTCGCTAGATGCGTTCGCTCGCAACCTGCGTATGCAAATCCAGTGCACGCCCAGCAAGGCTGGTGATCGCACAGCAAGGCATTAGCATGCCCACTATGTCCTGGCATGCGATCACTTAGTGTATGCAGATGCCCACCAGCCATTCTTAAGATGCCCACCTGCGCACTTCATCTCCTGGAAGTGCATGAAAACATTGGTACATCGAGCACCATGGAACACTTTGCTGCAAGTCCCTGATAGGCTGCTGAGGTCAGTTGAGGCAGGAGCACTCTCACTGGAAGAATGATATCAGCTGACATAGTGCATGATGTTGATGTCACTGCATGGTTCCCGAACAAGGTCAGGCAGAAATCCTGACCTGCAGCAAATGGCAAGGTAAGTCACAATTTGTGCAGAGTGTGACAGAGTGACAGAAGAGGCCATTTGTGGGTGGTAACAGGGGCAGGCCACTAGAAATGGGGGAGGGGAGGTACGAACGCAGGCGTTCCTGTGTGTTTCAATGCCATTTCATAGGCATGCATAATTAACAGGCAGCGTCATTGTACACGTCACCTGGTTGTATTTCACACTGAAGTGATCGCAGTGCTTGCGGCCAGTTATAGTCAACCTCAAGCACTGCGAGCACATCCGATGGTCCTCAATGTACCAATCTTTTCATTCTCTTCCAGGAGATGACGTGCGCAAGTGGGCATCTTATGAATGGCTGATGGGCGTCTGCATACACAAAGTGATCGCTCGCCAAGACATAGTGGGCGTGCTAATGCCTTGGTGTGCGATTGCCTGCCTTGCTGGGCATGCGCTGGAATTGCATATGCTTGGAGCGAGCGACAGCATCTAGCGAGTGGCTCTGAATCAGGGCCTTGGTTTGGTGTATGTAGGTGTGGTTTTATTCAGCCAATCTAAATCTCTTAAAGAGCAATAATCAAATATAATACATACTAGACCCTTATGAGTGCTAGAGACTTTCTACAAAGCATATAACTTTTTACTGACCTATATACAATACAGAGAGTATTCTAATGAACTATATACAATACATAGGGCATCCTAATGACCTTAACGCAACATAGATTGCATTCTAATGACTCAAAATACAGTACAGTGGCATATATACAATACACAGAACATTCAAATGGACTCTTTAAAATACAGAGATCAATCTAATGAGCAGTATACAATATAAAGAGAATCCTTGTGACTGCCATACAATACATAGGGCATCCTCATGATCACTATACAATACAGAAAGTATTTTAGTGATTGAAATACAATACAAGGAACATTATATTGAAATTTATACAAAAAATTAAATTTTAAAACATTTTTCAATAGAAGGACCATTCTAGCAATTTATATACCATACAAAGACCAACTTTATAACAGATATGCAAACAGTATCTTAAAACTGATGTAAAATACAGCGAAAGTCTTAATATGTGTTATCGTGACCACAAATAGAAACACAATGCATACTAGTAATCACTATTTAATATCTGGAGGAGACTATAAAATAAAGAATCTCAAATATCTGCTGGTTTTACAATGCAAGGACCCCAAATCTCTAGTGGCTTTTTAATACATGCCCCCAAAATCAGAGATCCCTAAAACCTCTGTAGGCTTTATAATGCAGGTCTTCCTCCACCTGATCTTTAATAGTTCCAGCCATCCACCAATCAGTGTGTGGTGATCTCCCAACACTATTCACTAAGCATCAAACCAAGAGGCATCTAACTAGGTATAAAAACATACCAAGTAACTGTGCAGCTGTCCAGTCTATGGTCACAGCTGGTGGAGAAGCAGGCAGAGGATACAAAGGAACATCAATCGTGAAGAATGAATGTGTTGCAGCAGATATATCAGCCCAAAATTGTAATGGCCCTAAGGCATATGCTCTTTGACTCAGCCTGTCTCTTCATAATATAAATATCAAGTACTAATGATATTAATTTTGGAACACAAAATATAGATCACTCCTATGAATTTCAGCCGCTGTATTTATTGTATTGTAAGGTTTTGCTGGCAGGGCTGCTGTACATGATATGCTCATGACACTGTTCCTGACATTAAATGCATTAAAAATAGCATATACCGTATTATAACTTACACATCATGTCTCTGAATTCCACACGTATGATCCTTTTGTACCTTTCCACCTTCTTAAAATAGCATATAAGATGCATGGGCTGTTCAGGAAATTACTCCAAAAATATGTGTAAGCAAAAATAGCTACTTCTTCATATGCAGAGCTGTACACATCTTGAGATGCCTACATTTACATTGGCAAACATACATGTCTACTCTATGTTTCTCCTCCCTGGGAGAGAAGATGCAACTGACCACTTTGGGGGCAGGGCTTGTCACTACATTAGGCTCAACCCCCATCATGGTAAAATGCAATGGACAGAGGGTCAATGGGGAATCGCAAGTCTGTATAAAGGAGTGAGGCTAAAATAATACAAATTGCACCATTTTAGCCGATGCCTTTATACAGACTTGCGATTCATGGTATCATCTACCCATTTCACTTGGAAGTGGCCAGGATGCAGTAGATTCATCCACACACATTTCTGGGGTACCAGGGAGCTACCCATAAAATCATGAATTTCTCGCACCTTCCGGGAGAGCGTACTTGCACCTTTCAAGTAAAAGGTTCAGTAGATACCCCTCCTAATTGCTGGCCTGCATGAGCTGCATTTGCATAAACACCAGCCTCCTAACCTGTGCATAAATTAGAATGCCACTTCCCTCTCCCGTTCCGCCTCTCCAGCTGTAAGGATTGAGATGTGCAAAGTGCTTGCAACTCTGGATACTTGTATATGCATAAGTTCATTTTCTGAGCATGTGCACAGTGAAATAATACAAAATATGCTATGCAAAGTTTCATAATACTCACTCTACATCAGCCCCTAATTAAAGCAAACCTACCCAAACTTTCCTGCTCTCCTGGAATGGCCGGGAGGCTCCCAAAAATTGTATTGCTTTCCCAGCCGCCCAGAAGAGTGGGAAAGTCTCCCGGAGTCTACCACCACCCGCCCGCAACTCCACCTACAGCCACCCACATCCCAGGGTTGCCGACACTCTTGCTGCCACTCGCGCAAGGAGGCAGCCAGATCAGCAAAGCAAGGGGGCGTGGCTGGAATTTGGGGGCAGAGCGGGGGCGTAACAATGCATTAACCATCCCTGTTACACGATTGCCTGCATTTCTGGGGGGCCGAGAGCGGCACCTGATTTTCGGGAGGCTCCTGGCCGAATCGGGAGGGTAGGCAAGTATCACACCCTATGCATAAGTAGACAGTCAAAGGGATTGTGATGGCACGATCCGACATAGCCCGCCTCAATGCCTGTGATCTTGGCACTGCATAGCGGGGCCACAATGACACGATCACGCTGCTACACCCCCTCGCACCGCCCTCCTATGCAGCTGACAAGCACCCTGCTGTGTCGATCTGTCTGCCCCCTAAACATAAATGATATATTATATTTTGGGCCAAATGCAATTAGTGTTCATAAAAGGTAGGAATTTACCATTTACCTAATAAGAATACAAAATCTACAATAGAAACAGGTTTCGGAATCCTACATAATATAAATACAATAATCAAGACAAGTGTTTCATATGTTGGTAAATGGAATGTTGATCACATAAGAAATATGATATTGTGAAGGCTGACACCATTTCTCAGCTCCTAAAATATAACAAAGAAAATTTCACCATAGAGAGAAATCACAAGCACAGATCATCAGACAAAATGTAATACAAACTATGGTAAATAAGACTGATTTTGTAAATCATAAGAGATAGTTTAATATCAATTCCAGCAGCTGAGGCAGATCTCACACAGGGAGTCCCTCATCTTCAAAACAAGCACAGCAAATTTGTTTGGCAGAGCTGATATATCACAACAGGGGAGCAGACTATCAGAATAAAACTAGAAAAATGGCACATATATTGCCTTACATCTTCCTCCCTGCAGTTTTGCATTAGTGATAAAATATATTCATTGCAGTATACATAACACACACAGTGATGTTAATATATGTAAAACTTTGGTAAATTAAATCTGTAAAAATAATGAGTTTTCTTATAATCGAAGAACTCTGATTTAATCACTTCAGAGTTCACAGGGAAAACAGGTGTATTTTAGATAGCATGTACCCTACTATAAACTGCTATGGATATTAGAGATCCCTTCAGATTTCCTGCACAAAAGCACTTACAGAACTAATTTTGATGATTTGTAACATCCATATAAATTACAGTAAGTGATACATTATCACAGTGGTTCTCAAACCTTATCCAGATCATGTTTTTTAGGTCACCTGTGCATCTTTAAATTGTGATAATCAGTGATTCTCAAACTCAATCCTCAGGACCCCAAACAGATCACATTTTGCTGCTCACCCAGCAGGTGCACAGGTGTATTCATTGCTCACTGACACATTTTAAAAGATTCACAAGTGGAGCTAATTATTTAAATTGTGATGCTGTGAGGAATACTGGAAAACATGCTCTGTTTGAGGTCCTTAGGACCGTGTTTGAGAACCTGTGGTGATGTTGATAATACATCTATGCCCAGCTACATACTGTATTAGCTAGTGTCGTTTTTGAACCCCAGTCTTCAGGACTCCTAACAGTTCGCATTTTCCATACCACCTAGTAGGTGTGCAGGCATATCACCAACTGTCATGAACTGTTTGGGATCCTGAGGACCAGGTTTGAGGACCATTGTAGTATCATTACAATATACTACTTATATGTCAAAGGCCAGTGCCCCCTCTCATCTGGGATGTAGTCAGCATCCCAGCATGTGGGATGCCAACGGTCTAAATATCAGCGCCAAAATGCCGACAGGTCGGGATCACGGCACCAGTATCCCGACCGTCGGCATCCCGATTGGTAAGTATCGGGGTGCACGGGGAGGGTAGCATTAGGTAGTGAGGATAGGTTTAGGCATTAGGGGGAGGGTTAGGGTTAGGCATCGGGATGGAGGGTTAGGATTAGGGTGCGGGGAGGGGGAGGTTAGGTTTAGGCACTAGGGAGGGAGGTTAGGTTTAGGCACCAGAGAGGGGGTCTTAGGTTTAGGGTACGGGGCGGGGGAGGTTAGGTTTAGGTACTAGGAAGAGGAGGTTTGGTTTAGGCACCAGTTAGGGTTAGGGTAGGGGTAGGGAGAAACTTACCTTGTGTTCCAATGGGTGTCGGTATTCTGGCTGTCGGTATTCTGAACAGCGATATCCCAACAGCAGAGTTATCATACCTCTTATCTACTTATGTTATTTGCATGTACATCCCAGCATCCCCTACTCAGGAAATAAACAGGTGACTTATTCGGTTGATTTGGAACAGAGAATGCTTCATGGAAACCAAATGTAAATAAGTGTACACTGTTTGACGAACCTGTAATTTGATCAAGTAAATCCACTATACCAAAAATATCTATAGTATTTTTATTTGATTGACTCTTTTGCACTCCTTAGGACAGGTTGCCAAATATGGTAGATGCTTATCTATTATAGCAGACAGAGTACTGACAGCTTAGCAATTTACACTGTGTGGATCAATTAAGCTGGGTACACACCTTACAGATATATCTGCAGATCGAATGATCTGCAGATGTTGGTTGTTCATAAACACTGAACAAACATCTGTCTTCTGGCAGGGGGGCGTGTTGCGCCCCCCTCTACGTGGCATCCACTGCAAGTGTATGGGCGGCCGGCTGATACACAGCACAATGTCCCAGTATATTTGCAGACATATTGGGCATCGGCTGTGCAGCACAGCCGACACGATATGTCTGTGAATGATGTTCACAGACATATCACTGCTACACACTGGCCGACGCACACAAGATATATTGGCTGAGGATATATTGGCTAGAGTATTTGCTTTCTCTGCATGGCGCCATCTTCCCAAAGATGTCACTGGGAAAATGGCACGATAAAGGAGGAGGGACCAGACAAGGTATACTCTGTTTGCAGGGTTTGCTGTGCATGGCCCTCCTGGACTCAGGGTCCAAGTGCACTCACACCCTGCACCCATCATAAATATGTCTATATACTGTCTGTATTAAAATGTTTTGCATTCTTGCAAAAACTTTGAGATTATAGTATATTTTAGAACATTTGCTGGGTCAGAGTATTATATGTCTGGGTTAGTACTCTGTTGTTGTTATTATTACTACACTGTACATGCCCAAACCTTTATATTGGGCTTTACACTTCGTGCAGTAAAACGTTGAAAAGGTATGAAACCAAAACAAAGATTATAGAGAGCCGCTGTTGTGATCTTACAGACTAACAAGTTTTATGGACTTTTTAATGGTGTACTAAGTTCTACTACATTTATAAATGACACTAGTAGTCATAAAGACACAATGTGATGACAAGCTGGGGAGGACCTGGCACTGGTGTAATGGTTTATTTCGGCACAATGACAATTGGTTAATTATTGTTTTCACCTTTTGCCCTCTTTCACTTATTTACTATATGATTGTATTTAACTAATTTCGCATAAAAGGACTGATTGCATTAGTTAAAAAAAATATTATATATTAATAAATGCTAAATTGAATTTACAGATCAAACATATTAACTATGTTTATGAACAAAAGTATAGTAGTCACATACACATCCTCCACCAACAGCTACAAATATTATTAAGCTACCTTATGTGTAACTATCTCCTATTCACACCTCTTAGATGGTAATCTCACTTAGCTGGGCCATATTTACCTTCTGTTTTATGTCCTTGTATATATCATGGTTCCCAGGAGAAACCGCTTTATATAATATGTCAGTGTTTTATAACTAAACAATAGCAATAATTATATTGGCATTTACTGTATGTGATAATGGTTTTATATAAAATGGTGGAATCCAGACATATAAAATGGTAGAATCATAATCCACGCAATATGAAATCATGTATATCATATAGTTGAATTTAATGCACTAATGTCTTTAGGATAGGAAAAATAGTGTAATAAATAATCCTTATTCAGGGCTGATATAGTTACCTATGTCATTGCTTCTAGCTACTGTAGTGAAACATTTAGCAAAGCAATAAGGTCAGTAACAAAAACCAGTTTGATAAATATACTAGAAAATTCATCATCTGAGATGATATACAAATGGCTGCCAACAACAGCTCATATTTTCATAATATAATGTGTTTGGAACACTAACAATCCGCAGTATACACTGTTATTAAATAGTGGAAAACAAGATTATGGCAAATGAGTTATGATAAACCAGACAATTAAATCTATGAATCTATTGTACTAAATGTGGAAATGCTAATTCTGAGAATATTGTTACAATTTGATTTCATCACACTGATTGCAGGCAACTGTCAGTGTGCAGAGGTGTCTGGAAGAAAGAGACATAAATTACATTGAAAGAACAATTAGATACCATTCAATGTCTATAAAAATATGATGTGCTCTAATTTACCTTTCATCTTAGTTACATTTCACACATTAAACTATATTGATAAATATCTTAATAGATTAAATATATTGTGAAGGCATTCTCAACATACAAAAATTACATGACTTTTACATGTATTTTTTTGCTTCAGGATGCAAAAAGTTCCTGAACAGCCAGCTGTTGTTAATCAGTAGACTGTAGAAAAATACAGACTTAGGGCAGAATTTACCCAATGCTTCCCGGTAGGTTGCAGGTACATATTTAAAACGGCACCCTGAGTCAGTGAAAAGCCAAGTGCTGTTTAAAATATTCACCTGCAACCCGCCAGGAAGCAGCGGCTTACAGAAGCAGCTGCATCATAAATTCTGCCCTTTAAATATAATGAGTGACATGAAAAGTTAAGCTTATGGGGCATTGCTAAGTTTTTAAAAGATATGGGTTCTAAAGAAAGCTTGACTACTAGTCAGCCACATGAGTACTGTACACTACATTTCTCCAGTCCTCTACATATTTGTAGATGTTTATAAAAGTGACATGAAGTAGAAACTGAAATAAGAGGTTATATTTCTTAGACACTGTTATTGGATTCTTAAATTACATTTCACTCAACTTTTTCTTTAATCCACATTCACTAAGTGTCACCCAGTGAATTGTGCCTACATTTACTTGGTAGTGCTGTTTAAGTTTAGCTTCTGCCCATTCTACGCGATATCACTATATTGGGCAAGGAGGCATAAAGTTGGAAGTAGCTGTTGCTGATACATTGCCACAGCATATTGGGAATGTATAATGCAATCCCTGTCAAGTCTGAACAACTAGAGAGGTTCTGGGTAATCGCCTGCAACTCACTCTTTGTATCCCTAATGGTACCTGAAAGTACTGTGGAGAGAACTATTTTAATAGAACAATAGGCTATTCTGCAATACAACATAGAATAATTGCAAATACAACTGTAATTTTATTAGTTACTGTTTTTATACAGAATGATTTCAATGTATATATTGTATCTGCAGTGTTGATAGTCATACCCTGCTACAACAGTATAACTGTCACAAGATCAAATGTTGTGTCCATTGCGGTGTGCATTCGGCATCCCGGTGGTCGAATGCCGGTGCTTACATTACTGGCGCCAGAATACTGATGCCGGTCAAAATCCTGGCGCCGGAACGCTGAAGGGAAGTAACAAGGTTGGGGGGAGAGTTAAGGTTATGTTTAGGGGTTAGGCACTAGGTGGAGGGTTAGGCACTAAATGTTGAGGGTTAGATTTATGGTGTGGGGAGAGGGAGGTTAGGTGTAGGCACTAGTGGGGGAGGTTGGGTTCATGCACTAGGGAGGGAGGGTTAGGGTAGGGAGAGGGGGATGGTTAGCATACCAACCAGCAAGTGTCAGTATGTTAACCCTGTCGGGATCCAGGTGCCGGGATTCTGACTGCCAGGATCCCGAATGTTGGTATATCATACAGATTCCATCCAATGCTGAGTATACTGAATTTATAGGAAATTCTACATTATCTGTTATGTCTCAATACCATTAACCAAAAATAATTATCAACATTTATTTATATAGTGGCAGCATATTCTATTGCAGTTTATAATTGGAAGAAGACAGTAAAAAAAAAACTGGTTATTCACAGACAAACAGATAAGTAAAAGGGCCCTGCTAGCAAGCTTCTAAGTATTATAATTATATTATGCACTAATGTTATTATTGTACAACTAGTAAAGGGACCCGGCATATGTCTGCCTGCTGTTCAGCCACCCGCCACAAAGTGCCACCCTCCTGGGTAGTCATCCAGCCTGTGCTGCAAATCCTACCCCATACTTACTTCTCAGAGGTGCCTTCCTCCCTCCTCTTCTGAAAAGCTAAGGTCTGTCCCATCTCCCTATCAGTGGGAGATGTTGGGGCAGGTGCAATGTTGGAGATGGGACAGACATTACATAATTATTATATAGATATGGCTTGCCATCTATAAATTAGGCTGTTTTGTCTTACTACAATATACTACTAAATAAATAAAATATGGCATAAATGTAGTATATACACTAACTGAACTTCTCTGTAATTAAAGAAACAAGAGAAATTAGATTTGACCCATTGGTAATTTACTATTGTGCTCACAAGTTTAGTCAATTATATAATTAAAATTCAACATTAAAAATAAATCATTAGTGCTGTTAAATCAGCCTGCTGATGTCTTTTAAACATGTCTGAAAGTATTATAAACTGTTTATTTACAATAGCTATATATTGTATTATTAGCCAATTATTTATGCTGTGAATAACATTCTCAAATGAAGATATAAAGTCCAGCAATGATTTTCCTTGAAAACAATATCACTTACACTAACAACACAATATAATATTCCTCATAATATATCTCAATGGACAGATGATTATTAGTTACTGCACAGCTTCTCCTGGGTAAACTGCTTTCAGTTCTCATATTGATTATTCAAAAGCTACAGCTAGAAAAATATTACTCTCTGGAGACTATATAGAGATATAAATAGAAAGAGAGGTTGACAGTTAATAATAAGCACTCAAATAAACAAAGCTTTATGTATAGTACTTTAAACCTTTAGCAAAAGCTAGAAGACTAAATCATATGGAATTTATACTTAATATAAAATAAATAATACAGTTATTGGCAGAACTTGATTTGTGAAGGGCCACAATGGTCCTGAGATTACATGTAGAGATGTTTAAATTACACTAATTACACAATTAATAAGCTCATTTGGATTGCAGTATCATCTCTGTGCCGATAATACCCCAAATTATCTGTCCTCTCCGGATCTGTCACCATCTGTGTTGGCTCGCATTACTTAGTGTCTTCCTATCATTTCATCTAGGATGTTATCTTACCACCTCACACTCAATCTTTCAAAAACTGAGTTAATAATATTCCCACCAGCCAACAGAAGCCACATACCTCCATCTCTATTTCTGCTGACAACACAACAATAAACCTACCCCTGGAGCTTGCTGCCTAGGTGTCATCCTAGACTCAAAACTGTTAATTTGTTCCCCATAACCTATTGGTCTCTAAATCTTGTTACAGTACATACAGTGAACCTAAGAAATACTTTCAGAATACCTTTTGATGAACTACTTATCTCTTGCACTATCTATAACAATTCCCGCCCGACTGGATGCGGCAACTAGACTAATTTTACAGGACTTTTTTCTTGCTGCATCTACTCTGTGGAATTTCCTCTCTCGTACAACAAGACTTCCTATCTATCTAAGCTATGTTTGAAAATTCACCACTTCAGGGAAATTTATCGAATTCTCAAACAACCATCCTAATCTCCCAAAGCTATTGTACCCAATATCCATTACTTTTACTCTAAACTCACTTTCATTCTCTTTATATTTTCTCATACAACCCCTATGACCCCAAACCCTGTGACTGATCACACAGCCCCATTAAGCACTTCTTCCCATTGCTATCTGTGTTAATCGATATGGATTATGTGGCACTTAATCTCATGTGTCATGGTGGAACAATGGTTAGCACTGCATCTCAGCCAACTATCTATGTGGAGTTTGTATGTTTTACTTATGTTTGTGTGGCCTTTTTTTCTCATTATAAATTTGTTTTACTTTACAAATGTAATTTTTCATGCATTGTTCACCGTGTATAGACAGTTTACATGACACAGTAAACAATTAAAAGAAAAAAATCCAATGTGCTTAACTACAAATTAGCTTGTGTGTTTTGTCACTATTTTACTGGACGTTTGTGATATTGTAGGGATTAGACTTTTCCATAAATTTATGCTTTCCTGGGTTTTAAACATTTTGTTTTGGTCCATCTGTCTAGAAAAATATTTATGAATATAATGAGTTTGTATGCATCTGGTTCCATAAAACGTGGTCAAGCACACTGGCATGACTATATATAACATTCATCTTGGACAGCCACTATCTGTGTCGAGTTTGTATATTTTACTGATGTTTGTGTGGGCTTAACCAGGGTGCAGTAATCAGGGTGTATAAATTGTAAAATGTATATGAATAGCGATTTGCAGGATTCATTATAACATGGATCAATAGAAACTATTTGCTCTGGATATTTTGTACATTTCTGGAGAGTCAATGTTTAAATCATTGAAGTTATAAAATCATGTATGCATTTATCTAACTGTATATAAACAGTTTTTTGCAGGTTGTTTGGTACTTAAAGTAAGGTTATATTCTATAATACTAATCAAGTAGAAACATATTGTTGTACTTATTATTGTAATTATTATTATTGTAGATAATGTAGACTATTTATAAAGCAAAGTTTATTGGATTCCCTGTTTGATGCAGCACCACTGGGCCTGGATTGTGTGCTAAAGAGCACACATACTTTAACATAGGGGTTTGCAATAAACGGCCCCACAGATGTTGTAAAACTACAAATCCCAGCATGCCCTGCAACAGTTTTGCTATTTGGCCATGCTAAAAATGTTGCAAGGCATGCTGGAATTTGTAGTTCAACAACAGCTGGAGGGCCGCTTATTGTCCACTCCTGTGAGTCTAACCTCAAGAGAGACTTCTTTGCAAGCTAGATGTGTTTCAGTCGCCTTCCATTTTAGAAGATCAATTCAGCTCAATTTAACCTTATTTATGGCTTTAATTAGCAATGTGACTGGAAAAAGAAACTATTGTTCAAGCTCTGCTTCATTTATTCAGTTTCAGAGAGCTCTCCTGTACTCCTGGGAGAATAGAACAGCTTCCCGGAACCCACCAAATTCCCCAGTGACGTGGGCTGTCTGGGTGCTTTGTACAGCATTGTAGAGAAGGAACTATGCCACAATGACACGATTTGCAGCGCTACGTCCCCCACACCTTGATGTCACCCTATAGGGATCTCTAGGAGGTACCATTAAAGAAGTAGTTAAGTATGGACTGAAAGCAACTATGCTTATAGGTAGAGATAAGGGAGGGTACTGGAGACCTGGCTGTGGATGCAAAATGATAAAGATTCCAATCCAGTACAGCAACGGAGCAATATCTTAATAATAGAAGGAAAAAACTATCTACTATAAATAGATAGATAGATAGACAGACAGTCAGTCAGACATATACTACATACCACACTACATAGCATCACCTCCCCACACAGACACCACTCCCACCTACCATATCCAGCATCCATAAGAAGAGCGCACCTGACCTACTACTATCATCAGCAACGCAGGAATATATTTAAACAATGTGGAAATTCTCCATATAAAAAAGGGGTCAGATCGGACGTCAGCAACATCTTGGTCAGAGAAGTGATTTCTGGAAAAACTGGACCATATGAATAAAACACGTAACTTGAGTAGAATGTATTAAAAATATTGCTTATGCAGGGCAGATGTAAGCCACAGCTACAGTTGCAGGAGAATCCTGTTTACATTCATGACAGGTAGAAGAGCAGAAAGCCTCAGATATGTTCACTTGACATGAAGAATAGGAGAACCTCTTATCTGCAATCCCTAAGCAGTCATATGCAAACACACTGCCTGAACTGCTCTGTTTGGTATGACAGCAAACAATATTAAATGAAACACAATTATCCTTCTTCTGTTTATATCAGATAGCTTGCAGCAATATGTGCTCACACTGTAACAATTACAATATAAGATAATAATGCTTAATTTGCATTGTCTCATGTCAATATAAAACTCTAAAAATGTGAATATAATAAATGAGACGTTCAGATGAACTATTGGACACTGCCATTGCATAACAAGTATATTGCAGCCTGCTTATGATGACACTGTCAAATTTCAGAAGAAAATCTACAAAAATGGAAAAGTTAAATCTATATTATCCTATACAGTTCTGTGACTGGCTTTCACTTGGAAATTCTGTAAAAATCAATTCAAAACAACCCCAGTTTATACAGTATTTATACTAATGTCTGAGAGATTGATGCATTAAATCCCATGCTTGGCCTTATTTAGATTTAGGAGTCAATCCAGCTACAAGGTTCAATATTTTATCAGGGCAAAACTGTGTCATTGTTTAAGGGCAGGGGTACTGTACCTGTAATTGAAAATGTGTTGACAAATGCAGGTGGTCTTAACTCTGCATGCAAAAAATATTGTATCTCTACTACTTGCATTTAAATCCTTCAGTTATATTTAATCCCACTCTAAGGGGTATATTTACTAAATTCAGAGTTTTTAGAAATGGAGATGTTGCCCATTGCAACCAATCAGATTCTAGCTTTAATCTTCTAGAAGGTGCTAGTCAATGTTAAGTAGAATCTAATTGGTTGCTATGAGCAACATCTCCATTTCTAAAACTCTCACTTTAGTAAATATACCCCATTAATGGGCTGGTTCCGCATATGTTTTTTAGTAATGGACCCATTCATTATTTAGGGACCTAATATGCCCGCCTAATTTTAAGCAAATTCATAAAACAGAAGGTTTTCATGATTTGCCTGTGGAAACCTATGGGATAAATGCCTACTATCATGTACTGCCCACTCTAGCCTGGTGCAGTGTAGCAACTTGACATGGCATCAATTCCATAAGTGGATAGCAGACCTCAGGAGAGATATTGATCCATGCCATCTGGATAGCTTCCACAGCTCCCTGATATTTGTAGGTGCAGAATCTAGTGTTCAAATGGAGCCCTCTACAATGTCCCATAAATGCTTGATTGGGTTCATGTGGGATGAACATGTTGGCCACACCATTCATTGAAACTCTATCAAACCAATTCTGGACAACTTGGGATTGATGACATAGAGCAGAGGTTGCCAAACGCATTCCACAAGGCTCCCCAACAGTTCAGGTTTTAGAGATGATCCATGATTAAGCACAGGTGGTTTAATCAAATTGACTAAGGTACTAATTAAGTCACCTGTGCTCAACCATGGATATTTCTAAAACCTGAACTGTTGGGGAGCCTTGAGAACCAGGTTTGGGAACCTCTGACATAGTGCATTATCCTGCTGGAATATTCCATCAATGTGGGGTGTCATGAAGTCAATAATGGGCTTAAAATGGTCATCAAGCAATGAAACATAGCAGTTACCAGACAATGAAGTGTTCAGGTCAACCAACAGACCCAACCCATGCCACGTGAACATACCGCACACCATTATAGAGCCACCACCAGCCTTCACAGTGCCTTTTTGACAACTGGGGTCCATGGCCTCATGGGGTTTGCATCACACATGAACCCTACCATCAGCCCAAAATAACTGTAACCGTGACTCATCGGACTACGCCACATGTTGCCAGTCCTCCAGAGTCCAATTAGCAATTTCAAGTGAGACTTGGTCAGGGTCTGTGTCAGTGGATGCAGATATCCCGGCCCCTCACATGACAATGACTTGGTCAGGCTGCACTAAGCTTCAGCTTCCACAGCCTGGCCAAAGGAGCAATCATCGCAACCAATGGTCGTGATGGTGATCCCAGTCTGCGACCTCGGTCGCAGCACTGGGATCGCAGATGTAGCAAGGAGTTGTCTGTTTTCTATAGACACCTCTTGATGCATTAGTATTTTAGGTGGACGGAAATGCACAGCCAATTTGTCCTCTTCCTTAATGTCCAAACAAAAACAAATGTCTATGGGTGTTTGTAATCTGAGTTACTTGTTATTACAAGTATAGATGTGAGGGTCCGGTTCTCAGCGAAATGACAACAACTGAATTTAGGTGGTTCTGAGTTGCACAGAGACAGATTTAAAAGCCAAACTCGGGTTTTGGATTGCATGTAAACAGGTCACAATTATATTATTTTAGTTGTTTTTTAAATACAGGTGAGGGTGGTTTTTCACAACCAAAACACGAAAATGAACCCGGATCCAAAACCAAAGCATGGGGGTCGGCGTACATCTCTAATTGCAATTTATCCTGTTGGTCAGTTCTCACAGCTTTAGATAAAATATTAAACAACTGACAACTGACTACAGTTTGCTGATTTTCAGTGTTCTAATTGAAGGTGGGGCTACTTGTTTGCAGGCTGCACCTGAGGTTTTTTTGGTTGCCTGAGCGCTGATTCTACGATTGTTAGTTACACAACACAATTAACCTATAAAAAAGATACATTTCATGAAAGATAGTTAAGGTAATATTTTTACATGTAGTTTGTCACACGATGTCCGTACACACTGCATTTACTGCACGCCATCAGCTCAATTTGACAGTATTCTTGATTATGGGAAGCAATCTGATGGCTCTGAACCAAAAAGTAAATGCGAGCGCTCGCTCTGAATGAGGGGGCCGCATCAAAAAAAAATTCCAGCCTCCTGGCCGCTCGCTAGGCTGTGGGTTACCACCCACAGCTATAGCGAGTGGCCAGGTTGATGGTCAAGAGCATCGTGACCATCGGGCTTGTGACGAGACCCTTGTGTTAGGGTCTCATCTGCTGAAAGCCCCAGAGAGCTTTCGGCTCTAATAGAGCTGGAAGCTCTCCCACTGACATTACTGGTGATGTCAGTGGGGCCGCCCACATACGGCAGGCGTTTGCTTGGGAACACCTGCGTTTGTGAAGCCACTCCCACGGTACACCTACAAAATGGGGCGAGCTGTCGATCAACATCAACAGCCGCCCCTTTTGTAGTGAGCCACGGAGCGAGAGAATTTCTCTCTCGCTACAGGGCTTGTGCACGCGTAGTGCGGCCGCTGCGCGTGCGCACAGCCAAACATCGACCCGCTTGCGAGCGGGTCTGAATGAGACTCAGTGAGAATTGGCTGGTCAGTCTGATTATAGCACAGTATGTACCTAGCATTATAGTCTCCCCTTATACTCTGTGTTTAATTATATCCCATGTGCCTGGTGCTGCCATGCCCCTCCTGTCTCATATCTGATCACTTTTTCGCCTCCATGTCTCTTATGATAGCTTGTCCCAGCTTTGCTTTCTCCTGCCCCACCCCCACTCTTACTTTGTATCTGCCCATCTACATGGCTCTTTAACCCACTCTTCCTCCTTTTGTCTCCTGCCTAATTTGATTTATATCTGCACATTTCTCCTGCCCTCCTTGTCTCTTCTGGTCATGGACACCTTGCTTTCTACCTTGCTTTGTTAAAAAAATAAAAATTAAGAAAATGTATAAAACATGCTGCCTCCATCAATTGTAAGCCTTCCCCCTAATCTGCATGTATATCTAGCTTGCCCCTATATCTGCATCTCCCCCCCCATCTCATATTGGTTGCCCTTATGTCAAGTCTCTTTCCAGAGCTTGGTAAGTTTACCCAGACCGCAGTCACAAATAAGAATAATGAGGACACAGCCTTCTGCGTTACTTAGCTGTACACATATATCTCCGATATATCCTGCATTTAGCTATTGCTATATAACAAAAAGGTGCCTTAGTCACCTGGAACATTGACACATCATTTTGGCTTCCTAAATAATCCCCTAGACCTGCAAAGCTGATATATTGAGATAAAGACACTGAGGGTACAGTTGTATGCATGTTCAGAACAGAAAACAATGATCTAGGTTATTGCCTTAAATATAATTATATTAGATGTATACAGCATGTACAACATTTGTAGGAAAAATGGTGAAATCACATTTATATATAGATTGATATTACATACTTTGGGGCAAAGCAGCTGTTTCACTGGCAAGAAAAGATTCCCTTGTGAAATATTCTTTTCACTTTGCATGATTAAAGTCACATATTTTTCATCCATTCATAAAACGTATCATGGTGGTAGCCAAAGCTGTTTCGTATACATCAGAAGGTGGTGACAAATTTTAAACATCATTAACTATAATGCAGGAACAATCCAGAACTTATTTACCTGCTAGAATTATTTTTATATTTTAATACGGTTAATAATAATTCATTATACCTATAGTTATTATTTGTATAGTGGTATTATCCTTTATTTTAAGCTCTATCAACATATTAGTTATTGCAGAAAGTGT
The DNA here is from genome assembly GCA_031769625.1 of Taudactylus pleione. NCBI lineage: Eukaryota > Metazoa > Chordata > Amphibia > Anura > Myobatrachidae > Taudactylus > Taudactylus pleione. The sequence goes on from JAUIMM010000608.1 coordinate 16,601,569, forward strand.
AATTTAATTATTAATGCCTATCATACCAGCATAGATTACTAATTATTACTCATGCCAGAGCAGGCATGAAACTTGATTTTTGGTTTCATAGATATAACATTTACTTCAGTAATACATAATTTTTTTCCAGCTTCTCTTATTTTTAATGCCACCCCTATGGGTAGATGGAGGAGGGGAGAAGCGACACAATCGATATTCGGATATCTTTTTTCACTGCAAAATGTATGGAGACAATCTCTTTTCATAGTATAGTTGACTGAACAATGGTCAGGAGTATCGGACAATTTGATAACCAAATGATCCAGAATGTTTCACAGCCATTTTCAATCTATGAATGATTAATGTTCATGTTCAGACCCTAAACTATCATCATCCTGGACAGTTGTTGAGGGATTATGTGTATGGCCAGTTTAAGAGGCCTTTACCAGAACAGGTATGTTCTTGGCTTTACAATGCAATGGCTACCCATGGTAACCCCAATACTGTATGTGGCAAAACGACAATAAAATCCTGTTGCCACAAAAAGCTCTCATTTTCAATGGCAATAGCTTTTATTGCACTTTGACAAAGACCTTTATATTTAATACAGCAAACATGTCGACATTTACAACTGTAGATTTTAAAGTTTAATACTGGAGAACAACATTTTATCACAACATTGTCCAACGATTACATGTTATAAAACAGTCACTATTATGCTTCTAATTGGGGCTAATTCAATTAGACGTGTGGGGAGAGAGTAGAAATGCCGGCAATGGCACCTCGAATTGCCCAGATCTCCCCTAAGGGGCTGCAAACATAAATCTACGAGTCTTGAGGTTCTGTAGGTGTAGCACATAGCTGCAATTACTCATGCTAAGAGGGGACTTATGGCAAATTAAATTGACCCCCCATATGTCTATGTGATTCATCATTATTAAAAATAATTCTTATGCTGTAACAATTCCCAGTGGTTTCTGATTTAGGGCATAATTCAGAAATGTACGTAAATCCAATGTTTATACACATATCCTATGTTTTTAGATCCGCGCATGTGCACTTCTGGGGCTGCAATGTCGCTCGCAAGTGCCCCAAATACCACAGCATGATTTACATGCTGCTGGCATTTGGGGGCAGTGACTAGGAGCGCTCCAGAAAACCAGGGAGTGTCAGCTCCATTTTCTGGGTGTGCTGAAGCCAGCCGGTTGCATCTTTGGACTCAGCTTAACAGGCCCCAGCAGCATAATTTTCCCGGACATCCTGAGTTAACTGAGGGTTACCCAGATGACCAATGTTCTTGCAGCTGATCCAATGCTGTGTCTATGGACGCAGCATTGGATCAGAGAAGCCGGCAGTGGACATTTTTTTTACTTAAGATGCCTCCTGCAGCTTTTGCAAATTATAGCACAGGCTGCACTACTGCGTCCATCTCTGAATCAGGCCCTCTGTTCAGACTTTGCAGGTTTCCTAACAGCAATAACACACATAATTAAATGAAATAATTGAATTTTATAAAAAAAACAAACATACATACCTGGACCCAGTGGTGTAGCTAGGTGCCATGGTGCCAGGAGCAATGGTATGTTTTGGTGCCACCCTCCTCCCCTCTACTGAATTGTGGGCATGGCCAACATGTGGGGGCATGTTACATGTTTTCTTTGGTGTCAGTGCGGTGTGTCCTGGGCGGCTCATCTCTCCAGACTCCTGTCTATAGACTTTCCGCGTCTGACGTCATGTGCACGTGTGTGTGACATCACTACTCGGGTCAGGAGAACAGAGTGAGGAAGCCTACGCAGCTCAGGCTGTCACTGACAGCTGCGAGCCGCGGGTGGCCAGGCTGTAGGTGGCGCCAGAGACAGGCTGCGGCATACCCTCTTAACTTTTTGGCGCATGGAGCTTGCGCTCCACCGGAGCCGCCCTCCCTACACCCCTGCCTGGACCATTAATAAACTATACAAGTTCACAAAGTTATCACAGTATACAAACAAATAAAATGAGAATACCATGGTATGAAGTAAAGAATGTGCCTAAATATATCATGCTTAATGTAGAAGTCTAATATTCTTATCATCTTAAAGTATTTATCTTTCATGTATACATACTGTACATTCTGCAGGAAGGATAATATAATTGTATTTTTTACTAATTTGCAACAAATATTACCACTTATGGCAGGAGCATGTTTATTGCACTTCCAGATATCAATTCAAATTCAATAATCATAACACTAAATCAATATGTAACAATGAAAATAAATCTTTTACAGTAGTACTGTAGGTGCATCAAACAATTATATTGATAAGACTGATGAGAAACTTATTTAAAATTGATTAAATTGTGGGTGAAATAAAGATGACATGCTCAGTCATTTGCATCTAGCTACAATTATTGTAATTCTGTATATACAGTAGAATGCAGTTAAAAAATGTTGACATCAATGTTGACGCCTGAAAAATTTCATCATTAACAGAATGTTGACATGTTCAATGTCCACATTAGAACCATGTTAGCAGTCTTACATTGACCTGGATTAGTCATATAGGTGAAGCAATTCTCCCATTTCTACATGCACATTCATAACAATGTACAATATGCCAAGCGGCGCATTACCACATCCCCATAATTGGCCATACACCATCTCTAGCACTGGGGTCCATCTGATGTCATGACGGCCCAGGCTGTGTGTAGTGTTGGAAGAAAAAATATTAAGTTTATTCTAACGTACAATCTACTGGTCAATATATCTAGGAAACTAAAACAGCCATGTACAGTAGGAATCTAATTTATCTAGAAATGTAAAATACATAAATTCAACCAAAACCTGGAGTTACTGCTTAATGGTTTGCTGTAAAGTACAAGAAAGTAATGCACAGCTCAGTGTATAAGATCCAATTCAATAGTCATTTCACATTAGCTCAAATTATCTCATAAATGTAAAAAAACAGAAAGATGGGGAGATAGTAGAGAAGCCCAAGGTCAAATAGGGGATTATTATAGGAATTTGTCTCTGATATTATACATCTATATAATGGTACTGAAACTTGATGCCATGAATAAGTCTCGTGATCCTATAAGGGCAGAGGAATACAGGTCATAGAAGTCCTGAAATTCTTTTTATGTGAAATAAGAAGTAACATTTCCTACGTTATAATACACAATTTCCAATTTTAATCAAATCTGTTTGCTTGTACAGTATGAGGTTTTACACGTAACCAAGTTTAACTTCACTGACCGTCATTTATTCTTTTAAGTAACACTTACAAAATGAATCATGTGACTCAAGTGACACTAAATATAAGATTATACTGTATTTTCCCATATATCTATGCTACTCTATGTATAACCATGAGGACAGTGTGCCTCCACTGTAAAATATAACAGTTTAGTGACTATATACATGGATGCTTCTAAACAGGTTTCTGAAGTCCATTTTATTCCATTCCAAAGGGGGGCATTAAGAAAGAAAAGCAGATCCTTTGTAAGCACCTCATCAATGCCAATTGAAAACAATGAATAAAGCACTAATACAATACTGTCATGTGTTAGACTATTTATTATAATTATAATGCTGAGCAGCAGTGGGGCTTGCCTATCAAGAACACATCCCAAGACTGGTGTTATGCAATTGTGAAAAAATGTCAATGTTACAGAAGGTTATAGTTATATTTACAAAAAAAAAAGGATAAAATGTGTTTGCAGCCCGTGTTCTGCTTGATATGCATACTAAAGCTGCATACAACGGCTCTTCTCAGAGTCTATAGTATTCCAACTCTGAACTACATTAAGTGGCTTGCTAAAGCAGATTACACCATACATCAACTAGTAAATGTACTTTTAGATACAGTACTTGCTTCCGGCTAAAACTCTGTGTGTACTCCTTCATAGGGAACAATTTGTAAACTATGACTTCCATTCCGAGCTGTATTCAGTTGACTAGCACCAGCAGCTGAGCGCACAAGCAACGCTTAACTATGGTAAATGACAGCACACAAGCTGCAACACAGATTACTATTCAGCTCACTACACAAATCACAACACACCAAAACACAAATGCAGGATGAAAATGTCATACTTGTTAATACTATTGGCTGTACAATAATGAATACAACCATAGTCCATTTGAAAAGGAGCTGCTACACTGCTTCTCAAAAAATACAGTCGTGAATATAATAACAAAATCCAGGTGTGTGGTTTTTACAAAATGATGATAAATCCTTCTTTGAACCATTTGTTACATATTTCAGTACTTAATTGATTATTAATTATACTGTATGGGCGCCATTTGAAATGAGAGAGCCACTGTAACATTAAATATGCCCAAAAGTCATTCCAAGGATGAAGTTATCTGCTTGCTGAGCCAGCACGGAAGGTGGGTACCAAACCAACTGATGGTCCTGATAAACTAACTGCCCTCCACCCCCCACAGAGTGCCCTGTTGGGCTGCTGCCTGCAAGCTACTTAAAGACACCAGGAACAAAGTGAGTAAATTGCAGCTGGAGGACAAAATAAAAATACACTTTGGTCAAGAAATAAAAAAAGTAATGAGAAGCAGCAGAGGAGACAAAACTGGATCCCGCACACTTCATCACCATATAATAAACAATAGTACATCGATATTGTCTTATTAAAATATTATTTAATACAATTTTAGCTACATTAAGTCATTACTTTCTCTTAGAAATGTTTCAGCATTTTTACAAAATGGGATGCAGCCACAGTTTTCTCAACTTGATATCTAAAATACCTCTGAAGACATTTTAAAAGTTGAAAGGCAGGATGGGTCATTTCCTCTTGGGACAGCAATAGCTACATTTCTGAGTACTAAAAAGTCATAAGCTCTGAACACCAGACTTGGAATAACTCATTATTACAAATTAGGTCAATGTAGAAAATGTTAGTTGTGAGATTTGTTGCTGTGAATAATAAATAGGTCGTTGCCAGAACATTCCAGGCATAATAAAATACAGCACTTGAAGATGAACACATATGAATGGTAGCTATTTTTACTAGTTAGAGAGGTCACTGGAATGTTACAAGATGTAAACTATAACAGATGCTATTTTTAGCATGAGAAGATCTCCCTGGGCATTTGCTGCACACAGAGCTAACAGAAGGGGTTTTCTGAGTTCAGGACTGTGGATTCTAAATGCACCCTATGTCAACCGTGACTTGTATCGAAAACCGTGCGTCTAAGAAAAACAATTAGATTCTTCAATTAAACCTTTTTATTCTGAACAAACTGTAGCTCTCCTGGTTGTAATGAATGAACTATTACCTTGAGCTGCCAAAGTATGTTTATAAAGTCACAAGTTGCTTAATCCCTGACTTAAAGTTAAGATGTTAGTGTTACATTGAATAACAATATATTTCTAATATATAATAACACATTTTTTTCCTTTGTTTTCATACTGTAATGTCAGTGGCATAGTATGCAATTGAAGATATATATATATATATATATATATATATATATATATATGAGAATGAGAGAGAGAGACTTAGCAGACATTGTGGCAGTTGTCCCCTTTTACACCAAGTTCCCGGGACTAACCCGGGTCTCTGAATATGGGTTTCCAGCCATGTCTCAGCAGCTTGAAACCCGTTTACACCACAGGCTGGAACCAAGTAATTGCCAAGGCTTCTCCTCTGCCGATGCTTGGAGATGACATCACTCCAAGCGGCAGTGACCCGGCTGTTCATATGCTGTAAACGGGAACCGGGTCACCCGTTTACACTGCCCCGTAACCAGGTCCAACCCTGTTCGCTACCCAGGTTGGATTGCTGGGTCACTGGACCCGGGTTATTTTTCGGGGACCCATTTCACTGAATGACAACCCAGGTTGACACGGCAATAACCCGGGTTCTTTGGCCAGTGTAACGGGATATAAATTGCAAACCACAGATAAACTAGGCAAATCCTTATTGTAATGCTTTTAAGATACAAATGTGTTACTAAAATCTGCTTTAAGGGAAATGTACAAAAGTCTTATTAACCATCTCATTCCTTATATAAGAATATACTAGACTAGTAACAACTGTATTTCTTGCAAACAAACTATTTTAAATCTTATTCTGGTGAGTTTTCACATGGTAATTTGAAGACTTGAAAGCTTTCTTTGAAATATGGAATTCAAACACCTAATGATAATGTAAAAAGGATTAAAATGATAAATTCTAAAATGCAGAATGCAAGATTTCATAGATTAATCTAACGTCAAGAAATTCCACCTACATATGTATCCTCTTGTTGTAAGAATTAATGATTCTGTTTATGTGCTTTGATAAAGTTTGTTATTATTATAGGAAAAAAGAGTAAAATGTATTTCTAACTAGAGGTTTTGCTAGTTTATATGTGGAATGCACTGTATCTCTATTATTTAGCAAATCTTTGTATTCATTCATTTTGGATAGTGTGAAACAGCTGACAAGACATTTATCTACACCACATGGATGTTTAAACAATGAAGAAAATGATAAACACCATGGCAAAACATACAGTAAGAGTTATTTTTTTTATTTGAATGCAATTACTCTAGCAATCTCTTAGAAGACCTTTAAGCTCTTTCCATCAAATTGTTTATTTATTTGCACATACCAATACTGTATGTAACAGAATGGTTGGAAAATGAAAAGGGTCTAGTCTTCCATACCAAGCTATCTACCAATATGGAACTGCCAAATATCTCCTACAAAACTGATGACTAGCTGTAGGCTAGACAGTTGTAAAAGAATGATAGCTCTATAGACAGGTAGATATATCAGAGCAACAAACATAAAACAATTGGCGACAAAAGCTAAATAATGTATACTTTATAGAGCACATTATTTGTTCTGAAGAATATTTGTAAGAGATCATCACCCAGCTTGGGATGTCTGCATTAATAAATGTGTGCACCAGCTTCATATGCAAAATAATATTTTGTATTACTCAATTTATGAGTAATTTGCCTTTTTTGTGATTTTTAAATATTAAATAAAAAAAATAGTGAAGAAATATATAGATCTGTGTTCAATAGTGTACAGATAAGTCATCATTTTTTGCACCACCCATTGTTGACTTCACCAAATGTATAATGCTGCTTTGGGATGCAGCATTATAAAACCTAGAAAAGAAAACTGTTAATTTTTTATGCAGAACGTGATCTAAAGTCAGAAATGAGGTCACTCTGTAAATCACACCCTCACACTTACAGTACATGCCAATAGATGGCTAGCGATAGATAGATAGATAGATAGATAGATAGATAGATAGATAGATAGATAGATAGATAGATAGATAGATAGATAGATAGATAGATAGATAGATGATAGAACATTTCAGTAGTATCAGGAAATAGCTTTCGGAGCCTGGTGTATGGAAGTGACAGAATCCGTGCCACTGCCTATAACATCATTATATTTGTATTCCACTGTGCCCAATAATAGTTTTTCATATGAGGAACTGTATGGGAAGCTGCTAGCTCTGTTTATGCATTACCATTACTGCATAAGAAAGAAATGGAAAGAATAATGATACAGCTGACCATTCATCCAGTGATCAGTTAATCAATATAACTGATGAGCGCAGACAGTACTGGAGTCCATTGCTGGCTCAAATTAGCAAGAGGCAGTGTAGCACAGCCTGAGGTATTCATGTGCATAACATGATGACGTCGCTGTTAAAGAAATAGAAAGCTGCCTACACACACACACACACACACACACACACACACACGACAAAGCTTTGTGTAACCAGACATAACCTTACAATACATATAACCATAAAGTTATAATGTATTAATGTTATTTAAAATGAGGTTCTGTGTAAATAGCTCTATTTTAAGGTAAAGATATACTCAGTCAGTGTACCGTTAAAGTAAAGGAGAATGCTGTTGCTGTCACACCAGAGTGACTCCGCTGTAAAAATGCCGCAAGCAGTGCTTTGACAGGAGAATCAATTCTGTGTCACATAGGAACAGGGTTCCCCATACACATTAATGTTGTTTAATGTTCTATTTTGGAATTCCTGGCAGAAATAATATCAACTAATGTGGTATCCAAGCACATGGTCCACAGATACCATGTCGACATTCATAATGTTGACACTGGAATCTCATTATGGTTAAGCAAGTCGACAGAATGGTTAGGGTTAGGCTGCGGGTGGACAGAGGTTAGGGTTAGACACTGGAGGGAGGGTTATGGGGAGAATACTCAACGGAACCACCGCTCATCAGACATCTGTGCCGGAACTGCTGGTCACATGACTGCCAGGACCCAGAAGACAATGCGGGAGACTCCGCTACCGCCGGGACCAGGTAAGTGACCGCTGGGCCACCAGGGATGTTAAATCGACATTCTATCATTTCGACATGTCATCCATGTAGACATGATGATTGTCAACATGCTAAGCATCTTATCATTTCAACCATATCTACATCCCTTTTGCATGTCGACCTAACATATCACACCCAACTAGTACATATTAGTTTAGGCATCATTCCTGTGAACAGACTCCTTTTCACACATGAATGGTGGTATCAGATGTGTGCTTTTTAACAATATTTTCAGCACATTTACAAATAGTAAAGCATTAGCGTTCATGTACTGACAATATGAAGTGAAGGGGGGGGACACATTCCTTGTCACATTAGAAAGCTTCAGTTCTGGAAATATTGTATGTGAGCACAATCACCCCCATGTGACAGAGGAGGAGTATTCCTTCTTTACGTCAATATGCCAGCACAGAGCCATTTTATCTATGTGAGCACAATCACCCCATGTGACAGAGGAGGAGTATTCCTTCTTTACGTCAATATGCCAGCACAGAGCCATTTTATCTATGTGAGCACAATCACCCCATGTGACAGAGGAGGAGTATTCCTTCTTTACGTCAATTTGCCAGCACAGAGCCATTTTATCTATATGAGCACAAGTACTTTATTAGCTGGAAAAGTGTAGGCAGCTTTAGTGCATGTCTGACACTGGCCTAATCGTTTATGCATTATAGGTTATTTTCAGGACTAGTTCATATTTTCCTTTGTTTTTTACTGGGACTGAATTTCTTATTTCAGTTTAAATTATGTCATTTTAAATGAAATGTAAAAAGTATGTTCTTATTATTTTTATGTTTTTTTTATTAAATAACAAAACATATATCTCAACTGAGGCACCAACAATGACATTGTAATTGATAAGGTAATAGTTACCATACAGTGTTGCATACTGGCAAGGATAAATGTAGTCATCACTGTCGTCACATACAGTATATATAGAAAGAGATAGTAGCATGTTAGTGCAGAACATTAAGTTATACTTACAGAAAAAAAACATAACTACAATAATATTAAAAAATAACAAGAGTTCCTGTTTACCTGGTGCACAGTAAAATTATAAATAAATTATAATAATAATAATAATAATAATAATAATAATAATAATAATAATAAAATAACAATACTCCATTGACTAAACAAAGCTAAACATATCATGAAGTTCCTATATTAAATAGAAGGTTGTAAATATAGTTGAGTTAAGGTGCGTACACACTGGGCGATTAAAGTGGACGACTGAACGATAACGATATCGTTATTGTTCAGTTGTCCACTTTATCGTCCATTTTTAACATCAAAACGATGAACGATAACAACGACGCGCATTCCCGCGGGTCGTTCGTCATTATCGTTCATCAAGTAAACATGCAGGCCAACCTGACGATGTCGTCAGGTTGCTGCATGTTGCGTTATGGGGGAGAGTGCCCGGCGCAGAACAATATCGTTAATGATATCGTTCAGCGGGTGTGCTCAATGTCATGAACGACATTGAGCACACCCTGCCAAGCATGACGATACTGACTATGTTGACAATCATCATGTCGACACCGATGAAATGAAAACATGATTAGAATGTCGTAAAGCATCCTTGGAGGTCTAGTGGTGACTAACCTGGTCTGGTGACAACAGCAGTATTTTCCAGGTCCAGCAGTAATGTCAAGATAACTTCCGGTGGTAAGTACCGCATAACTAATCCTAAACCCCAACCCTACCCTTAATCTCTAACACTATCCCTCCTCTCCCTTAGCCTAACACTCTGCTGCCAGTCCATGCAAAATTTTGGTATTGAACATGTTGGCATTCTGCAGCTGCCGCCATGGTCAATGTAGATTTTTAACATAACTGTCAGCATTGTGTTGTTGACATTATGGATGTCAACATTGCAAATGTCAACATTATGACTACAGGAAGGAGATTTCCATATACACAGAATAACATTCTGGGCAATCATAAAAATGTCTGTCAAGAGGGGAAATATGGTAGTTAGAAGCCAGGATATGTGGAAATCCTGGGAATCCAGTTACCAAAGTTACAATATAGCATGAGGATGGGGTCACTAAGGAGACACCCTGCCCAGTAACCATATTTATATATGTAAAGACTTTATTCCAAAAATGGTCTATTATTCTGCATTCCTACAAACAGCGATGCAGAGTTGCATTGTTTCATTTATATTTCAAGCAGGAGCCCAACTCATCAGGTACAGTAAGTTTTCTCTGAGAGAGATATATATGGGGTCTGTGAGTACTTTGATATGTACTGTACCTCTTTTAAAGCAAAACTGTGTAAATATTTAAATGTTTTATTGTGATATTTCATTAAGACATCAGAGCTGGTCAAACCAGGATCTATTAACTTCATGCCAGAGCCGGCCCTAGGCATAGACAAACTAAACAATTGCCTAGGGTATTTAGAATGCCTATGGGCATCCAAGCCCACCTAGGGCTGGTGGAGGTTTGGTGCAGGCAAAACCGGGCACCTGCTGTCAGCTGGGCAGATACTCTGCCAGATGCCGCTGTGCAGTGTCCACGATCGGAGCTCATCTGACAGCTTCGATCGAGCCTGGCAACAGCAAACAGTGACAGGGCAGCTAGTGGGCACCTGGGTGGCAGCTAGAGCAGAGTTGGCTCTGGGACGTCACACAATCGGAATCGGTATGAATTACCGCTGGATGCAAGTCCAGCGGTTCCTATCCTGACAGCGGCTGGCCGACACGGCTGAAAATCCTGATCGTCCCCAGGTAAGTATCAACTAACCTAACCCCCCTAACCCTAACCCTCCTTAGGGGTGCCTAACCCTAACCTTCCCCCATTGCCTAACCATAATCCCACCTCTAAATGCCTAAACCTAACCCCGCCACCTAAACCTGTCCCCCGGGGGGTGCCTAACCCTAATCCCCACTCTAAGTGCCTAAACCTAACCCCCCCTTCCCCACCGCCTAAACCTAAGTCCCCCGATTTATTATACTTATTATACTTAATATACTTCTTGCTTTTCAGGAAGTGTAGCAGATTGTCTTGCATACTTGAGGGTAAGGTTGGCATATAGTGTTGAAGTTGGAGATACAGGCAAGTCAAATTTCTCTTTCAGCTGCTGAAAGTATATAAAGCACCACCAGGATCAAAGAGATCTCTGATCTGGGCTATACTCTTGTCAGTCACTCCAAGTGTTCTATTTGATAAATAATGGCATACCTGTACATTTTAAAATGCAAGACTAGAACTGCATCTAGCTTTGCAGGCAGGTGGAACAATCTTGTTAGGATCTCTGTGTAAATGTTACATTACAGTATAACCTAATACCACTTTACAATCACTCCTTTCATTAAGGTATACTTTACTTTACTGCTCGGTTTAGCTTCATTTATAACTTAAATTATCACAAGAATGAGCCTACTTTGCATTTGGCAAGAAACACTTACATCACTCTTATGCTTAATAACTTGTACTGTACAATGCAACAACGCCTAAATAAAGTGCACATGAGATTACGTTGGATATTCTATAGATCATTCTTGTGGTAATAATAATAGTTGCATGAGAATGCCAGATTAGGATTTAGTTAATAAATCTGTGATTTTGAATATACTGCATCGATATTACAATACTTTATTTTTGTGGTATCTTCCAGCACAGTTCCTATTAACTAGTTTCTTTGTAGGGTTGAAAAATGTCCTCTTATCTCTTACTGCTGGAGGTTTGTGACCATTTTAGGGTTATTCTACTCCTCTGGTGCTGGGTAGTAATTTATGATTAGTGTAATCTGTCAATATGCAATTGCTTGCTAAGGGTTACAGCATGTGTGTTCTCCTTACTATATTTTATTCTATTCACACCTACTGTATGAAATTAAACACAGTAAGCCCATCAGTTTCTTAGCAATCACCGAATGTATTGAGATTTGATCATGTCCATATGAATAGCAAAAACTCAGAACCAAAAAAAACTATCAATGACATAAAGGAATTTATTTCCAGGAGTCAAACTCACTGCATGACTCGGTGTACAGTAAATGTGACCAACTTACTTTGGTACACGAGTTTAAATCAATATGGGTGGGCGGCTGTCACCTGTCAAAATCCCGATCGCCGGAATCCCAAAGGTAAGTATCAGGTTAGGGGGAGGGTCACTAGGGAGAGGGTTCAGTTTAGGGAGCAGGGAGGGGGAGGTTAAGGTTAGGCATCAGGGGGGAGGTTAGGTTCAGGCACCGGGGAAGGAGGGTTAGGATACTGACCGACAGGTGTCGGTATCCTAACCCTGTCAGAATGCCAGCATCAGGATTCTGTCCACTGGGATGCCAACTGCCGGCATCCAGTACCCATCCCTTGCCCAACCCGAATGTAGCTATGGGATAGACTTAATTTTTCTCCATTTTCTGGGATACAATGTATAGTATTTATCAATGAGAAATGGATACACATAATCATATAGGATAAAATTGTAAGCCTTTCATTTTACTAAACCTACATTCTGACCCAACGCTACCATGTGAGATTATGTAACAACGTAATGAATCTGGCCATGGATTTGTGCGCACTGAGTAACCCATGCATTCCTGCATGCCATACAATACTTTATTAATTAGTTACCCCTTTGCTGACCATATGAGCAGAAGAGGATTTAAAGACATGGGAAAATAGTTATTCAGTCATTATGTCGACATTAACAATGTCGATAACCAAAATGTTGACATTCTGAATGTCAACATGGACATAATGTAGGCATGGTCATAATGTGGACATTCTGAATGTCGTTTGGCAGAAAGTCGACAATCTATTTTCGTGTTAGGGTTAGGCTGTGGTTAGGGTTAGCGGTAGGCTGCAGTACGGGATAGAGTTAGGGCTACAATAACCAAATATGTCGACATGCTGACTGTTGACATTCACAATCTGGAAATGTTGTAGATATTATGTCAATGTCGATATTTCACATCAATCAAATCAATGATTTTCCAAACAGAATAACAACTGAATACATGATTTTTAATCGTGCCTTCTCTATTTAAATAGAGATAGGTTGAATTACTCGGACCCTTGTTATTTGGTCTCATATGTCCACATGGTGAAGTCTGCTACATGCTACATGTCCTCACTGAGCACACAGGTGAGCATACCAATAACACTATGCACAAAAACTGCATTGGCACCTCTTATTTTACTTTAAATAATACATGTTCCAACCTATAATCATTCAAAATGCATTCTTTTATTGAAAACAGATATTTATGGATGTAAACTTTAACTATCTAATGTGACCAACTTACTACTGTGAACTTCAGTAGTTTTAGATTTTATCTAATGTCAGTTACATTTACAGTGGTAGATGTACTAAGTCTTGGAGAGAAACAAAGTACCAACCAATTAGCTCCTGTCATTTTACGGGCTGTGTATGAAAAATGACAGGTGCTGGTTGTTTGATACTTTATCGCTCTTCAAGGCTTAGTAGTACATACGCCCCAGAGTGACTGAAAGGAAAAACCATAGTTATACAAAACAGACTTTAAGGCTTAATCTTGGGCTCATCAAGGTGAAGGACCTCAGTTATTTATTGCTGTGTATAGTTTGTTATGTCTTACTATGTCAGGTGCACCTTTCAAAACTTTGCATCAATGATTTGTATGGACACAAATTGGTAACTACACAGATTTCAAGTCGAAGTGTTACCTTTAATAGCAATCTTACATGTTTTATTGTTTACAACTACTGTCCAGTATAGCCTTTCTATAACACAGTACTCACACGCAATCTTCAGTACATAGTTCAACACTATTTAAGAACCATATTTAAGCTAATGTTCACATTTGACCTATCACCATGTCAGTAACATAAGATCCATAATATACATTAAGTCACCTACTAGAGTGGTCACATGTTCCACGACTGTACACACTATTGCTTTGCAAGGGGAAGCTGTTGACAGCAATAATGCCAAATCATATCTCCAGCGGGAGTTACCTTCGGCAATAGTATTACTATCGCCACTGATAACCTCTGCAATATAGAGTAAAGCCATTTCTCCAGCAAAAACTCCCAATTTTTGGCGGTTATTGTACTTTTGCTGTTTAATCACTAGACCAGCAATTCAATGATTAATGTAGACAAGATGTTATAGAACACTAGCTGCTTTGAACATACAGTACTGTATGGGCTGTATTTTTGCCAATTAGTATCAATATCAATATTTACAGAGAATGATTAGAGAATTCTTGAGCATTTATTATTTTATAAGATTTGTTCATTATAAGAGGTGGTTAAAACATAACTGGATTTTTTTTTTTATTAATCCTCATTTATTATATGCTTAGTGTAGCAGAAACATCTCAAAAGTTATGTTCTGCTATACTAAGTCTAAGGAGACAGAAATCCAGCCTTTGCCTTTGGCAAAACCCATTGGGTTTAGTCTTGTTAACACTTTTGTGTCTTGCAGTTCATGTCGCAAAGCTGGAATTAATTCCTTTTATTCTGCTGTCAAGAGATTCATTCTCGTTCATTGCCTTTCCACTGCAGAGAAAATAATAAAACAAGAGAAATGAAGACAGAAAGTAAAAATGGTATGGCTAACTACAGGTCTTTCCTTATGCAAAATGAATGAATTGGGGGTGGGGGTACAAGGCAGCAGAGTTACAGGAAGCAGTCACCAGCAGTAGTAGAGCCGTAACTAGGCTTTTTGGTCCCCTGTGCCAGAAAGAGCATTGGCACCCCCCCTATTTTTAAAATAGGGATATAAAGCACCCAAAAAAAGGGCATGGCCTCATCGGTAAGGACCAGGGAAGAGATAGGAGGCCAGGAGATGCTGGGGATCAAATAAGAGGAAGCTACAAGTGAGAATGATAATAAACAGAAAATTGACAGGCCCAAACAGCGCCCCCTGCCCTGTGGTGCCCTGTGCCATAGCACAGGTCGCACTAAACTAAATACTCATTCGGGGGGAGGAAGTTTTCCTTTACTTGATGTCTATAGTACTTGATAACTTTTCTCAAAGTATTAGTGATCAAAGCGATTTCTGTTTGATCTTCTATAGGAAAAAGTAATAATGCCTATTGTGAAATGACAAAACACTCCCTTACACGAGCAAAGCAACAGTGCATGAAATTGAACTCCAGAAAGAGCCACCATTCTGTGTCACTTCTTGGCTGACACAATTTAGATATTTATAGCTTTACAAACGGGCCACTGGAGAAGAACTGGAAGCTTTTCCTAGCCAGGAAGGATTAATGAACATGTGCACCTGGTAATTATACCACTCCATCTTTCTGAAAGCCCTAACACTGCCTCAATGGCAGATCTTATAATAAACAGCCATTGAAAATATCAATCGGCAATTGTACAAGTCATCCAAATACATTTATAAGCTATTTTCACACCTTTCCTTATTGTTTCCTCAGTAAGGCAATGGAAGAGAATGCAATTTTCATTCTCTCTCTTTGCAGACAGTGTTACTGGTCATGCTTCATTAAAAAGCTAATCTAAATAAAACTCAGTGGTTCATACAGGTAAAAACACATGCAAAACTAATTTGGGCTATACGGTGGCATCAATGAAGGAATTTACACAGCGGAATATGTCTAAGTGATCATCTGAAGGCATTGTAAACAGAAATGGCTGTTTATTACAAGACAGAATGGCATGGGGTCAGACATATTTTAGTTTAATAAACAATTACCTGCTACAACTTATACATAATGATTATTTAATAAGCATCCTTTGCCACAAAATGTACATACTGTATGCAATAATAATCCTAGTAAATTTACTGGAAAAGTTATGCAATAAATGACAATAAGTTGACAAATGACAATAACTTAACAAAATACAACATACCAATACAAAATATTCTCACTAATCACATTTAAGCAAAGTTCTCTAAAAATACTCAAGAAAGAGCAAAAGTTAGGAGACTACTATGAACAGTATGAACATTAACCCCTTCTCTGTGCATGATAAACACGAGCTTAGAGTGATTCATAGAACAATAGAGACTTATCTAGTGAATTTTGCACTAAGCTATCCTTCATATATGCTCTATAGAGAAGCATTACTGAATTTTACCAAAGCCTCTATCCATAGGAGACATGTAAGTAAAAATAATATATAATAATGCATCTCAAATAATAAATAATACAGTTGTGTAACATCAATAACAATAAAATAAGACAAGATTAAAAATTGTATCATAAGATCACTATAATATATATATATATATATATATATATATATATATATACTCATGCATATCCTGATGTCCGTACAGCCCCACACCTGTTCTGTTACATCAAGATATTAATGTATGACTAAATACACAGCTGCTTGGCTATTTTCCTTAGCCAGTGAAATCACCAAGTTATCTGTATGTTATATACTGTGGCTGAATCATCTGTAAACACACTTCAAAACCAATGGCAGTCAATGTGCTGAGAGAATCTTGAATATCTGTACTGATGGCCCTTGCACATGTTGGAATGCAATTACATCTAAGCAGGAAAATCACAAAACAAAACACACTTGGGCTGCATATTCACAGTGAATGAGGCTTCTGTATCTTCACTTTCAAATAGAGCAGCTAAAGCACTTCACACAGACCTCTGGATTTAAGCATTCCCCTCCCACCTATTGCTCTCAGTCTCCTGCATCAGAAAGGAGGACTTACTATAAGATGCTGGCAGAAATGAATGAGCAGGAATCCGCGCCTCTAATAAATAAAGCACTCATATGAGCGTGCTTAATTCTGTCTGACAACCTTACCTTGACGGTGATGCACAAACAAATAAATATAAGGTCCCGCAGATGATTTTAGTTCAGAGAATCCAGCAGTGCATCTGTACAGAGCTTTTCCATTGCTAGTCTGAGGAGAAAAGGGAGCTACCGGGATGCTGAACGACACACACCAGCCAACTTTGTGTGTAGCAAAAGCTCAGTGGAAAATCTGGCCTGCAGCTCTGTAGAGTAATGGACTGGGTTCCTCAGTACAATCATATCTATTGTAGTGCTACAGTATATTTCAAAGATTTAAAATCACATGTATATTGTTAAGGCTTTTGTTTCTTTGCTTTTTCTTAGGTGAAATGCTTATTCTTTTTTTTCCATGAGAAGGTTATGCATTCATGGGAAATACATGACATTATTTATTAGCAATATTGTGAGAGAATTCTTCAGTATAGGCATGAAAACACAGAACCCTAATACTTCATGTAACGGCTGGAGAGATATAGCTGTATTTATCATTTTAACTATTTAATGACTGCTGGGATTTCAGACTTCGCTTACAGAATGTATATTTTAGCTACGAGTTGCATACCACAAACATAATACCGCAAAACAGAAAAATAAATATTTTTATTATTTTAACACTGATTTTAGGGAATTAATGCAACTCCAACATAATTGTACATGTAACTTCCTAGTAATCAAAACTATAATATTACCATATAGCTGTACTTTTTATATATTTTAGACATAAAACCTATTTTGCCTTATAGTCTACAACAACAAGACAACGGTGTGCACTAATCATTAGGTCAAGAGTAATGGAGTTAAGGACAGGAATTTGATTGGGAATATTTCTTGTGTGTTTGGTTCTACAATTATCCAGTGACATTACCACAGTTTTGCCAGCAACATATGCTAACATCATCAGTGTTGTACAAAATGGGTTGAATAAAGTCTTGTGTTACCAAGTGGGCTGATAGATGCATGAAATGCCAAAACTTTCCTGCCCCTTAGCAATGTCAAATCAGTTGTAATAGTGACTTAATGCTACCTCACAGTACATGGTAGTTCTGCTTTGGCTGCGCTGCTGTGTAGAATGGGGGCTTGGATCCTAAAGCAGCAAGGCCAAACACAGGCAGAAACCTTCTGTGACGCTGTCCAAGTGCTGAAGTTGAAGAGCTAGTTTAACAAGAATAACAATTAGCCTCATGACTGGTCCACAGATAGATGAAATGGACATACATTTGTAGTTATACTTACTTATTAATGACATGAACTGTACTTAATATTAAATGTCATACAATTAATATTTATATTGAGAGTGCAGAAAGTAAATGCTTAAAAAAACTAATCTGTTACAAAATGTCTTGCCACAGTATCAAGCCTAAATTATGAAAGTAAAAACAGCAGAGCAGGCTTCTGTAGATATAGCTCATACTGGGCACTGTATAACTATGCAGATCTTGTTAGTAGATAGTGTGCAATATCTGATGGTATTGTAGAGGGTATTATAGAAGCTAAACGGGACATAAATCAGTGGACAGTACCAAAAGCTCTCAATTAGCAGATCCTGTTAGCATTTTGTTTCTTAAGGTGCGTACATACTGGGCGATTAAAGTGGATGATTGAACAATAACGATATCATTATCATTCAGTCGTTTCCTTTATCGTCCATTTTTTCACCAAATCAATGAACGATTACGACCAATGATGCACGTTCCCGCAGGTCGTTCGTCTTTATCATTCATTTGGCAAACATGCAGGCCAACCTGATGATATTGTCAGGTTGCTGCATGTTGGGGAATGGGGGAAGAGAGCTCATCGCTGAACGATATCGTTAATGATATCATTCAGCGGGTGTGCTCAATGTCATGAACGACATTGAGCACACCCTGCCAGGGACACACTAGACGATGTCGCTCAGGGAGCATATCGTCTAGTGTGTATGTACCTTTAAAGCTACTTTTGTTGTAAGAGCAAAGTGACTCTTGTAATTTCTTTTATAGATTTTAATACAATTTTATCTATAGCAAAATGGACATAATCAAAGAAGTGTATCCAGATTAATATTACTTCCATTATCACTACTACCTCTTAAATGATAATATACCCCTGGGCTGCCAATTTCTACTGTTCAGGACTAGATATATTTTCACTCTGTTGATTAATTTGATTGCCTATGTGTATGCCAATGACTTAACTGTGCAATCAGTAAACCTGTCTGATTTTTTTTATTGGCACACCGGTCCCGCCCCTATGGTGGTCCCACTCCTATAGAGTATTTATGCCTAAACTACTGACTTAGGGCCTGATTCAGAGCCGGACGCAATTAGCGCTCGCTCGTCCAGAAAATAGGGGTGGCTATTCAAATGAACCGTTCGCTCTTTGCGGTCTGTTCACGCCTCTAGGTCTGAACGAGCGAACAAAACTTTCGGGCGTTTTTTGGGAAACTACGCCCCCTGGCCGCTCGCATCCTACGTCATGTCCGCTATTGATTAGATTAATCGAGTACATCGACCAGGGTGTGAGCTGCTCGCTATTCTTGTGGTTGGTTTTTGCTACCAGAATTTTGCGAGCAGTTCTGGCTATAAAATAACCCAGTGACGTAGTCAATGACGCTGCTGTTTTAATTATGCACACCCATAAAACGCCCGTTTTGACCTTTAAGCACGCCTGCGATTGGATCTTCACTCCCCGTTTTCAAGCACCTTCCCCTGTTACCACCCACATACGCCTCTTTCTGTCACTCAAATTATCAGGCATTTCGCTATTTTGCGAGCAAATGAATTTCGGCCGCACTGACTGGTTCGCGCATGCGTATAACAATCCGTACGCATGCGCAGTTGGGCAAACATCACTCGGAGCGAACGAGCGGCCGCTTACGAGCGGCTCTGAATCAGGCCCTTATTTTCTTAGAGTAAATGTTGAGCTCCATTATGGAAAATTTTATGTCTGTACTGTTTCATAGAAAGATTGAACATATTGCTTGTGCTGCCATATTAAAAATAAAGCAACAAGAACTAATCCTGAGTCCAAGTGACAGATTGCCCTGGACTTACATATGTCCAGTGTGTATGAAAGGTACTATTGAAGTTTTATAAAATAATGCTGTCATGGCAACATTTAGGTCAGAGTAGTTATCTGTACCTTTAACAAAGTGGTAAATATCCATGACCCATTTAATTAACAAGATAACTGACCAGCAGCAATTTAAGAGAGGAAGGGGACTGTGTGCAGGCCCCCTCCTCTCTGCAGTGCAGTAGACCTAGGGGCTCGTGCACCCTGCCCTCCTTATAGACATGCTAATGTGACCCAGGTGACCAATTGTAGGATAAGAGACCAAAGTGATGAATATCAAAAGCTGATACAGTACAGTATGAAGGGAGTAGAAGTGCTCAGGCACTTGTTTGTTTATGATTACTACATCTAGCACTTAAATTAGAATCTAGCTAGAAAGACCTCTTCTTTGGCTGCCAAGTTAAGTAGAACTACTGCTATTGTCAGTATCAGAAATGTGCAGACCATAACATGTCATGGAATCGTATTTATTCCATAGCTTTACTGCACATAATGCACATTGTCTACAGCATTATTGTATTTTCTGCTTCAGAAAAAGTTATCTTGCCTCTGGACAGGATAACAATTATGGGGTTGGTTGAGTTAGACATATCTCATGGATATCTGTAAACTGCTCATGCATTGTAGAAAACAAATACAGACTACGCATGCAGTGCACCATGCAGATGCACATGGATTGAGATTGAAAGGGCAAATGAATTGATCCATCCATTGGAATATAACTCTTCCTATGAAATGGGCATGTCTGGATGGCAACTGGATGGTGACCATATAATTGTATGGAACTGTTCCATCTCATTTGAGAGTCAGGGGCATGTAGCCAGACCTCAGTGCAGACACAGATGGGATACCTGATTCAGATGTTTCTTTTGCACCCAGTATACAGTGGTGAGGATGTAAGTCCCAATACTAATGATGACAGCTGCAGAGGAATAACAGTGGGAATGCTGAGCATCTGCATGGAGACATACAGATAACCAGTATAAATGGACGGATACCTGCATTAGCATAAGGTAGGAAGTAGGCTGCCAGAGCTGGATGGAAGAGTAGCTGCAGATACTTCTGACTCAATCAGCACCATGATATCTACTGTATATAATAGAGCTATTATTCAGAGTGTGCACATCAATTAGTAATATGTGTAGACTACTACAGTAACTTTTGGTATAGTATTATCAACTATCTGTACAGTGAATTACTGGTATGGGCAGTCATTGCCACTCCATACCTCCAAGCAAATCACACCTATATTCACACAATCTACACTGCAACTGCCCACGCCTTATCCACTATAGAGGAAACCAAACACCTTTCAGCCACTGGAAATTTGGACTGTTGGCACAAATGCTTGCCTACCAGGCCTGTCAGGACCCCAGGCTACCGAGTATCATCAACCACGCCAACAAGATAGCATGACCATGTCCCTACAGCAGGCTTCACAGCATTTAAAGAGGACCCTGGTATTCTCATTAAAACATGGTCACCTGCTTGACCATGATCCCTAGTACTCAGACCAGGTACAACTCCTGGCAGCCCTAGGTCTGTGGATTTCGGTAGCCGGTGCCTGGATCCAGGCTCAGGAGGTAGCAAGAGAGCTACTTTTATGTAAATAAATATTTACATATTTATTAATGTATTGATGGAACAGCCATATTAAATCAAGATTTACATTCTAAAGCTAAATATAATAAGTGACCTGATTTAACTAAACCAGATTACAAAATATACATGTATTCTCCCTTAATATATTACTTATTAACCTTTTTTACTACACTGATTTATGTTCAGCATGAGAACAGATCCTTATTTGAATATACAATTATTCTAATCTTAAAGAGAATAACAGCATATTATCCAGATTTCAATATGTTGCCTTTCTATAGAAGATTCAGTGAAGATGACAATACTACACAAAAGATTAGATGGAGAGACAAGTAATAGTATATTACATTTCATTATTCCATATAAGAACCTGTAACCATTCCAGAAATCAGGAAACAATGTATTCGTCCGAATTTTTTAATTTTTTACGATATAAAACTTCATTGAGACAAATCAGCTTTAATATGTTATTGTTCAGGAACAGGTAACAATTGTTTAAGTATAAATAATTTGAATAAGAATACAAGTTA
This sequence comes from Taudactylus pleione, assembly GCA_031769625.1. Classification (NCBI taxonomy): domain Eukaryota; kingdom Metazoa; phylum Chordata; class Amphibia; order Anura; family Myobatrachidae; genus Taudactylus; species Taudactylus pleione. The sequence continues at coordinate 16,623,771 of JAUIMM010000608.1, forward strand.
TGGATGTGAGAACACTATGTAGATACCATTGTGTTCCTATAAACTGGTTTTAGATGGTCTTTTGGCTAGACACTCAAAACTGAAATTCAAATAATATAAAATGAGAGACAGCATAATTGTTATGACTACTATCAGCTGACAGCATCACAATCATCAACAACGGCAGCCTGCAGTGCACTTCATGTGTAAATGTACATTACTGTTTGTATAGGGTCATTGTGTCATGTGAGAGGGAAATTAGTGGGAAACAATTTATTTTTGTTTTTACAATTATTTCTACACAACTAGGTAAAATAAAATGACTTGTAGAATTGGACAAAAGCAAAATAAATAAAATATAGCTCCTGCTGTTCTGCTTGTAGATATACTGTATATGCTATTTATAACATGGCATACTCCTTAGCATTAGCTTCTATAATATATGGGGCTTAACTAGGACTTTGAGTGCCCCACAGCAACATTTTGAAGTGGTCCCTACAAAGTACATACATGCTTAAGGGGAGGGGGTCTGCATACAGGGGGGTTCTACAATAACAGGTCATCCATCACTGTGACCCCCAACACTGCGATACCTGGGCAGCCCCTCCATATCTCGGGAAAAGCAAAATAGGTTATCATTAGCACTCATAGATATTCAAATGTCCCAGCCGCTCAAACAAAATAAGAGGTATCCAGACTATTCAAAGAATTGTGAAAAAATAGTTAGACAGTGTGGCACTTGAGTCTCATACAAATTGATGCCAATCTAAAATGGTATCCAGGTCTAGGGTTGTCACTTGCTGGTGGCGGTAAGAGGAAGAGGTGTTAAGTCTTTGGCTGCCCTAGCTGTCCGGAGACATCAAGAGTGAGGGGAGGAGGGTGGCCAATAATGTTGTGCCTTGGGGTAGCGTGACCTCTAAATCCGTCTTTGCAATATGAAATAAAACAATCTAAATTAAATGTGTATATACTCCCTTTGTTTGCATTCCTTTGGAAACTCTAATTTATGGTACAGGCTCTGGAATAGAGTTCCGTGTTAAATTAAAATAATTTAATAATCTCTTCTCTAATGTCCAAAGATAAATCTGCTGTTATCCGCTGTATATCTCAGCACCTCAAAAACATATGGAAGGCACAGTATCACTCTTACTAAATACTCTAATCATACAAACTATTAGGTGAGATAATTTTTCTCACTGTTTGAAGTGTATGTTTCTTTGCTCATCTCTGGAGGTTTGTATGTAATCGAGGGGTGAGCAAGTGAATGGATCACTAGTGTTATTTTATAGAGATCGTCAACTTTATACACTTGTAATAAGTTGCTCACATGAGTATAAAACATATTTAGGGCCAAATATAATAGGGTGAGAGTTTAGAAAATGTGGGAGTTTAGCAGTAACCTCTCAAACTATTATATTGGTCGAGTTGTATCTTCAAAATCGGAAAACATGTGGTTGAGAGTTAAAATAGTGAGAGTTTTTGTAGTCTGAAAAATATGTGAGTTTGCCTGTTCTCAGACTCTTGCCCTATTACATTTGGCCTTTGGTCTATATTCAGTGCTAAGCTGCAGGAGTAACTGAACCACTGCATGTTGCTGACCTCATTACTGCTCAGTGCATGTACAGACGGAGGTGTGTGCAACTCCACATTTCTCCTGCCACCACTGCATTCAGCACTGAAATTTGATGCAAACTGGGTGCAGGGGAGACTCGACGTGAACAGTTTCAGCAGAGGAATTCATCACCCATAATGAAGAATTGCTATGCCCTCACTTGCCTGGCCACACCCCATAGTATTGGGGCCTTACAGATTTTTTGGAGGCCCTGAAAATCATATACTGTAAATTTTACATTACATACCAAAGACTGTGTATAAATGAGTTGAATCAAACACATGAAATATCTGCTTTATAGTACTTTAAGCAGTTTAACCATAAGCAGGGGCGTATCTACCCATTGGCCAGGATGGCGCTCGCCAGGGGCGCCAACCAAGGGGGTGCGCCGCCCGGCAGTGCCACCAGCAGCCAAGAGGTGGACAAGTCCCACGACCCCACAAATGTAGGGCAGACCGCAGTGAGAGTGGTCTGCCCTACACAGTTTACAAACACACAGCCACCAGCGGCAGCTGTGTGTTTGTAATAGCAGCCAGCCAATGAGAGTCTGCCTGACTCTCATTAGCTGCTGCGTCGTCAGTGGAGGGAGCCGGCTGGAGCTCCGTGTTCTGGCTCCCCCCGCAGCATCTGATGGGAGAGACGTCTCTCCCATGCAGGAGGAGAGCGGGCCGGGACTCAGAGCAGACAGCGGCGGTCGCGTTAGGAAGGGGATCAGGTAAATTAATTTTTTTTTGTTCTTTGTGTCTGTGTGTAGGCCTGGCTCTACCGGGGGGGGAGGGGCACTGAAAAAAGGGGTACCCGCTACTATGGGCACTGTATAGGGGTGGTCACTACTGGAGGCAATTTATGGGGGGTGGCCACTACTGGGAGCACTGTATAGGGGTGGCCACTACTGGGGGCAATTTGGGGGGGTGGCCACTACTGGGGGCACTGTATAGGGGTGGCCACTCCTGGGGGCACTGTATAGTGGGGACTGCTACTGGGGTGGGGTCTACTACTGGGGGCACTGTATAGGGGTGGCCACTACTGGGGGCACTGTATAGTGAGGACTACTACTGGGGTCTTCTACTGGGAGCATGGTATAGGGATGGCCACTACTGGGGGCACTGTATTGGGGTGGCCAACTATTGGGGGCATTTAGGGGGGCTGGCCACTACTGGGGGCACTGTATAGTGGGAGACTACTACTGGGGTCTACTACTGGGGGCACTGTATAGGAGGCGCTACTACTGGGGGCAATGCAGCTTGGGGGGGGTGTAGGGGTCGCCAGTCCATTACATTGCCAGGGGCACTTGGATCACTAGATACACCCCTGACCATAAGTAGAAAAACAACATCTGGGTTACAGTATAATCAAAGCTTGCATAGGTTCAAATTGTGGTCTTTAACAACATCTGGGTTACAGTATAATCAAAGCTTGCATAGGTTCAAATTGTGGTCTTTTTGCTGTACAGTTATGGCTAATGTTTAGGATTAGAATTAGAATTAATTAGGATTGGTGGTGCAAGCATGTGGTAACGCAATTCATGTCATCACACTCACCCCCACTACACAATGAAGCAACTTGTGCAAAGGGTCATCAGAGGAAGTGGGGGTCTTGCCTACTCTTACAGGAGTCTGTGAGATCTCCAGGAATTCTGAATCCCCTGCAAATTGTAGGTGAGTAAGCAAGTACAGTATGCATAGCAGCACTGATGTTTGCTACTACCCAGCAACATAGGACCAGGTCATTAGAAGGAGTAGTTAATGCAAATGTCATAAATGCAAATGTCAAAACAATGTAACGTAATTTGATGAACATTTTATGATTCATCACAATTACTCCATGATGACACACAGCTGCTAAAGTAAATTGTCCATAGGTATAGTTATTATTAGATAAACACAGAGTAAAACGCATATTGCAAAATGTAACTTCAAAAGATACTGTTAGCATTTTATTTGCACATATACTCCAGGTATTCTGTAGTGACTTACAAGGAAACAACAATACACTGTACTTATGCTTAAATTCTGTCAATTTAATGTAGTCAACAGTTTATCAGCACTCAGACACACTGCTCTGAATCCTGGGAAGTAGAGCGAAAGCACTTTAGAGTTTTTATTCTTCTCTGAGGTGTATTACTTCAGCTGTAAAGATTGAATATACACTAAAATTACATGTACGACAAAGCCATACAATAGCATTGTTTTATGTCACATTTTGTTAAAAAGCTTTTCTTGAAGCATAGAATAAAAGTACATTACTGAATGCTTTTCCAATTAATAGGAAGTCTGATACAGTCACGGTAAAGTCAGTTAATAACAGTGTACAGTATAGTTACATTAAGCATATTTTTTCCACTAATAGGCTATTTAATTAAAGGGAAAGCATCACAAAACAGAGTAGAATGTTATCAGCTAATTACTGCTGTACTAACAGTATAGTAGTAGCAAGGAAGGAATCATCATAATACAACTAAATTATATTTAATGACTTGCAACAGAAGGTAAAGATGGCCCTGTACAAATGAACTTATAGTTTAGTATGGAGAACACTAAGTTGATACTATAAGGCAAATCATTATCTATTCACCAGTAATAAATCAGTCATTGGCAAATGGCCGTTCTGTGCAGCTACCAGTGGTGTGGTACAGCTGGAATAAAGAGACACAGTGGGAGGTGGATACATAATTATTATTATCCTTTATTTGTATGATGCCCTATAAAATACACACACAGTTACAGTAGAAGTAAAATAAAAGAAATGCAAAAGACTAAATATATATATATATATATACACAGTGCATCCGGAAAGTATGCACAACGTGTCACTTTTTCCACATTTTGATATGTTACAGCCTTATTCCATAATGGAATAAATTCATTTTTGTCCTCAAAATTCTACGCACAATACCCCATAATGACAACGTGTAAAAAGTTTTTTTGCGATTTTTGCAATTTTAATAAAAAAAAACAAACTAAGAAATCACATGTACATAAGTATTCACAGCCTTTACTCAATACTATGTTGATGCACCTTTGGCAGCAATTACAGCCTCAAGTCTTTTTGAATATGATGCCAGAAGCTTGGCACATCTATATTTGGGCAGTTTTGCCAATTCCTCTTTGCAGCACCTCTCAAGCTCCATCAGGATGGATGGGAAGAGTCGGTGCACGGACATTTTCAGTTCTCTCAAGAGATGTTCAATTGGATTCAAGTCTGGGCTCTGGCTGGGTCACTCAAGGACATTCACAGAGTTGTCCTGAAGCCACTCCTTTGATATCTTGGCTGTGTGCTTAGGGTCGTTGTCCTGCTGAAAGATGAACCTTCAACCCAGTCTGAGGTCGAGAGCACGATGGAGCAGGTTTTCATCCAGGATGTCTCTGTACATTGCTGCATTCATCTTTCCCTCTATCCTGACTAGTCTCCCAGTTCCTGCTGCTGAAAAAAATTCCCACAGCATGATGCTGCCACTACTGTGCTTCACTGTATCGATGGTATTGGCCTGGTGATGAGCAGTGTCTGGTTTCCTCCAAACATAATGCCTGGCATTCACTCCAAAGAGTTCAATCTTTGTTTCATCATGGTCTGAGAGTCCTTCAGGTGCATTTTGGCAAACTCCAGGCAGGCTGCCATGTGCTTTTTACTAAGGAGTGGCTTCCGTCTGGCCACTCTACCATACAGGCCTGATTGGTGGATTGCTGCAGAGATGGTTGTCCTTCTGGAAGGATCTCCTCTCTCCACAGAGGAATGCTGTAGCTCTGACAGAGTGACTATAGGGTCCTTGGTCACCTCCCTGACTAGGGCCTTTCTATCCCGATTGCTCAGTTTAAACGGCCGACCAACTCTAGGAACAGTTCCGAACTTCTTCCATTTACGGATGATGGAGGCCACTGTGCTCATTGGGACCTTCAAAGCAGCAGATATTTTTCTGTACCTTTCCCCAGATTTGTGCCTCTAGACAATCCTGTCCCGGAGGTCTACAGACAATTGCTTGGACTTCATGCTTGGTTTGTGCTCTGACATGCACTGTCAAGTGTGGAACCTTATATAGACAGGTGTATGCCTTTCAAAATCATGTCCAATCAACTGAATTTACCACAGGTGGACTCCAGTTAAGCTGTAGGAACATCTCAAGGATGATCAGTGGAAACAGGGAGCTACATGGCAAAGGCCGTGAATACTTATGTACATGTACATGTGATTTCTTAGTGTTTTTTTTTATTAAATTTGCAAAAATCGCAAAAAAACTTTTTACACGTTGTCATTATGGGGTATTGTATGTAGAATTTTGAGGACAAAAATTAATTTATTCCATTTTGTATCAAGGCTGTAACATAACAAAATGTGGAAAAAATTACGCGTTGTGCATACTTTCCGGATGCACTGTATACTGGAACAACCAAATAAACAGTGGCACTCGGAGTCTTGCACAAAAGATCAAAAAATTTATATTTCACCAAAGGGAAATATAGGTCCCGAAACATTGGCATCATATGGGTTCCATGTGAAATATAAATTTTTTGACCTTTTGTGCAAGTCTCCGAGTGCCACTGTTTATTTGGTTGCTCCAGTGGATGTTTTGGGTACGGAGAGCACCGGAGCAGGTGAAACCCAAGAGGCAAGTGCCAGTCCGAAGAAGCAACACACTATATATATATATATATATATATATATATATATAGTAGATAGGAGATAGATAGGAGTTAAATGGAGTTAAATGTTTTTTTTTTGCTTGAAAATATTTTTTGTACATTGCAACATTTATATGTGCCTGGCAATGGTGAGTGTGAATAGTGTCTAAAAAATATCACATTTGCTATTAGTTGATTTGCTAAAAATGTCAATGAAGAAAGAACTTTTTGGGACATTATTCTTATTATTATCATTCATTTTAAGGCACCACACAGTTTCTGCAGCACTGTACAGGCAATACACAGGTAATAGTGAAAATAGACATATCAAAAGTGCAGTAAATGTAATATGATATAACATTGGAACATCACAAAGCAAAGGACCAACAAGCTACTGGTCTACAAAGTGCAAGATATTAGTGCGAGATGTGTACACAGTGGCGCAGCAGCCACTGTGTACACATCTTCCATGTTATCCAAGTCAAATAGGTAGGTCACCCCCTGTCTGTCGTAGATCCATCCCCTGTGCTCCGTCTCTTCGGAGGTGATTATCTCTTCAATATACTTCATAACTAAATTGTTCTTGCAAATCTTTTCCAAGGTCCGCTCCCCCCAGCCCCTTCCATTCATTGTCTTGCAGATGCAGATTTTATACTTTTTTCACAACACGATTTGGACAGGGGTAGTCCCGCAAATATTGTTTAATAAATATGGCCTCTAGTGCAGAAGAGAACATTTATGTTGGCAGTGATAACATAACGTTGCATTAGTTACATGCAACGTTATGTTATCTTGTGAATACTGTCCTACACAAAAATCATTTTAGTAAATACTAATAAAAATTGGCTCCTAAGAAAAATGTGCGATACCTTCCATTTTTAGTATGAAATGTGGAGTTGACACTGAACACATTGTTAGTTTATTCACTAAAATACAGCAGTTCTGGGCTGCCAGTTGTGTATTGTAAGCCTTGACACTGACTTCGGGAATTCTGGTCTACCCTGGGGCCATTATCATGAAATATATGATGACTCAAAGCTCAGGCTTGGCCTAAAACAAAGTGAGTTCATGTGAGCAGTGTGAGGGCTACAGAGCAGGAGCCTGAAGGATGTATTTTCAGCTTTGCATAAAAGCAACTTTCCTTACATGCTGCAGATAATATTATGAACTGCTTTTAAAAGAACAATATGTTTTGGTATGGAAACTACTGCATTCCCATTTATTACTACAGTACAGAACATACACTCTCTCACACATGCAATCACTGCTTATTCATTCCTTACAGTCCGGACAGTTTAAGTTGAGTATTTTAAATGTGAGCTATATTGACCCAGGTGCTCAATGACATTGATTGCTCACATTTAAAATCTTCCAACATATTACTACACAATACAGAAGAGGGACCTGAAAATATTGCGAACAATAAGTAAGTGTCCTAATAGTGGGACCACATTGGTTTCACTAGCTGGGTGTAGAGTATTATCTGTGCAAGTGATATAGACTGATACCCATTAAATTATTATGGTTCAAACATTATTTGTGGTAGCGGCAGCCCTCATCTGCAGCATTGATACACAATAGTACCAGTGATAGTTTGAGAAATGACTTCAAACCATAAAAAACACATTGTTTTCTGACCTCTCATTTAATGGTTTGGCTACAATTGGTAATCTACTGAGTTGTAACAAATCTAGGGCCTGATTCAGAGCCGCTCACTGCTGGCGAGCGCTCACTCTGAATCAGGGCGGGGATTTATTTATTTTTTTTATTCAGGCCGCTCGATAAGCTGTGGGTGACCACCCACAGCTTTTGCGAGCGGCCTGGAGATGGTCGCGATAATCGCGATCATTGAGCTTGTGGTAGGGTCTCAGCTCTCGCAAGCCCGAGTGGACCTCCTGCTCTAATAGAGCAGGAAGTCCACTACTGACATCACTAGTGATGTCAGTAGGGCCACCCACAAACGCCAGGTGTTCCTTTGGGAACGCCTGCGTTTGCTCAACCACCCCCACCCGCCTACAAAACGGGGCGAGCTGTCAATCAACATCGACAGCTGCCCCGTCTTGTAGCGAGCTCCAGAGCGACTGAACTTCAGTCGCTCACTGGGGCTCGCGTATGCGCACGCCGGACGCAGCACATATGCAGGGGGCAAACATCGACCTGCTTGCGAGTGTGTGCGCTTGCGAGCGGGTCTGAATCAGGCCCCTAGTTCTATGCACCAACTACATGTTATTGGAAGCTTTTCAGCATGTGTGGTCCATTAATGGACCCTGTAGAGAACACTGGTGAATCAGGCCAGGACATGTCAGCAGTGTTCTGGTACTATTTATATCAGGACACAGTCAGGGTGAATTGCTGTAGTTAGTAAGACTAACAGAAATCCCCATTTAGTCGAGCCAGCCCTTGTTCTTATTCTGCATAGTGCTAAATGTCTTGTTCTGTAGGCTGGGATATGTGACTATGCTATACCCACAAATCTGCTTATGTCTTATTTTTATACAGTATATACTATGAACATCTTCTACATGTTCATCATCATATTAGTCACAGTTTCCATGACAGCAGCATTTAGCATAACCCTGCCTGCTATTCTGCATGACCAATTGCAATGCTTTTCAGTAATCATTACACTCCTGCATGTAAGGCCGATGTTGAAGTAGACAAAATGTCACACATGATACACACTGTGATGGCAAACCATTTCATGGACCTAGAAATATTTAGCAGGGACAAGACAGACAGGATAGGCAAATGATACATAATACAAGAATAAGTATGTAAAGTCAGATCTGGTTATTGGACAAACAAAATATCAAACTTGTTTCTCCCCCTAAAGAACAGATTCAAAAGACATACAGGGCCAAGAGATTCTGGGAACAAGAATCAGGAGAATAACTGTAGGGACACAGCCACAAAGGACCAGCAGAGCACAACAGGATGTTCTGGGTTTAAGGGGGGCATAAATTCATGTAAATGTGGCACAAAACTGCAGATGTTCATAATGCTAGGAGAGACATTTGCTGCACCCAGCACGAAGGGGAAGGGGATTGCAGAGTTAAAAAACCATGAACCAAGGAAAACTGCTACATACACCAACACATAAATTCACATGTTAGGTCAAATGGTTTTCAGCCATTCAATGAGAAAATGTACAGATTAGGTTAAATACAGACACTCACATTGTTTTTTAAAAAAGAGAAAGAAAAACAGACAAAAAACTTTTGCATCATTCTTACCAAATATGTTGGTATGTGTTTGGATTGCTAACAGCTTTCTCTCTCCCAGAGTGGGGATTTTGGGGACAGTCTGCTGAGACTTTTTTTTTTACTACTATAGAAAACCATGTTTTCCTTTTAAATATTTCCTGTTCTTGCTGTATGAATGGTAACATTTTCCTTTGTACTGTAGCGATATAGCAAAGTTCTGATACTACAAAGTACTGTCTGTTTATTTCTACTACTGTAGGTACTGTAACTCATGGCACTTATGGCAAGTTTGTACTGTGGTCATTTTGTTGTAATGGGGTGTAACATATGTAAGAGAAAAATAAATGAGGCAGGCAATGCTGCACTACTTTTTATACAGGTACATAGTGGAGATGAAACTGAACACATCCGACTTTGGGGTTCCAAACTCGGATCACTTTGGGGGTTCTGAGTTGAGTCCTGATTCTGGTCTTCTCACCAAGTTCAGAACTCAGGTCTAAAAATACAGATCTCGCGTAGATTGCATTTAAGTCCCTCCCTCAAGACTTCAGGTGCTGCGAGGTGGTCAAAATAGACAGGAAATTACTGGAAATTAATGTTATTGATGTTAATAATACTAACGAAATCCAAAACCAAAACTGAAACCGAACCAAGACATTTGAGGGTGGTTTTGCCAAATCCAAAACACAACAATGTATTGGAACCAAAACACGGGAGTCTGCACTCATCTCTAGTATATAGAATCTGCAGTGCTCACAATGCTGAACAGTAGTACAGTCCTAGACAGGAAAAACAGATGGCTTCTCTGAGAACAATGAAGGAGGAATAAGTACCTGAGTGGCTATATGCACCTTTAAAAAGCCACAGGCACATGATGTGTTGATGCTGGATGATTTATTTCAATGCACTTTGATAGGCCAACATTACAATAGTAGCAAAAGATATGTATTGAAACATTTTAAACTTCATAGCAAATGATAGGTAATGGACTTTCAAATATATTGAACAAATAAAATATAAACTGCAGTATTATGCCTCAAATATACTAAAACATACAATAATACAGGTGAACAATAAAACTCCTCTGTACAGCCCTGGCCAAAAGTTTTGAGATGACACCATTATTGCTTTTCACAAAGTTTGCTGCTTCAGTGTTTTTAGACCTTTTTCTCAGATGTTACTATGGTATACTGAAGTAAAATTACAAGCTTTTCATAAGTGTCAAAGGCTTTTATTGACAATTACATTAAGTTTATGCAAAGAGTCAATTTTTTTTCATGACCTCTGCAATTCGCCCTGGCATGCTGTCAATCAACTTCTGGGCCACCCATTCTTGCCTAATTAATGCTTGGAGTTTGTCAGAATTTGTGGGTTTTTGTGTGTCCACCCGCCTATTGAGGATTGACCACAAGTTCTCAATGGGATTAAGGTCTGGGGAGTTTCCTTGCCATGGACTCAAAATGTTGATGTTTTGGTACCATTCTTTATTCATGGCTATGTTCTTAGGCAAAATTGTGAGTGATCCCACTCCCTTGACTGAGAAGCAACCCCACACATGAATGGATGCTTTACTGTTGGCATGACACAGGATGAAGACTTTTGGAGGATGGCTTGGTGTCAAGAAGGGCAGCAAAGAAGCCACTTTTCTCCAGGAAAAACATCAGGGACAGACTGATATTCTGCAAAAGGTACGGGGATTGGACTGCTGAGGACTGGGGTAAAGTTATTTTCTCTGCTGAATCCCGTCTGTTTGTTTGGGGCATCTGGAAAAATCCTTTTCCGGAGGTGAGCGCTACACTCAGTCCTGTGTCATGCCAACAGAAAAGCATCCTGAGACCATTCATGTATGGGGTTGCTTCTCAGCCAAGGGAGTGGGCTCACTCACAGTTTTGCCTAAGAACACAGCCATGAATAAAGAATGGTACCAAAACATCCTCCAAGAGCAACTTCTCCCAACCATCCAAGAACAGTTTGGTGATGAACAATGCTTTTCCAGCATGATGGAGCACCTTGCCATAAGGCAAAAGTGATAACGAAGTGGCTCGGGGAACAAAACATCAACATTTTGGGTCCATGGCCAGGAAACTCCCCAGACCTTAATCCCATTGAGAACTTGTGGTGAATCCTCAAGTGGTGGGTGGACAAACAAAAACCCACAAATTCTGAGAAACTCCAAGCATTGATTAGGCAAGAAGGGGTGGCCATCAATCAGTATGTGGCCCAGATGTTGATTGACAACATGCCAGGGCGAATTGCAGAGGTCTTGAAAAAGAAGGGTCAAACACTGCAAATATTGACTCTTTGCATAAGCTTAATGTAATTGTCAATAAAATTCTTTGACACTTATGAAATGCTTGTAATTTTACTTCAGTATACCATAGTAACATCTGACAAAAAGGTCTAAAAACACTGAAGCAGCAAACTTTGTGAAAACCAATACTTGTGTCATTCTCAATACTTTTGGCCATAGCTGTACTATATATGGGAAATCAACTGTGTGAAAATGAAGATTAGGAAGATTCTAAACTTTACAAGTTGTCATTAGTGGAGGCCCAAATAGTACAATTAACAGGTAAAATGCATCAGACATTTGCCAATGGAAAGCATAAATCTAGATGGACAACTTAGCAGTAAAATGCACCATTTTCATCTGAAGTTCATAAGCATTATAATGAATGAAAACTCATATACTGGCGGTAAAAGCAACAACAACAGAAACCTTTCAGCAATTCAAGTCAATTGAATCCTCCATAATCCTTACAGGATATAATAATTTAATAAAGCAATTGTTGTAATGATTGTACTCCAGTTGCCTCAGAATTCTGAGAGCATGGAATTGTAAAGCAGACATTTGGAGTACATGATATGCCAGCTATGACTCACCACTCAACACAAAATGGCACGAGATATAGGACTGTCAACCAAAGGACCAGGACACAGACCAAGCAGCAGAGACAAACAGTGAATAGAATAGAGACTAAACAGTAGAACCTATACTCCGTAATATACATATAGTAGATGTGGCTATTAAATGGGCAGGCAGTCACTATTCACATACCTATTGTACATTTCAACCTCACAACTAATTCTCACTGCTAGCACTCTTCTCTACTAGTTGCTAGAATTGGAAGTTGGCAGTGAGCAGCTGCAGTCTGCTAAAATTGGGGTCTGTTTTGGGATATTGTGAACTAGTAAAGGGACCTGGGTCATCTTGGTCTGCAACCCCACTCTGCCCCATCTGCTCTTGGCTGTATACTTGCCCCTTGCCAGTGCAGATTGGTCCTCCATCTAGGTATGTTCCATCGCTTGCAGCAGATATACTGATGACAGGGATTAGTAGCTTCTAAAATTAATGTGGAAACTGTTTGCTGGACTTCAAGCCAGTGCCTCAATTTTGTGTATCAACTACTGTATATTACATTTCTGATTACTGGCACCTGATGCTGATACCTGACTTTTTAAATTGCTCTACGGTAACATGTGGCAAATAATAATAATTTTAAATTACATGACTTTTTATTTATGTTAAGTGTGTAGAGTGTTACTATTTTAGATTTACCACTGCACTAAAATATACATATTATATGTGTTACAATATATTATAAGCCTGTGTCTTTATTCAGAAATATATAATATCCCTGTGAATATCTACATGTTGTGGACCTAGGCAGAGCCATAACTAGACTTTTTGGTGCCCTGTGCCAGAGAGAGCTTTAGTGCCCCCCTCCTTCATTTTTTTCAATAGGGACATAAGATAGTGCACCTGAAAAAGGGCCATGGCCTCATGGGGTAGGGTCAGGGAAGAGATAAGGGAGGCCAGGAGATGCTGGGGATAAAATAAGAGGAAGCTAAAAGTGAGAATGATAATAAACAGGAAAATTGATAGGCCCAAACAGCGCCCCTTGTGGTGCCCTGTGCCACATCTGGAAAGCAAAGGTTTTTCTGTGCCAGCTACAGGATATAGCATAATGGATTTTTAATCTTTTTGGCAAATGTTGCCCATAATCTTGCTGTGTACATATAACATATCATATAGTTACTAATAATAATAATAATAAGGACTAGGGGGTCAATTCATCATCACTTAATTTTTACAAAAGCAGGTGAAAATTAACATTTTCCCCTGCAATTGTAAAAATTAAGTTATGAGGGCCATTCATCAATAAGGAAAAGCAGGATATCACAGATATCTCCTACTTACCTTCCACTGACGGAATGACCCGATGTCCCCATACACTAGTATGGGGACAGAATTAATCAAGCTCCGAAATTACAATATTTTCAGAGCTCGACTGCTCGAGCATTCGCCATCTTCAGATGGCGAATGCTCCCGCTTGTTGATTGCAACCCACTCCTTCCCTATGGAGTTACAATGTAAATTATCTGGGTCCGAACGAACCTCGATAATTAACATCATGAATAGGCCCCAATATGTTACAAAATTAATATAAATATTATGTTTAATATTAAGTATTTATACTTTTAATATACTTTGTTACCATAGTTGGTCTACTATACTTTAGATACAAATGTAAAACAGCATCACTATCTAACCACACACACACTATTGTGTATTAATACTATTAGCTAGATGTCATTATAAGATAAAAAGCAAAGGAAAATGTTGATAAATGTCAATGTCGATTCACGAAGTTATGGATCAGTCTCAGGTTACCGAAATTGTTAAATTTGGTTGACGCTGATAAAAATGAGTCAGATATCAAAGCAAGGTGTCTATATCAGTCATTAGTCTTTAAACTAATCTGACTGATGTTTTACTATGATTTCCTAAAATGGACACTATAATGGTGGTTACAAATAGTTACGCAGTACATGTGCCTAATTAGTATGACATTTCTAAAGGCATATAACTCCCTTAAGTTTATTTTTAATAGTTTACACAAAATAAATGAATGTTTTTTGACACTGGAATTATTTTTATGCATCTAATGACCTCTTGTAAGTGCCTAATGTACAGTGATCTTCTATATTGAATGATTCTAAAGGATGTTTGTACATAAAAAATGTATATGCCGACTCATTTAGCAATAAGATTAAAGAAGGATCCCAGCTGTTCAAAAGTTTCCTTAGCTCATGATTTAAAGTAGTTATAAAAAGTGTTACATTTGTATGTGAAAATTATGCCATAATATTTATCTCGCCGGAGCTATAAAGAGACTCGAGTATAGCTTTTGCTACAAAAACAGAAATATGAAGCTCAAAGGGATATTTAATCACAATACGCTGTCTCAGAATTAAAAATCCATTTTGTATAAAGTCTCACAGGAACCAAGGAAATCTGGTTGTTTGTAAAAATCAATTTAAAACTTTTAACTCACAAACAAAAGAACATAGAGGCAGATGTTTTTCAGCTTTCAATTAGGCCCAATCATGTTCCTGAGAGGAAAAGAGGATTTGTATTGTGCTACATGTCCAATTGCACTGCTTAAGTGTATAATTACCACCAGCAGCTATAAAAGCCAGTTTGTTGCAAATGGACAGTGCTTCAGTATTGGTAAACTTTTCATTATTAGCATTTTTAATGTCTGCAGGATGCCTGCACTTGCATCCAATAAACCTGTCCAAAATGTAAATCATTATACAATTATTATTGATTTATTTATTGATAATACATTTTAGTTTATAATATGTACTTACACACATTGCAGTAATATAATAATATGCACAATATAATGCAGCATACATACATTGAATATCTAATGCAGACTGCTTATGAAGCATCCAAATCACATCACAAAATGCCTGAGTAGCCCACCTAGTCCATGTTAAGGTGTGTTTGGGAGACACGTCTAAAAACTAAAATGGCGCCTCAGTGTGCAGAAATGTGGGAAAATCTCCTGTGGTACAATGTGCTGGTAGAGAAGTCTGTGTACCTAAGGACCTGATTTAGACCCTCTCGCTAGCAAGCGGCTGCTCGTTACAGACTATGTTTGCTAATGTGCGCATGCGTGTAGTTCGCAGTGCGCATGCGCAAACTAGTACGAGTGATCGGAATGTGCTCGCTTGCCCTGCCAAGACAGCCCAGTGGAATGATTGACAGGAAAGGCTGTTTGTGGGTGGTAAGAGGGCAGAGCAGTAGTAACAGGGGAGTGGAGTTGCGGACGCAGGCGTGCCAGAGTGTTTCAACGCTGTTCAGAGGCGTGCATAATTAACAGGCAGCGTCATAGTACACGTCACCTGGTTGATTTTTACACAGAACTGCTCACAGTGCTTGCGGTAGGGTACAGTCAACCACAAGCGCTGCAGTCTGATCCAATGGTTTCCGATGTACCGATGGTTGTATACACTTCATGGAGATGACATAAGCTAGTGGGCGGCTAATTACAGGCTGGTGGGCGTCTATAAACACAAAGTGATCGCTCGCCAAGACATAGTTGGTGTGCTTATGTCTTGCTGTGTGAGCAGATGCCTTGACATCACTTAGCTGAATTTCCATACGCTGGGAGCGAGCGGCCGCATCTAGCGAGCGGGTCTGAATTAGGCCCTAAGAGCACAGCAATGACTGGCCTAAAACATAGTGCACACTTTAAGCTATTGCTCATGCTCTGCTTTTCCTAGGAATGTTGTTATTCAACAACACATCCCCTCACCCTAATATTTTTGTGCTTCTGCAAATGCTGCCCGTTGCTTCATAAAACCATACCCCTTAGTTTGTATATCAAGAATCTAGGTAAGCCAAAGAATTCTTGCATGGTCTAGTGGACATTTTGCACTTTGTAAAAACTGGATGCTTTGGAGGACTTGCAGGGGTGCCATGGATTGATGCTTCAAGACCAAATCAAATTTATGATCAATGTTATTTGCACTGGTTTGGCCTATCATAAAATATGTTGACAAACAGAAGTGCAACCCTGTCCATCAGTACAGAACTATATTACAGGTCAGCGCAATTTACTTAATTTAATAATCTTTGCTGAATTTCTCAATAACAAACTTTTTGAATAGGGGTGCCGTGAAAAAAATGTTGAAACTCTAGAGGACCATGAATCAAGAACTGGCCTACAGTGTGTGCAAAGCAATATGCATGTAGTATAAGCAAAAACACTTATATGTAGTATAAGCAAAAAGTACTGTATAGCATTAACTGCCCGAATGAGTTTGTAATCTAAAACGTAAAATGTGATTCCAAACAGAGTATGGGGAAAAAGTGATGGGAAATGTACGTCAACTGTAAAGTTGGGAGGAAAAGTTTCATAAGGGTGGAGCAGAAGATCAACGAGTACATTAAAGAAGAGGGAAACATTACAATAGATAATAATGGAAAGGACCAATTTGTAAGTGGTGTGAAAGTATGGCAAAAAGAAGTACAGCAAAGAATGACTTGAAGGGGGAGATTTATCAATCAAATGGGACAAGTGGCGGTGTTAATGATAGCAAACAACAAGATTCTATCTATTATTTTTCTAGTATATTCTATTACATTATAATTTATCTAGTACATTCTAGTATTATTTTATTATTATTCTATAATCTGTTTGGTTGGTATGGGCAACACCTCCACTTGTCCTCTTTAGGAGGGTTGACACATCTTTCCCTATTGTCCCATACAAATATTATGAGCAAGTAATATAGACTGAATCTAAGTGTAGGTCTTAAATGGTTGCTGTTTTCTGTTGTTTTACTACTATTGATCTTTGCTGTGCTCTGTTAGTTATAAAAGATAGCACAAACTGAATCCAGTACGTTTCCTTAACTAGGTTGGAATTCATACAGATCTTGGTTACAAAAGCATACAATGCAAGTAAAAATTATTTTTATAGTGTATTGTATAAAGTGCAAAACATTTCATCAGGCTGTAAAGGCTCAGGATCCTCTGGTGGCCCCCACATTTGTTGCAAGGACAACTTGAAAATAGTAAGTTTATTGGCTTAACATGGATATAATGAATAACATTATGTATCTCTAGAATAAATTATTTGTGATACATCATTTTTTTATATTCAAACACTTTGGGCCCATATAACTAGACTTATGTTGCGTACAAACTGGCCGACATATCGGCCGTTCAATTGAACAGCCGATATATTGTGAGTCGACCAGTGTGTACAGACGATATGTCTGTGAATGATGTTGTTGCAGCACAGCTGATGACAGATATTTCTGCAGATATATTTGAACATCATGCTGTCTGTACCTGCTGTCAGTCGACCGCCGCTGTACACTTGTGGCACAGGCCGAGGAGAGGGCGCGATGAGACTCGCGGCCAGATGGCAGTCATGGTTGTTCAGTGTTTATGAACAACCATCATCTGCAGATAGATCAGCATATCAGTCGATCTGCAGATATATCTTTTAGGGAAATCTGTATTATTTCCTGGGGATCGAGATTCCGCTGGTCAGAAGATGGACAGCGGCATCCCGATGTTCAACATGCCAACAGGGGCCGGTAAGTAGCTCAACCCTCCCCCTCTAACTCTAACCTTCCCCTGGTGATGCCTAATCCTAATCTCCCCCCAGTGGTGCCTAACCCTAACCTCCCTCCCCGCAGCCTAATCCTAATCCTCCATGGTTGGTGCCTAAACCTAACCCACCCCAGGAGTTCCCTAACCCCCTATCCCTGGACTACCCCTCATACTTACCCGCATACCTACTTTTGGGATGCTGGCAGTCAGGATGCCAATGTCAGTATCCTGATCTCTTCAGGATGGTGGCATCGGCATTCTGATGGGTGTCTGGATTCCGGCGTCGGTATATTGACGTCTGGGATCTCATCCGCCGGCATCTTCACTATATCCCCTTTTAGGTGTGTACTATGCTTTACTGGTCCCGCTTAAACAGTTCCATGCTGTAAAATAGGTCTCATTGAGTTTCTTGAAATAATATTTGAGTTAACAACAAATGTAAAAAAAATTATACAAAAATGGGATCCTAGTCCAACTAATGCCCAAGTCAGTAAATCTGAGTATTAGAGTCCCTGCGCTAGGTGGAGCTTTATTGGGCAAAGCGGGACACACTACGTATAAACAAAACGTATGATGTTGTAAAACTGGGAAGAATTACAAATAGTGGTAAACGGATAACCTTATATACGAGAAGTGATTGAAAAGCTCATGGCCTAAGGTAAAATTAAATATGCTAATATTTCTCATTATTTTCACATAAAATTTAACTGCTTTTTAGGATTACATAACAACTGTCAAGTTAATAACTGTTGTTGTTTTTAGTTTACAGACATTTGAAATGGATAGGATGACAGATTTAAAAAAAAATGACTTAATTACTCATCACGCAGTCATCCTCTACCTCCTCATAAAGGATTTAGCACCCACTGAGATCCATGAGGACATGGTTATGGCACTAGGGGAGGCTGCTCCTTTTTACAGCATGGTTAAAAAATGGACAGCAGCATTCAAACAAGGAAGGGAGAGCCTTGAAGATGATCCCCATCCCAGGAGGCCCATCATCGTTACCACACAAGAAACCATTGACAAAATTCTAGACATGATATTGGAAGATTGAAGAAGAACAGAGCATTACATTGGCAAACATCTGTGTATCTCCCAGGTACAGGTTTATGCTGTTATTCACAACGAACTCCAAATGACAAAGGTCTCTGCTCGATGTGTCCCAAAAATTCTTGATAACAACAAGTGGGAACGTCTCACTGTGGCAAAGAGCAATTGGGCTCTCTTTGATGCAGATCCTGACAGGTTTCTTTCAGCAACTTGTAACCAAGTAAGAGACTTCCAACCTGAGACTGAAGAACAATCAAAACTGTGGAAGCATCAGGGATCTCCTGCTCCAAAGAAGGTGAAGTCAGTGCTGTCTGCTGGAAAGGTGATGGCCTTCATCTTTTGGGATGCTGCTGGTGGACTACCTTGAAAAGGGTAACACTATCACCAGGATATACTACGCTGATCTTTTTAAGCAACTACGACAAAAAATCAAGAAGAATCGATGTGAGAATTTGACAAGAGGGGTGCTCTTCCACTAAGACAATGCTCCAGCTCACAAGACTTTCATCCAGATTTGTGGATTCCAACTACTTGAACACCCACCTTATTCACCTGATTTGGCACCCTCTGAATACTACCTCTTTCTTGAACTAATGAAAGAGTTCGGTGGTCACCCCTTTGCCACGGACAATGACATAGTTGAAGCCATTGAGGTATACAATCGGGAAGCTGGCTGCTGGTATTCCGACAGCTGGCTTCCCGACTGTCATATCCCGGCGAGGGTGAAATGCCGGGCATCTATATCTTACGCCTGTCATTTCCCAGATGCCGGGAGACAGGCGCCCAGCATCCCGATCGAAGGGATGCCAGGTGCTGCGAGCAGACAGCCATGGGGGGGTTAGGTTTAGGGCACCTGGGGGGGACTTAGGGTTTGGCACCCCCCGGGAGGGTTAGGGTTAGGCACCCCCGGGGGGGACTTAGGGTTAGGCACCCCCCAGGGGGGGCAGCGAGAAAGGGGGGGTTAGGGTTTGGCACTTAAAGGGGGATTAGGGTTAGGCACGAGGGGGGAGGTTAGGGTTAGGCACCCCTAAGGAGGGTTAGGGGACAAGGTTAGTTTATACTTACATTAGCGACAATCAGGATTTCCAGCACTGTCGGGCTTCTGCTGCCGGGAACTCTGCTTTTGTCGGCCATGCAGCCAGCATTATTTCATACCGATCCCGCCATTGATCAGTTTTTATGGGTACAAGATGCTGACTGCTACAAGACAGGGATATGTATGCTACTCGATCGCTGGTCTAAATGTGTACATCTTCAAGGGGATTATGTTGAGAAATAACACAGTTAGATTGCTTACAAATAAATCCTTGTACCTTAGGCCATGAACTTTTCAATCACCTCTTGTATGTAAGATATTGTTTAATGATGCCAGATGAAGTTTCTAGCAACAATTTTTAAAAATAAAATGTAACAGCAGCAGTAAGTGTTTAATAATATACAAACTTTTTAGAAATTGTTTATTTTTATTTTTCTCAAATGTTATCTCCACTGCTACATGCTACTGCATCATAAAGCGTCTCCCCTATATCTGTTTCAACATTGGCACTTGTAAGTGCTCCTTTGATGCAAATAAACAGTTAATTAAGCACTTACAAGTGCCACCTGGGACAGAACAGAGGTTAGATACGCTTCACGCTATAGCAGCATGCAACGGCGGAGGAGGGAGGTGGCCAGCACAGAGCACAGAAGGGGGAGGGAGGAGGAGGAGAATCCCGATGGATTCCCACTGTCACAAGCTGCTGTGTAAATGGCAGCTTGTGAAGCCTTACAGGGGTTGTATGCCATCTGAGGATGGCATACAGTAACACCATCAAATTATGAAAATACATAATTTTCTGAATTTTATAAATGGCATAATTTCTACATACCGATACTAAAGTATGACAAGTGTGGAAATTAATGCAGTAGGTCTGTAACCAGGAGATATCAGTGATATATCTTATGTTTCAAGTTTAATGAATGGCTCCCTTGCTTAAAGTAAGGAAAAGTTTGAAAACAAGGTTAAATAAGTTATGATGAGTAGGCATCTAAATGTCTAAACAAAATACTCTCATAAATATGTTCCAAAATTTCCAACTGGTTTGATGAAGTAACACTGAGAACTACATATGCATAGTAATAGTTTATGATAAATTATAGGCTTCAGTTTTAAATAATTATTTATGTATTTAATTTTCATAGGCATATTTGTCATGATTAATTACTCTTGCCGTAATATCTGTGAGTATAAAACATTTATTATATTTACTACCTGTATTAGCTTATGTATGTTTTATGTTATGTCCATTACTTTATACTCTTTAGTTTTTCTTACTATTAAAAGAACACGATAAAAGACATTATGTGACGGTATTCACACACCTAGTACATTTTCACTTAGAATGCTTAATTCTCAGCACTTATCATTGTAATTATTTTTGCAGGTAGTTGCTCCTTGTATCAAAACCTTTTAGAGACTAAAATATATAATTGAAGAAAATATAAGAAAAGCACAAAGGTAAGGTAACATGGTGAAATAAGCACTTTAAAATTAATATATACTGTGTATATATATATATATATATATATATATATATATTACCTTGTACAATTATACATATTGATTTCCTAACCTGCAATTATCATTGATTAATAATGGACACTAAAATCATTGCCATTTAGGAACCATTAATAGCTTTGACACATTAGTGAATAAACATCATAAAGATGTGTGATCTCCTTATCTCAACTGCATAGAAAAAGTAATTACATGTTTCACCCAAATGACAAATTACATAATCAATTACCTGTATACTGTCAATATTGTACTATTACTAACAATGATCTTAAATTGCTCAGATATTGATAACTCATTTTAAATGCTGACAGTTCAGATCTTTTTCTGTAAGTATATGTGATAAGTAGGGCAGGGATAATAAAGAAGTCATTAATTATATATTAATACACTGTATGTTATACAAAATCTAATTATCTATCTACCTACTGTATCTCTCTATGGGGGTCTATTTACTATGCCTTGGATGGCGATAAAGTGGATGGAGAAAAAGTACCAGCCAATCAGTTTTCAAACACAGCCAGTCATATGGCAGTTAGGAGCTGATTGGCTGGTACCTTATCTCTGTTCACTTTATCTCAATCCAAGGCTTGGTAAATAGACCCCTATGTATCCACATTTCGCTGATCACTTGAGTTCAGTGTAGGGTTCCCAGAATCATTTTAAAACAAACTTAGTAAATTGTCACTTGTATTGGGTAAACATTTGAGGAGCAATATATTCATAATATGTGAAAATTGTGTGATTTGCACATACTGCCTCAATATTAATTGAGCTGCACACAGACATAGAACAGTGATGTCATCAAACACTATTCCACTTGGTGTCTGATCTATTGTGATGTCTTTTCTATGAGCCCTTTATAAGTGAATGCAGAAATGCTACTGGGCTTCCTCTGGTTGCTCCTAAAAAATATATGAGTTTAAAATGCCCAAACTCAAGTAGGCATAAAATGATAGATGCAATGGATAGTATATTTTAAGGAATACCATCTTCTTTAAAGAATTATGTGCCCTCCACATGAGAATGTTTATGTCAGTTATGGAACAGTCAGAATCTCTTAGAAAATGGATCACTGTTCCACATTTACATTAAGCATTTATTTATTCACATATTAAATTGAGGCATTTAGTATGAATATTATGACATTTAGTGAAACGCTGCAGGGGAGCAGACGTAAAAACATAAGTGGGGTAATTAAGCACTTCTTCCAAATGAGAAGAAAATAAAAAGCCTATGAAAGCCACTTCTGATCTTCAAGAGTTATGTGGAAATCCCAGCAGTTGTTGGTGTACTGTGCCTTAGCCGAGTGCAGTGTTACAGTCACAGTTTGGCAGTTTTGCTGAGAGAGACGCATATTCCATAAATCTCTGATTTTATTACTTCAAGTGCACTAAGAACATTTTAAACACTTCAGCATGAATATTAAAGACAGCTTCTGAATTGTCTATACCACTGCCATCTGCACTGATTACTCAACATAAAATACAAATACATCTGTTTCATTAGTTCAAGGTTTGCTTTATGTAATTTTTACTAACGGTACTAAAACCAACTGTGTGCAATTAGAGATGTTCAAATATTATGTTCCATTTGTGTGCAGTGCATGATGTTGCCGAAAGGAATAACGTTTCAGTGATTTTCGAAAGGCTATTTGACGTATAGATCATTCATTTATATGGGTTGTTCCTAATCCAGTGAGCATAATTATAATGTTCTTATCATTTTCAAATCTAATTTCCTTTGCAAGAGGTTCTGCCAAGACATGACTTTCCTAGCTGGTTGTTTAGTCTACTGCGCGGTAAGCTCTCAGCTTAATTAATACATTCCATAGTCATTGCCCCCTAGAGTTCTAGCATGTTCACTTCTCTAACACAATAAGCTGGTGACTTCCAGAATGTCAGAGAGCATCCCACTTTACATTAGTCGCTGCCATTGTTTTCATTTACAAAATGACTTTCATCTAATCAAATTATCTGGCAGACAATGTAAAAGGTGTTTCGAGAGGTAACAGAGTTGGCTTCAAATGCAGACTGGTTTAAACAGTTTAATGAATTCTGAAATTACACAAGAGCTCTAAGCATGTTACTGCTTACACCTTAAAAAGAATATACAGTAAATAATATATATATAGAAAAAACAAAAAATTAAATTACTGTAAAAGTGATCCTAAAATAATTTGTATGTAATTTCTGTTGCTCAGTTGTTTAAACAATACTTTTCTTTATATGCACTTCTTTCTATGACACTGCTATAAAGGGTGCGGGAACACTGATGTTGATATGTTGGAGAGCTTTTATAGCAACTTAACAATAAACAGAAAATGACCTGCAGGACTCACATTCTCCTACAGTACAATATATAGGGAAACCCACTCAATCTATTTGCCAGGCTTCAGACTGCTGCTATGACAAAGACGACCTGTATCTTTCACTGTGTACTCATGTTATTAGAGGTATTCTGTGCTTTGTACTTATAAGACCCTGCAATACAGTGAAAGTATTGGGCCACATAGATCAGGAACCTGACTTAAGTGCTTAACACAACTTGCTCAAGAGCCGTTGGATCTGATGAATCACAGGAACACTTACTATAGCATAGCCATACAGTAAAATGCACAACACAATAAAACATGTCAAAACCCAGATAAAAGAAAAATCACACAAAGTAAAAAATTTACAGAACTGTTTTAAAATACATTAGTAAAGGACACAAACATTTGCACTATTTGTATTTTTTCTCTTTATTTATTATTGATACAGTATTTCAAAGGGGTCACTTAAACTATAGAGAAGAAAGATACCCTACTGTAGACACATTTTTCTACTATTGAAAAAGTTCAATTGAATTTACAAAATTGAAAGTTGGTGATTCAGTGATTGCAGATGGTATACAACCAACAGTTTAAAAATAATGTGAGTAGAGTTTTCAGTGCCATTAAACAAATGTTTTTAGTGTTCATTCTAGCACCCTGTACCTGTCACAACCCATGCAGTTCCTCTTTCCTGCCTGGGGTGTCACTCTCTACTATGGTGACTGTAGCACACTCTGGTCTGTATCTTAATAGTTTGTTGCATCGGCTGAGTGTGCTGGAAACACCGGAGTAGAGAATGACACCTCAGCAAGGAAATTGGAATTGTACGGGTTGTGACAGGTGCAGGGTGCTACAATGACCGCTATGTTTTAATCCATGGTATCCATACATGTTCACAGATGGCTAAACTATACTGACTGAGGTACTAATTAAGTCACCTGTGCTTAATCATGAATATCTTTAAAACCTGGACTGTAAAGCTGGCCACACATCTAATGGTTATATGTCCAACCAGCCAGCTAGTTGATTGGTTGGAATTAAAATCTGGTAAGGTATGAAAGCAAATGACAATCAGCAATTTGCTCCCAAATGCCGGAAAATGGACATAAACTGTTGTTTGTTAAATGTTTGATCTCAACAATTTGTTCAAACTTGTCTGACAACCATTTTCATCTGTTTTCTGGCATTTAGGAGCAAATTGCTGATCATCAGTTACTCCCATACGTTACCAGATTTTCATTCCAACCAATCAACTAGTTAGCTGGTTGGACAGATAATCTTTAGATGTGTGGCCAGCTTTAGGGTGGCTTGAATACCAAGTTTGGGAACAAATGCTTTAATCATTTGCTCGTGGAAGATTACATTTCTTGTGATCATGCATTTGAATGAGTTCTACTATTGTACTTACTGCACATGCACATATCCATATTCCCAGTGATTTTTCTAGAGCACATGTGCATATCTCTGGGGAAATGGCGCCCCGGACCTCTGCAGCAGCATCAGAAAGTGAAGTAGAGGTAATGGATGTAGTGTGAGTGGTGTAGGCCTCCTTTGACTCAAAGGCCTATTTGCACTGCACAACCTATTGTACCCATTAGAGGTACACCCCTGTCTATTACCCAGGGAAGACAGTATGGAAGAATACAGTAGGTGAATAAAAGGGATCACTTACACACTAAAAAAAGAATTATTGACTAATTAAAGCCAAAGAAATACAAAATCCAAGGCAGCGTGGATTTGCTACTAGGAGATCATATCAAACCCACCTAGTAGATGTTCGGACTTGGCAATTATATTAGTGTGAATCAGTGGCTACAGCTTACTTGAATTTTAGCAATAATCTTGTACAATATTACATTTTGCCCTTAAAGTTAACCTGGGTACACACTGTAAGATTTTGCCTAATGATGCTAATGACTAGACCAATTCAGACTAACCAAAACATTCCTGAAAACGGACGATATACACTGTACACACTACCCAATAATTGTTTAGTTCCGAACGATCATTTCAAATATAAATCATTATGCTGATATACTGTAGTGTTTCTATACACACTGTAAGACAATTGAGCTTTCAAGCAGGAAAAATGCTAATTAATTATAATAATGGCTGGACTCAATGGACAATACAGGCAGTGCAATATTACAGTATTGCTATTTAAGTGTAAATGCTAGTTATATACACAGCTGTCACACTCTACTATTGATACTGTTGGTTCTACCTTGATTTTTATACCATGGATTGTTAACAAGCTGTTGTTGCCTATGTGGTCACTACAGTGAGCTTCTTGCAGGCTCAAAAGAGGACCCTTATCAATAGGAGCCACTGGAAAATCTCGGTATCTGTTTTGTGGTGGTGACTAGGTACTCTGTTTGTTCTTACTGTAATTTCAGACAACATTTGTCAATTTTGCTTTTGCTTTTTTTTCTGTAGGTTTGTGATTTTGCTCTTCTTGTAGTTTTGACCTGATTTTTCATTTGTCATGGTATCACTAGAATTTGCAAGTTCAATTTTTTATGGGTTTAGATCTACCTAATATTTTTATAATAGAGGTTTTATATGTATTCGATTTGGCTGGGTGGATAGGTGGGGAAGTTTTCTTTCAGTACTAGTACATTGAAAATTAAATAAAACTATGCTTGAATTGAAAAAAAATATTACATGTGGGGTAAAACACAGAATAGTGAAGTGATGTAGACAACAAAACAGTAGGGGATGTTTACAGTTCTAGTTCCAGATGACATGAAGCAATCAAGCATGGTGGTGGAGCCAGTAGAGTACTTGGCTATATATGAAATCACTTTATCTAGTCTGTTCCATAGATTTATCATCCTTTATGTAGGAAATGTGCAACAATTGTTGATGAACAGTTCCGACAATGTACAGTAATTGTTGAAATAGACAGTAAGTCTATTTAGAAAAGTACTGGCAATCATAGTGCTCAGCTGGTCCCTTGAAATGGATGAGAATGGAGGATGTTCTTCCCATGTTACATAGGAGCAATTGTGCTCAGGAAACATTGCATGTAGCAGCTTTAGAGCTTAATCGCTTCTGTGTGACAGGGAGTTGTGCCCCCCTCCTTTACTTCAGTCTGTCAGCATGGGAGTGATAGAGCACTATGTGCACCAGTGCTCTTCTAGCTGGAAAGTGACAGCATTCAATGTGCTCAGCTGACACAATGCTAAATATTCTGACAGCGTTACAACATAACTATTTGTCCCCTAACTGGTAGAGTGAGACACCCAGATGGAACCTTTTTAATAATTATTTTCTATATTGTAGACATTGAACAGTGACAAAAATATCCCATACTACCAAAATAGTTTGTGTGCTAGAATATAATAAGAAAAAAGTAGGAGAGGTGCAGAGGAGATGGGGGAGTTGGTGTGGTGGTAAATCTACAGTAGCGCACACCAATAAAGTGTGTTCTTTAAATTACAGTGATTTATCTCACAAAAATATTTGTTTTATTGAACAGAAATGTCCAATATAAGTTATTCAAAATACAGACTGATATTCTGAAATTCTGATGGTAATTGACAGCTCTATCTGTGCCTGATAAGCCTTTCATGATGCATATGTAATATCAATTATCTAAATGATAATAATTCCATTGATTTGCCCATAATTTTCATATATTTCTACAAAACTACGCTGGTGCTTAATCTGCATAATTATCCTGGTATCTATTAACAAACTGCTAAAGGTTTGCATGCAAACTTTTTAAACATATCTAAACAAACTGACTTATTAAAATAGCACATTCAACAGAAGAGGATTATGTGAACTTCATAGAGCTGTCTGGAAATGATTTTTTCTTGCTTGGATCACAAGGTCATGTGCAAACTTGTGAAAACATTTTCAAATAAATCCTTTAATTTTAAATATGGTCCCCTATACTAAAAGATCAAATAACAACAGTCTGTTTGACTAGTAAAAGTTTGTAATGCTGGGCTCTCTCATGTTTAACCTAAAGGAGATTTGTTATCTTGCTCATTCTCCCATACAAGTCTTGTAGAAACTAGAAGTCGTGTTCAAAATAACTGAAAAATAGCCCATCCCTTGGAAAAACATGAAAAATATGGCTTTCCAGAAATCAAAGTATTTTACCAAGATATAAATAATAATGAAATAGTTTTAAAGAGAAAAAAGAGAAGTGCTATCTGTTATACTAATTCGAGCTATTTCCATTTCCCTGGTAATGTACTCACATTTAAAAAGATCATTGACTCTGATGAAAGGTGCCTAAAGCTTGTTGAGCTTATCTGTCCTGCCACTTCACAGATGATGGAAACTCAATTCACTCGCAAAAGTCCAAAGACACAAGGACTCATACAACACTTGCTTTTATTGAGTAATGTGCACTAGACTGGCTAAAGCTGATTGGATGCTACCAGTTAGTGAATATTTGTCATTTTTAGAAAATAATCCACAATGTATGGCTGGTCCTGCTCTGCTAATGCTAGTTTACAAGTAAGAGAAGGTACACTTAAAAGTGTGTCTAATCAAGTTATTTAATTAAAGGTAACCATAGACAATGATCACACTCACATATATTCCTGTGTTAAAAACTTATGCCGCCCATCCATTAGGCGATTAAATTGAGCGATTGAACGATATCGTTATCGTTCAATTATTCATTAATCGTTTGCAAATCGTTCACTAAAATGTCTAAAACAACCAGTGAAGCACGCTCCTACTGGTCGTTTTAGACATCTATGATCGGGCAAACATGCTGGACAACCTGACGAAATCGTCAGGTTGAGCATGTTAGCAGATGACAGATTACCTGTCTTCTAGTGGATGGGCAGCTTTAGAATGGACATATATTAGTGCTGATGTAACAAGCAGCCAGGAAGTTATGAGCCCCTCACTGCATTGGATGAAGGCATTGTTTGCAGAATATGTACACAATATATGAAGTGTAATCAATTTATTATACTCAATGCCATAGTGACACTTGTTATATAACGTGATATAAAAAGGCTAATGTAACCTGGTGGGATACAGCCTCTCTTTCAATAGAATCTATAACTGATATCTGTACTGTATATGCTGTAAATTGTTAGATTAGTAAGTTGCCACAAATGTTCTGTATTGAATTGGAATTGTCTTGTATTTGCTTGTTATACTTACAGTATGCCCACTATGAAATGAAAACTGGTCATGTCATACTTCCTAATGGCACCAATACATTATAAAATTGCTGCATCAAGTGATCACTTGGATGGAAAAATAACAAATATAATGGGAGATATTTACTGAACTAGTGCACAGGTACTGTAACTGATACAGGCTCCAAGGGGTATATTTACTAATGTGCTGGCTTTTATAGCAACCAATCAGATTCAAGCTATTATCTTCTAATTTAGAAGGTGCTAGATAAATGTTAAGTAGAATCTGGTTGGTTGCTATGGGGAACATCTCCATTCCTAGAAACCCTCACTTCTGTAATTTTTAAAGTGCATTTGACTAAGTTCAAAGCACATTTTGTGTTACAGATCTGCATCTCATACCCATCCATGTGTCGTCAGTTTTGAAGTCAGGTTGTAGAAACAATAGCACCAAATACAAGTGTACTGAGCATATGGGATAACTGTGACCCCTTCCTTAGTGTTAGATTGCACTCCTCTATTGAAAGTTCATACACGTACAGTAAATTCTTCCAGTCAAGTTTTGAAAATGAAATCAATGTAATAAGTTTCTGTAGTGTAGTGCAAGTCACACTTTCTTTCCTCACAATATGACCCTGATAGTTACTGATCAGAGATTTAGATTTAATACAAACAAGTAACTTTTATCTATTTATTGTTCAAAGACTTCTAGATAACAAAATTCAGTCCACTTATTAGGTACAGTGATTTGTATAATATAAAGTTAGTCAGATACAAGAAAAACCTCTGAAGTAATTACAATGTCATGTCAAATGCACAAAACAACTTACTAAAGAGACCTTTACAAAAAAAAAGTGCACAATACTACAAAAAAGTCAAACATTGGTGATAACATAAGCATTTGCCTAATAGCTAAAGTATGAAATTGTGTAGTAATCGCAATAACACCCTTAAACCTGGAAAAATATTAGCAAAGTGACAACTGTCTGTCAGTCCTACCTTCAGTCTCTTCTGCTGCTGTTTGGACTGTTCTGGATCCCTTATATCACCTTGATATTCTGACAGAATTGCCTCTGCTTCACCTAGCCATTGATTGAGGTTGCTCATGTCATCTTGCAGTTTCATCCACTTTTCCAGAGATCTATCAAATTTCCTGAGGATGAGAACAGCATTTACAGTATGTGTAAGCAAGTAACTATTGTTCATTGTTACAGAACAGCCATTAAATAAATCAAATATTGCTTTAAATATGCAAGTCAGTAAGAAAAATTTATTTGGGTAGGACTATACATGTTAATGTAGCAGTATATAAACCAAAACAACAAATGTAATTATCAGTTTGTAAAATAATATTTTTTTCTTTCCTAGGGTCCAGAGTTTCACCAAATTTTTCTTTTCTTTTCTTATAATTCCACCTAATCTCACCCACTTTAATAAACAATAGCCAATGGTCAATGGCAAATAAATAATATAAAAATCATATAACAGTTCACCCCACTTAGAATATACTAATTAAACTTCCGATCAAATTATATTATTTAATGATATGCATAGATTAGCCTCTCAGCTTCCAAGAATAACAGTAATATTTTTTAAATAAAATGAAGTGGTCTGAAATAAAATAAGTTTTATGTATTTGGTGCATTGAATATTTCGATGATTGCCCACATGCAATTACCAGATTTAAGAAAGACAACCTCCATGAAGCTTCAGCAGTTCTTTTTCAGGGTTGTTCCTGTAAGCTTCTCAGTTACTTTGTTAACCCCAAAAAGACCTGCTTGGGCAGGAGAGTATTATACATGATGATAATTGCATCAGGAAACCTGCCAAATACACCAAACTCAGTAAAGTAAAGTACAGGTTGAGTCTCCCATATGTAAATATTCCAAAATACAGAATTTTTTGGGCTTGACTGAAATAATGAAACCTTTGATTTTTGATGGTTCAATGTAGACAAACTTTGTCTAAGGCACAAAATATTAAAAATATTGTATAAAATTACCTGCAGGCTGTGTGTATAAGGTGTATAGGACACATAAATGCATTCTGTGTGTATATTTGGGCCCCATTCCCAAGATATTTCATTATGATATGCAAATATTCCAAAATACGGAATATTCCGTCATCCAAAATACCCCTGGTCCCAAGCATTTTGGATATCGGAGACTCAACCTATATAGTATTTTAATTCAGGACATCTAAATGCACCTAAGTCTAGTTAACATTTAAATTCTCTTTCCCATTTGTAGGGAAATTGCCATGAAGATGCCAAGTTCATGTGCTTTTCTGCATTGTTTACGAGTTAGAAGCTGCAACCCTGAATAAATACAATGTAATAAACTATGCAAGCTAACTGTAACTGAGCAGCTGGCTTCATGCAGGACTTGCTTTGCTGTTTACATTTGGAAGGGTTTTCCAAAGACATAAACTAGATTCATAGTATTTCAGCTAATCCTCTTTGGATTCATATTTTCTATCAGTCACATTACAACCATCTGCTATTCCACACTAATACCCATGTTACCATCCATTGCTCCACATTAGCACTACTAGCTGTACTCAGACTTGTTCTGAGTGTTGTCATTCAGCTGTTACACCACACCATCACAGAGCTATTCCCTTCACAGCAAACCCCGCTCCTAATTGAATTCCCCCTTAGAGTTGGGGGGTAGTGTCCTAGTTGAACCCTAGGTTGCAGTGTAAAAGTAAAGCTAGTATTTGTAGGCTACATACAAAAGGAGACAGTATTTACCATGCATGCAAATAAATAAACGTTTTTGCACCCTTCCACTGCAACATGGGGCCTGATTCAGAGTTGTACACTTTTACACAGCTGTGGCATACTGTGCAATAATATGCTAATGCCACAGTGTAAATAGACACCTCCTGATGGCTTATGTTAGTGGCAGCTACATCCTAAGAGCAGTATCAGATCACTCTGCATGAATATTTGGCATCTGTGTAACCTTCAGGTTACTCAGGACGGGATCGATATGATTTACCGCCGGCCCGAAAGTGACAGCCCGACAGAGGTGGAAATCCTGATCGTCCATTAAGGTAAGTATGCTAACCTACTTCCCCTCCCTAACCCTAACCCTCCCTTAGGGGTGCCTAACCCTAACCTCCCCCCCAAGTGCATAACCCTAATCCCCCCTCTAAGTGCCTAAACCTAACTCCCTTTCCCCGCCGCCTAATGTCCCCCGGGGGGGTGCCTAACCCTAACCTTCCCCCGGGGGTGCCTAACCCTAACCCTCCCTTCCCCTAGCATAACCCTAACCTCCTGGGTGGGTGCCTAACCCTAAGCCTCTCCCGGGAGCCCTAAACTTAACCCTCCCCACTGCAGCTGTCCACGCCTGGTGCCCGGCTTACTTTCGATCGGTAAGCCAGGTGTCGGGCTCCCGGTGTAGGTCTAACGACAGGCGTTGAGATTTCGATGCCTGTCATTAGACACTTGTCGGGATTAGACAGTTGGGAAGCCGGCGGTCGGGATTCCATCCGTCGGCTTTCCAACTGCTTCCCCTCAGGATGGTCGGTGTTTTCACATAGCTGATACCAGTAAAGCACCGCCATTGGCTTCAGCCCTGCTTGATGCCACCCCCAAATGACCGCAGCCTATCAGGCTGTGGTGTCCAGGCACTGCAAGGGATCTCACAGAAGGAAATCTGCACATGCGCAGTATAGGTCCATTGAGTTTGGGCACAGCTCTGAATCAGCCCCATAGTACAGTATATTCAGGTGCAAATTTGCTCCTTTTATTTTTGTGCTGTGCTCCAAACTCAAAATCAGTATTATTGTGGCAGATTTACTATTCTACGGTTGTTCAAAGCCACCGATCATCGGCAGCATTGACCGTAGTTATAGAACAGCAATCAGAATTAATGCTAAATCAGGCTTGTTTAGCATTAATTCCTATTGCCATTTTAAAAGTATTGGTCAAATCTGCTGATGATCAGTGGCTTTGACAAATCACAGGACAGAATAACTACCCCAATGTATTTTAAAGATTTCAAGCACACACAGCACCAATGGAGTCATAAAAGTCAAAGTTTATGATTATAGAGGTTATTTATCATACATGTGCGGTGGCCACATGTAAAATGTTTTTAACTCCCCATGATTTTGGGTGACTGAAACTAATGCACCAAAGCAATTCAGCAAGCTTGAATGAAAATCATAAATTTACCGTAAAATGTGAGAAATATGTTTGTTTGTGTCTTTCATAGTGAAGCCATTACGTTTAATCCATGCATGCAAAATACAACTTTTGCATGTGTGTATTAAACTTTATAGCTTCACTGCAGGGGTATTTCAAGAGAGGAGGGGGTCCATGTGCACCGTACATCCTGCACCCATTATAAATACATCCCTGTCATATTGTATGGTACAGCTTCCATCCAGGCACGGCGACAGGGGGGGACAACTCCAGCTCTCCCTCCATTCCTTTTTAGCCTGGGTTCTTCACGATGGCTCAGCTGCGGCCACGTCAAGAGAGCAACGTGGTGGCGTGACATCATAGGTCATGTCGCCGCACGTGTTCCACTGCTCCACTGGTGAGGGGGCCATAAACAAGCCGGAGGCAGAGAAAGTTAGTAGGCACTGGGTACAGAAGAAGGTGAGGGGGCAAGCTGTTAGGGGCTGGGGCAGGGGAAGGTTAAGGGGGCTAGGGACAGAAGAAGGTGATAGGAGATAGAGGAAGGTGAAGGGGCAGAGGAAGATTAAGGGGGTTGGGCACACAGGAAGGTGATAGGGGCTGTGGGAACAGGAAAGTGATAGGGGCTGGAGGCAGAGGAAGGTCATAGGGGCTGGGGGCAGAGGAAGGTCATAGGGGCTGGAGGCAGAGGAAGGTGATGTGGGCTGGGGGCACAGGAAGGTGTTGGGAGCACAGGAAGGTGATATGGAATGGGGGCACAGGAAGGTGCTAGGGGCAGAGGAAGATGATGGGGGCTGGAGGCACAGGAAGGTGATGGGAGGCTTCTGGGCTGAGGAAGGTGATAAGGGACTAAGGATGGCTGGCTGCATACACCATCCATCCTACCCTTGAAAGCACTGTCATCAAGAAGACCTTGGAAGAGATGGCAGACAAGAACTACAGCCTGCATCATTAGTGACAGGGAGACGGTGTGGTAAGTCATAGTGTATTTTTACTTTAGTTAAAGGCTGGCATATATTTCAGTCAACAATATCATGCTTCACATATCACACATGTAGGGGAGGGATGTGTGGGAGCGGGGGTGGTGGTGAGAAGGTGGGCACCCCAGAGACATCATTGTACCGGGCCCCGAGATTTCTTTTGCTGGCCCTGCTTTCATCATATATGATATACCTGGTATAGGGCCTGATTCAGAGATGTATGCTATTTGCAGCATGTCTTCAGTGCCTGAGCTGAAGTGGATGGCTGTTAGTGCTGAGGATGGAAGAAGGTGCAGGTGGCAGAGGAAGGTGACAGGGGCTGGGGGTGGAAGGTGACAGTGCCTGGTGATGGAGGAAGAAAAGGAGGCTGGATGCAGAGGTACGTGACAGGGGCTGGAAGCAGAGGAAGATGAAGGAAGCTGTGGGCAAAGGTGATGGGGGCTGGAGGCAGAAGGTAACAGGGGCTGGAAGCAGGGGAAGGTGATGGTGCCTGGGGATGGAGGAAGGTGAAGGGGCAGAGGAAGTTGAAGGGGGCTGTGGGCAGAGGAAGGTGATGCGGGCTGGATGTAGAAGGTGATGGTGCCTGGGGACGGAGGAAGGTGAAGGGGGCAGAGCAAGATGAAGGGGGCTGAGGAAGGTGATGGGGGCTGGGGGCAGATGGTGATAGGGGCTGGGGACTGAGGATGGGGTCTGAGGACAGAGAAAGGTGATGGGGGTTTCTGGGCTGAGGATGGTGATGAGCGGCTGAATTTGAGGATGGTGATGAGGTTCTTATGACTGAGGATGGCTGGCTGCATACACCATCCGTCCTGCCCTTGAAAGCACGGTCATCAAGAAGACCTTGGAAGAGACGGCAGACAAGAACTACAGCCTGCATCATTAGTGACAGGGAGACGGTGTGGTAAGTCATAGTGTATTTTTACTTTATTTAAAGACTGGCATATATTTCAGTCAACAATATCATGCTTCACATATCACACATGTAGGAGAGGGATGTGCGGGATTGGGGGTGGTGGTGAGAAGGTGGGCCCCCCAGAGACATCAGTGTACCGGGCCCCAAGATTTCTGTTGCTGGCCCTGCTTCCATCATATATGATATAACTGATATAGGGCCTGATTCAGAGATGTATGCTATTTGCAGCACTGCTGCATCTTTGGTTAAAATGCTAATGTCACTGGTGGCATCTGAATGCTAAAGATGCCCACTGCGGCATTGCAGATCAGAGTGCTACATCTGAAGATGCAGCATTGGATCGCCATCAGCCAGCCATGGACACTGGAACTCTTCTGCCATAAAGTCAGTATGACAGCAGAGGTGGAACACAGAAGAGCTCCCAAAAGATACAAGGAAGGCACCACTCCAGAAGACAGAAGAGTGGAAGAGGTGAGAGAAGGAAGATAGAAGACGCTGGGTCAAGCCAGAAGACTCCAGGACACCTAAGCCCTGGCGGCAAGGGAGCTCTTATAAAATAACTTATACTCACCCCCTTGCAGTTTAGATCTTGTAGCCAGCGGAGTCAAGCCAGCGGCAAGAGACAAGAGCGTATTTGGCACTCGGCATGCTGACTCCTGTGGGGAAGGGCCAGCATAGAGGGTACTCCTTTGTGCTTGGCATGGTTGGCAGAGCAGGTAAGGTTCCAGTGAGACACCCTTTACTCATAACCACCCTAGACCACAAGAGTGTCGGGTGTTAGGACTGTGGCACACATTCGGGTGGTAGGCATGTGGGCATGGTGGTTTGGGGTACCCTGAAAATATTGCCTGGGGCACAAAATTGGGAGGG
Organism: Taudactylus pleione; assembly: GCA_031769625.1. Classification (NCBI taxonomy): domain Eukaryota; kingdom Metazoa; phylum Chordata; class Amphibia; order Anura; family Myobatrachidae; genus Taudactylus; species Taudactylus pleione. The sequence continues at coordinate 16,659,554 of JAUIMM010000608.1, forward strand.
GTTGGCCAGGCTTCTCAAAAGTCTTTGAACTTAAATATTTTACTACAATGATATTTATACACACTACAGTGCAGGGTTAATATGTACTCTTCATATCATAATTTTTTAAGGCATTTGTGAAAAAGACCTATGAAACTGTTGTTTTTCATTGTGATATATCCCTCACACACACACTTCAAATCCTGCCTTTAACCTCAAAACAAAAGCTTTTTATTCAAGTAGAAGATACTTGGTTGCTCATTCTGTAGCTCATTTGAGATGAAACTTAACTCAATTTATTACATTTTGATTATGTAAAATTCTAAATTTCTTTAAAAATATGCTCAACATTGGAACAAAGTTCTTTACCCCCTTGGACAGCCCTGCCTCCAAACACATGAAATCATAACATCACGTCGATGGGGCAGGCCATCGGCAAAAGGAATTAGAGCACTCTTGGTGGTTCTAGAGGCTGCAAGGGTGCGTATCTGAATAGTAAACCAAATGCAGGTTAAGTGGGCAGTGACATTTCTTACCCCAGGGTCCTGCACCAGGGCGATGGCACCTCTTACCCACCCCTAGATATGGCCCTTAATATGCTGTATATAAAGTTAATATATATTTGAACTAAATAAATATCAGTTCAAATAAATAAATATCAGTTCATATAGCCTTTAAGCTGTTGCATAGAATAATAAGTTAAATATTAACATTTAGCTTTCTGACCTTCACAGTTTATAAAAAATTAAGAACAACAACAGGAATAATAAAATTGACTCATTGATTCTCTCAGTAGATACAAAATTAGCTTACGTATGCATGGTTCTTCAAATGTAATTATATGCATGGTTTAGATGCTGTGTGAACAAAGCATAATTCCCATTATCATAATGAATTGTGCATATATTAAGATTTCCACTACACTTGCACTGTTAGCTGTTGATACTGTACTACAGCAGTCTTTGCTACTATATATTAAGTTTAGCAGTACATGCACAGTCACCATTTAATTCAAACAGTAAAATATAAACTCTGTGCAAATGAACAATATATGCTTTATTTATGCTGCAATTCAGATAAAAACAATTATATAAATATGAAGCCAGGAGCTGCCTTGTGGATGTATTGTATCCATAGAAAGTATTGTCCTTTAAAATAGAGTTAAACATGTGTTTGCATCTTGTCAAATCACAATAAAAAGAGAGAACTTCCATGAGACATGTCTGACTTAAGCCAGTGACATCATAGATTTGTGTGATATTTAATAATGTGCTGTTATTTAAAAGGTCAAATGGATTCTTTAGCTGCTAGACATAGATTTACAGCTAACAGTGGGGATCTTGTCAGTCAGACAGCATGACCTGTGGAATGCTATGTATAAAGCAAGTCATGGTACATAGAACTTTATAATGCAGGGCCAAGAAACGGAAAGTACAAGGGCACCTGTTTTGAATATCATTCCTTTCAATCATTTAAAATGGAAACATGAAATGGAAGACAGAATGCATTTAATAAGCATGTTGCAATTTAAACCTGTTGGATGTCAGCATACATTTTAGCAAAATGGTTAAATGGTAAAACTAGGTCAAACCCATTGTTAATGGGTTTGACCTACTGAGGTATGTTCTGTAATTTGGTATATTAAAAGGGTTTTGTTATTGTATTATTGGGGTGTGGCATGGTGTTTACTATTGCTATTCTGGGTATGGGAGGTCTCTTGCTCTTCGAATGTCCTGCCCACTCTCACCATATTATGTTACTTATGTTTTCTCCTTTGCTGGAGATTGTCAGTAGATTGGTAGCAGTGGCTGTCTTTTTGTATGCTTTATGGTGCTCTTCCCACAGCAGCACCACCGGCCCAGGAGGGCTTTTGTGTTTTGGGAGGGGAGTTTGATATCTTGCGTGATTAGTGATGGGCTGGCAGTTGCCCCCCCCAATCTAGGTCAGAGTATTATTTGCTATGGGCTGTCAGTTGGCCCCCATTTAAGATTATCTTGTTGGGAACATATCGTTCACTGTATTTAAGGCTGTTCTTTCCTCGCCACCATACCCTTTCCCTTTAAATAAATAAATAAAGGTGACCCTGCCAATAAGTGTCATTGTCTTTATTTTAGATAAGTTATAGTGTTACCTGTATATGAGTGTAGGCTGACATCAGCCGATAGAAAGTTTAAACAAAACTCACATCTTTATGCTTGCTTACACTACCCCTGCCTATACGTTCATGTCCACTTCTTCTACATAAAACTAAAGATTTTCAGACTTGGATTAGTTTGGATTTTTCACGCCAAAAATCGGGTCTCAGAAAGAGGCAAAGCATCATCTTTCATGGACAAACATCATCTTTCCTTGACAAAAGTCCATGAAAGATGATGCTTGTCCATGAAAGATGATGTTTTGCCTCTTTCTGAGAACCGATTTTTGATGGGAAAAATCTGAATTTGGCGGGGAAATCCTAACTAATCAGAGCTTGCACTTCACTACTTAAAATGTGTACTGCAAAGTGGAGTTTGGAAACCTGTGGGATAAATCATCTCTCATGATATTCATAATGATGTATTAAGTATTCTAGGCTACTGTTTTTTGGAATAAACTGCCTTAACCAGCATGCACACTCTTAGGTTGCTGGACCTCAACTTAAAGAGTGGATCTATAGTGAATTAGCCTGATTTAGAGCTGTATGCTAATTTTGCCGCTGCTGTGTTTGTGCAAAAATATGCAAATGTCGAGTTTATGGGATTTGTATTGAGATGCCCACCTGTGGCTTTGCAAATCCAAGCAGCTGCATAAAAAGATGCAGCATCGGTCACAGATAATTAGATTATCGCAGTTCTGAGTAATTCTATTAAGTGTATAATAGGCGCATGTACTGAGATGCCAGAGCCACTTTCACTGCATAAGGGATCATAGATACAGACTGTGACATGCCCAGAAAACAGTTGCAACATGCCTGCGTTCTTTGCCGACACTTCCTGTTACCTCCCCCAAACGCTCACTCCTGCCAATCACACTTCGAGTAAAAAGTCATTGCAAGCGACTACGGTAATGTACCTTAATGCATGCGCATATTGCTGATTATCATTTAACTGCAAAAACATCTGCATAGCATACAACTCTAAATCATGCCGTACATTCCTTGCAAGCTTTTCCATGAATACTGTATAATTAATGATATGTAACAATTATCTGGTTTAGTTTGTTTTGACGTATTCTGTATAAATTACCATTTAAAAAGACAATTCTCTTCCTGCACACATACATTTAGGGCCACTGAGAGGAAACTTGGGCCCCCCTGAAGCAGGGTCACACTCCTCCAGAGTGTATATGCAGCCTTGGCTAAACACACAGTCTACAGAGGGTGTGACCACAGAGACTGAAAGAAACAGTCAGATTAGCCTTCGATAAATAAATGTATTCTTAGCTGTAAACCAGAATGACTACTCATGTACCAAAGCTTGGCCCATAATCTGCCACTTCCATGCCCAATAAGGGAGGCCAAAAGTGGCAGATTTTACCTACGGGCTGCAAGGCAGAGGACATGGGAAGCCACTTCCTTGGTACTACAGTAGCCATATCTGGCTTCTAGGGGCTGTAGCTGACGCAGTCCCTAGACGCCAGCCTGTTTTCTAGCAGTGCCGGATTTAAGCCCCGTCCCCAAATAGTGTGGACTTCAGTCATGCCCCCAGTGACATCAGCCATCAATCACCAGGAGGGCAGGGAGCAGGGAAAAGGAGATCATGATGTAGACCCCCTGGCCGGACAGGTAAGGAGCTTCTGCTGGATGCCAATGTGCACTAACTTATTTGCAGGCATTACATTGCTTTAATATATAGATCTTGACAAAGTTTTTACTTGCTGCAAAAAAAACAATAATAAAGTAATTTATAGTAGGATTGTTGATAGTGCCAATTCTAACAAGTATAAAAATAATTGTATTTAATCTAACATGTAAAATTCAAGATATACAGTCGTGTCAGTGGTTGTTAGCAGAATGGTAAATCCTATATTATTCACAGAGCTACGGTATGATCTATATAGCAGATTTAAGTCCTGTAAATTAAGGGGAGAAGCCTCACTGTTCATGGAATTTGCATAAGATGACAGTGATCAAAATTATTAAAAATCATTGAGCTATTGACCATAAACTTTACAGTAATGTTACACAAATAAAAATCTAATGACGTGTATAGTTGTCCAGACTACTAAACTATCATAATACATGACATTCACTGTCTATCATCATGAAAATACTTTTAAGCACTGTTTCCACTTAAATAAAAATGTAATGGGGACTATAGGCCCCCACTCACTTCCTTTCTCCCCATTAGTAGAAAATTATAGATGGGGCCCCTTTACAGACACTCTAGCTCACCTAAAACTGCAAGACAGTAGTGGTTAGCACTATCACTTACAAATCTGTGTATAACTAGCAAATAAGCATGAGGATTTAGTCTTATTTTGATCAAAACATTTAAGCTTGCAGCCCAACTTCAAGGGACTCCAATCTCTGCAGGTCCCTACACTGGCATATAGCACCTGAAATGATCTGTGCCTACTTATTACTTGTGTGTCATCTGTAAGCCTACCGCAAAACAAATGCTGGGCCAGTAAAAAATTGCGCAAGTTCTTGTAAATAACTTTTCATTGGAGCTTTAAGTCAATTTAGAGTTGTGCAATGGGGTGTGATATGATTTACCGCCGGACGTGAGCCTGGCGGTTGAAATCCCGACACCAACATGCCGAAGAGTGCAGATACCAACAGAGGAAAGTAACCTATCTAACCCTCCCCTCCCCCCCCTAACCCTCCCTTAGGGGTGCCTAACTACCCTCTCCCCAGGGGTGCCTAAACCTAACCCCCCTCCCTGCAGCCTAAACCTAACTCACCCAGGGGGATGCCTAACCCTAACCTCCCCCCAGGGGTGCCTAACCCTAACCCCCCTTCCTCTAGCCTAACCCTAACCCTCCCGGGGGGATGCCTAATGCTAAGCCCCACTGGGAGCCCCTAAACCTAACCCTCTCCTACTGCGGCTGTACGCTCGTGACGCCCGGCTTACCTTCTTTCGGAATGCCAGGCGTCGGGATTTCGGCAGGTGGATAATGATAGGCATCAGGATTTCGACACCTTTCATTAGTCCTTTGCCTGGATTTCCAAGTCGGGAAGCCAGCAGTCTGCATTTCGACCGTCGGCTTCTTGACTACCTCCCGTGCAATGTGATACAATGTAAAATACTGCTATCATACTGCTGACAATCTCCTGTAATTATCTCTATATTTAAAACATAGAGACATAAAGACAGTACAAACACAATTATCTATGAGTGTGTACAATCTCCAAGGATCCTTGTCCCTAACAAAACAAGTACTGTTTTTAAGGGAAGGAACACTGTGCAAGTTGATGGGCGATTATCCTTAATGTGTTTTACTATACAAAGGTTTTCTGTGAATTTTTCTTAATGAATTCATAGACTGTACTTTTCCCTGAGTAACCAATTCATGTAAGTATTAAAAATATATATAACTAACATGAAAAAGCTCCAGTTTGCTGAGCATTTTCATAAAGGAGATACTGTAGTTCTGAATCACCTATTATATAAGATGGTAATGTATATTGATCTGTAAGAACTAGGGATGTGCGCCGGACCATTTTTGCCGGATTTGGATTTGGATTTGGTTCTAATTCGTCGTCCGGCTTTGGATTTGGATTTGGATTTGCCAAACTGCGGTGACTGGCTTTGGATTTGGATTTGGATTTGGATTTGGATTTTTTTACAAAAATTGACAAAAAAAGCTAAAATCACATAAATTGGTCTTTTTTTTCTTCCTAGAGTATTATTAACCTCAATAACATTAATTTCCAGTCAATTTAGACCATATCACAGCTTATAATATTGTTTTCAACATTATTGGCCAAAGGTTGCAGTGAGCTGACTGGTTACTAAGCGACAAAGCAGCGGCACAACGACACAGACACCACAGTATAAAGCACATCTATGACACATTGCCACACAGCAGTGGCAGAAATGAAAAGTAGTGCACCCACCCAGTGGGGTACGGCCAGCAGAGTCACAGTACTTGTTTACAAAGTGGGCTACGGCCCTAGGAGTCACAGTGCACAATCTTATTAGCATTACACCGCACATAGGGCCTGATTCACATTACACCATAAAGTAGTGTCTCTTATTTATGTTACGACACACAGTAGTGCCCCTTTTACACAATGCCCACAGTAGTGACCCTTTTACACAATGCCCACAGTAGCGGTGTCCCTTACACAATGTCCCCCAGCAGTGGTGCCCCCTATGCAGTCCCCTTAGTAGTACGGTCCACTATGCAGTGCCCCCAGTTGAATGCTCCCCAGTAGTATGCCCCCCATTAGCAGGCCCCCCCCAGTAGTATGTCCCCCATTAGCAGGCCCCCCCAGTAGTATGCCCCCCATTAGCATGCCACCCAGTAGTATGCCCCCCCAGTAGTATGGCTCCCCCAGTAGTAGGCTGCCCCAGTAGCAGGCCCCCCCAGTAGTAGGCTGCTCCAGTAGTAGCCCCCCCTGTAGTATGGGCCCCCCCTGTAGTATGGCCCCCCCTGTAGTAGGCCCCCCCAGTAGTATGGCCCCCCCAGTAGCAGACCCCCCCCAGTAGTATAGCCCCCCCCAGTAGCAGGCCCCTCTGTAGTATGGCCCCCCCAGTAGTATTGCCTCCCCCAGTAGCAGACCCCCCCCCAGTAGTGCAGACCCCCCCCCCAGTAGTATAGCCCCCCCAGTAGCAGGCCCCTCTGTAGTATGGCCCCCCCAGTAGTATAGCCCCCCCCAGTAGCAGACCCCCCCAGTAGTGCAGACCCCCCCCCCAGTAGCGCCCCCGGACCTTTGACAAGTAAAAAAATAAAAAAAATAAAACTTACCTGTATCCCCGCTCCCGCGCCGTCCGCTCTGTCACACGCTGAGGAGGGAGCCGGAAGACGGAGCTCATGTGTGAGCTCCAGCCGGCTCCCTCCGTGCAGCAGCCAATGAGAGTCTGTGTGACTCTCATTGGCTGCTGTAACAAACACACAGCTGCCGCTGGCGGCTGTGTGTCTGTGTCTGTGTAGGGCAGAGCGCTATCACTGCGCTCTGCCCTACACGCGAGGAGACCTGATGTCGGATTCTCTAGTGAGAATCCGACATCAGGCGGCCGCCGTTCGGCCCCGAACGGGGATCCGAGTCAGGCGGTGAACACCCGAACAGGGTTCGGGTGGACTCGGATCCCCAATGTTCGGAGCGGTTCGGATTCCACAGAATCCGAACCGCTCATCTCTAGTAAGAACACAAATGGTGAGTTGTTGCATACAGTGCCTGCATAGATGTAAATGTAGGCATTTTTAGAGTCTCATAGATCTCTGCTGGATCTGTGTTTCCATGAAATGGGCTGAACTGGGCAGCAAATGGGCAGAGATCGGTCTTGTGGGAGCATCATGACAGGGTCATGGGAGTACCGTGTGATTTTGAGTCACACCCATGATGAGGGGAAGTCTGTATCTGTCAGATCTCTTACACTAAGCCTTGTGGCTGGTGCAAGTGACTAATGATACTAACATTGATGATTGTGGTGGATGATGTAAAATCAGTGGGCAGCATGACTTCTCACTTGCATACACACAAATTATAGCATTAGCTGTATGATATCTCACATTGGCATAAGGTAGTATGTCTGGCTTCTGCAGCTGCCTGTAAATGAAGTCACTTTGTGTCTGACTCAGAATCAGCCGCTATGTGTTGTCTGTGGCTGTGACATTCCAGAAAGTATGCTGATGCACATCTGGAAGTAAAAGTTGGTGTATGTGCCTTGCGATGCATGCACCCCTGGATCAGCGGTATACTGTACAGTATGTGCCTGGGCTACAAATAGATGCAAAAGATATTCCTCCTGGCAGGTATACTGTATATACATTTACATGCTGCTCGGCATGTGACACATTTGCATGCACATGTCCTTACTGAACCTTGCCTATATAAGGACACGTCACATCCCCATTCTGCCTCTCTGATCACAAGTGTAGATAGGTTTGGAATGTATTAGACTTTGTATAGTGCTATTTGTATTAGCTTATTTTCTGGGTATTCACACTAGATACTCTACACAAACTGGCATTCATTCAACTCCACATCGGCCCCGTAACATCAGGCTCAGCTCCGCTATTTGTGTGCATACTACATTTTAAAATGTTAGCAGCTCCCTTTAGTCTCTGCAGATATTGTCAAAATGGGGGTAAGTGTACATGCAGACTCGCAGTAGAGAGCTTGCAGCTTTCTACTGGTTAGCATGCCACCCCACCCAGAACCAGCTGCTTTTGACACATCCTGGGAAGAAGCCATGGCCTGTGCCATGGTCGGAGAGATGAATGAACTGTAATGGAGACATATTTAGCAGAATGAACTTAAACAAAATAGGAGAGAACCCTACCAGATATTTGAATAGAGTAAGACTATTCCATTCATTAAATGGAAAAGCATGTGCATCATAATATATATAACACACAAAAAGCATACAGGGAATCAAGGACAATAACTTATAATTAATTAATTAATATACTTAATTCGGAACAAAAAAAAAAAAAAAAGAGTATTGTTAAGGCATCAAGGACAGTCTGTACTGCTGTATTATTGATCCAACTTATTTTGCTAATGATTATAAGATATTTGTCTTTAAACTTATTCTATGAATCTGCTGTTAACAAATAATACCATTTTTAAAGATAAGAAGTGGCATTAGCTTGTTTCCCCCACTTATTGTTACAGTTATTGATAGGATTCATGAAAACTGGCTCCCTCCCAACTTCTTCCTATCTTTCCTCTGATAAATGTCCTCCTGTTTTCTTGGTCTCTGGGTCTTGCCTTCCAGTATTTGGAACATGTAAATGTTAATCATGAGTCTAGAGACAGTTTAGTAAATGAACACTAACCCAAATTTTTATTTAAAGCTTTGAAGGGATGTTGTACAACATAATACTGCATATACTGAAAATAACTGTTGTATAGGTATCTGTCTAGAAAATATGCTGCTGTAGAACAGACCTCATAAGTGTCCACACTGAGGGGTAAATTGACTAAAGTGAGAGTTTTTAGAAGTGGAGATGTTGTCCATAGCAACCAATCAGAATCTAGCTATTATCTTCTAGAATGTGCTAGTTAAATGTTAAGTAGAATCTGATTTGTTGCTATGGGCAACATCTCCACTTCTAAAAACTCTCACTTTAGTAAATATACCCCTGAGTCTGTGGGTGGTGAAGCTCTAAGGCTGTTTTTAGTATCTTAAACAAGATTGACCTGTGGTTGTAAGGCTGCCCCCACACATTGTGATCTGGTTTGATAAAGCTGAACTGATCTGCAGGCATGGACTCCTGTTATTCAGGATTGAGAAACTAAACCACATACAAGGTGATTGGGATAATATTGTTGCCCGTTTCTAACTTTCCAAAGAAAATCCATTTATATTGGATTTTGATCTGATATACTGAGCCCACACACAGTAGAAATATTGATTTGGTTTCTAGCTAAATTATAGGCACCAGTGACAGGTAGATAAATAGTGGAACTTTAGCTTGTCAAATGGAAAATGCTTTGCTAGTTTATTATATGATACATATATTAATTTATACTTAATAGCCCTTACCTGGGACAATAGTTGTACTATTTTCTGCAACTATTGTAGTGCATAGTGTCTTTGTACATAAACCATAGCTGTCTATTATGAGCTATAGTTTCAAGACTTTCTATTGACATGCATATGATCTGTTACCATGACTATGTGTTAAGCACCAGTGCACAAATAATGACCTGCCATCTAGATGCTGGAGAAATGAGCTCAGATCTTCAGATCAGAGCCTAAGTAATTATATCTAATAGAAAACTGCAACCTGTTCTTTTGCTTGATCGCTCTGTGTTGTTACTTTCTATTGAAAGAAAATCTGTGTTACACAAATGACTGATAAATAAGAGAAAATACTTAGACAGCGGGTTTGTGAAAGGGATTTACTTTGTCAAAGTCTGTAGTTGCCAAATATAATATTGGGCTGATTGCAAGTTGGGAGCACAGCAAAATAGTAGTAACAAACCAAATTCTAATGCGAGGGGTGCAAATATATTTCTTTCCTTTTTTTATTTTACTGGTAAACACTGCCTGGCTTTTCATGTTGTGATAACTGCTGTGAATACCTTTATATGCACATCTCTATGCTTCCCAGTGTGAGTTGGGTACGCCCATTATTTTCTACTGGTATTACACTTACGGGTAAATACTCTCACTGCACAAGATTGTTGGGCATAAAGAACAGCAATTAAAATATACCTTTATGTGTGGCAACATCTCCGTCATTACGCAAGTAATAATGGCCAACTAATATTTTTTTCAGATCAACTTAGACTATGATATACTATACTATACCATCGATCTCCCCCTTCTTTTCCTTCTCTTCCCCATTTTGAGGAATACAGGATAAAGATCATACCTTTCCAGGGAGGAATCAAAGATCTACATATGAACAGAACCCAAATTCCCTGTCAGCGTGTGATAGAACTTGGATCTGCTAAGACCAGTGGCGGCTCGAGAGGTGGGGCTACAGTGCAGTCCAAAATTCAAATAAGGGAGCCACACCCAGGTCCGGCGACAGGGGGGACTAAGAGGACACCTGTACTGGACCCCAAGGTCCAGAGGGGCCCTGAGGTCCAGACGGGAACCATAGCCACCACCACCCAGCCTCAGCTCCCTTGTAGCCTGGCCCGGGCAGCACTAGGCTCTCCAAGTGGCTCAGCTGCAGCCCAGGCCGGGCATGACCTTTACATCTGACTGCAATGCAGCAGCATGACGTCATTAGTCACGTCGTCGCACGTCTTCCCTGCCCGAGCTGAAGTGGATGGATCCCCGGCCGGCCATCAGGTGGTAAGTAGTTAAGGCTAGAAGAAGGTGCAGGGGGCAGAGGAAGGTGACAAGGGCTGGGGGTGGAAGGTGACAGTGCCAGATGATGGAGGAAGAAAAGGAGACTGGACGCAGAGGTAGGTGACAGGGGCTGGAAGCAGAGGAAGATGAAGGAGGCTGTGGGCAAAGGTGATGGGGGCTGGAGGCAGAAGGTAACAGGGGCTGGAAGCAGGGGAAGGTGATGGTGCCTGGGGATGGAGGAAGGTGAAGGGGCAGAGGAAGTTGAAGGGGGCTATGGGCAGAGGAAGGTGATGCGGGCTGGATGCAGAAGGTGATGGTGCCTGGGGACGGAGGAAGGTGAAGGGGCAGAGCAAGATGAAGGGGGCTGAGGAAGGTGATGGGGGCTGGGGGCAGATGGTGATAGGGGCTGAGGACTGATGATGGGGTCTGGGGACAGAGAAAGGTGATGGGGGGTTTCTGGGCTGAGGATGGTGATGAGAGGCTGAATTTGAGGATGGTGATGAGGGTCTTATGACTGAGGATGGCTGGCTGCAGACACCATCCCTCCTACCCCTGAGGCATCTGCAGCACTGTCATCAAGAAGATCTTGCAACAGATGGCAGACAAGAACTACAGCCTTCATCATCAGAGACAGAGTGGTAAGTCATACTGTATTTTTACTTTATTAAAAGACTGGCATATCTTTCAGTTAACATTATCATGCTTCACATATCACACATGCAGGGGAGGGAAGTGTGGGATTGGGGGTGGTGGTTAGAAGGTGAGACCCCCAGAGACATCACTGTACCATACCCCGAGATTTCTGTTGCTGGCCCTGGTCACACCAACTGCTATTGAGTCCCGGCTGGCTATATTTGGCAGCGTTTGGGATGGCAGTTGATGTGATTCCCCGATTTGAATTTTTAACTGTGCTGCAACCCCACCTCTGGAGCTCCACTGGCTAAGACTAGTGAATTTCCTAATATATCTTGGATTGGACATATCTATCACGTGGTACAGTATCATTATACTGTCTTACATTATAAGTTTTATTTATTGGTGAACATATTTGTTCTTAATATTATGATTGGCAGTGCACAGTAGTAGGTTGTATTAATATTTTCATTTACAATTGTCTTTGGGAGGTGGATGACCCTCCTCTAATACTTCCCCACCGCAGCCGCCTGTGTGCACAGTAGCTCCCTGTACTTTTTTATCTCTGGTCATATCTAAGGGTTTCATGGCTAGCATCCGGGTTTCTCAATCACTTTAAACAGCAATTATTCACTGACACAGTTCAATACTTCCCATGATAATATCAACTACCACTACAGAATGGCAATCAACAAAATACTAAGTGCAGCACAGGGTGGGCAGACCATTGGGCACTGCTTTAGGTAAAGCAAAAGGCACCAAGGGTACAGGTCTGATTATTAAATGGAACATTAATGACCCACCTAATAAGTGCTTTGATAATGTCTGCCATACTAAATATTCCCACAGCATCCAGTTTTGAGTGTAGTAATTTGTCACACTTGGGCATTGAGTGATGTTCTAATGTTGTAAATGAACCTTTTAATTACACAGATCAGCAGATTACTGTTCATTTAAAAAAAATTGCCTTTGTTGCAGCTTGATTTTTTTTGACATAGAAAATCTCAGAAAAAACATTATGTTTTAATTTATTTTTTATTAAGATTTACTACTTATTGCAGCCATCTATTTTACCCTTTCATCTAGGTGGGTAGTATGTTAAATAGTTTATATTTTATTTTTGCAAATATTGTTTTGTCCTCTTTTATTAAAATTCCCCAAAAGCTCTGAATCTGTGAAATGTTGCTTAATTTTCAATAAAGTTGTGTAAAGTTACAAAAATAAATTGAGGATGTTACTTTGGAATTTTCTAATGTGCAACCGGATAATGGGGATAATTGTGGATTTGACAAAATGGAGGATAACAATGATGATGATAATTAGGATAATGTTGATTGTGCCGAAGTAAGGTAGCCACACCAGTGTACCACTATTATTAGAAGCATGATGTCATGATAATGCAATAAAACCACTGATGTGCTGTATTGAATTTGATCCTGGGTCCTTTGGAACTGTAAACCAGCATTCCTGCCAGCAGGACCACAGCAGTTGGTGTACTATAGTTCTGTTTAATATTCTTAAAATAAATAGTACCAAACCGAATTGGCTGCACTGGAAACTCATTCTTCCAGTATCTTTCCTAGCACTCATGCTCATGATTGGTGCATTGTCATGACTGAGAAAAGACCAAAAAATCCATCTTTTGCACTTAGAAATAACACGAATCTGGGTCTTAGCATTGCTGACTTTCATCCATGGCTGTTTCAAAATATTACAGGGATGTCTCCATGTGATTAATTGCTGCACCTGTTCACTTACATGGTCTGATAGTCCAATGGCTAGAGACCACTCAATATTTAAACTAGCTCCAGTGTTCTAGCCATTGCCTGAACAATGAGTTCATACTCGGATAGTTCAAGGCTCCAGGAGTTCTCCGTATCCTGTATTGTGTCCTTCGTGACTTCCTCATTGCCTCACCGATTCCAGCAAGTTACCATACTTCACTGAATATCGCTCACCTGTCAGCTTCATGGCATTCACGCTGCTACAGATCAGCATGACAGCGTTCACACTGATCTGCCGAGTTCCAGCTACCGCTCTATTCATATCCTGTCAGGGCTGCAGCTTCCACGCTGTGCACAGATCCATTACTCACATGCTGCTGTGACTGCAGATCTGCCAGCGTTACAGAATCCACGCTTCTCACCATTTTGGATACATCCACCACAGTGATCCGTTACCTGCCAGGCCTGTAGTTCCCCTACTGCATACAAATCAGCCTTAATATCACACTCCAGCCTGCAAGTATACCCTACTATTTAATTGTGAACGGTATATATCCTTGGTCTATACCATCATACTGCTGGGACATTGCTTGTAGTTCTGTTCTACTCTGCGCCCAGTAGTTATCCTGGTATATAGTATACTACCCTGCTAGTGGTATTAGTTCCCCTGCACTGAATGCTGTTGTCTTGAGTAGGTTTAGGGAAGGGCTGTGGTTCAGTGTGAGATATATAGTCTGTGCACTAAGGTGCTTAAAGACTGTATTACTTTTTCTAACATTCTGAGTTCTGCACTGGTTCCAGTTCCAGGTCTTATGTCAGAGCTGTGCCAGGGTTACAGCTTTCTCAAGTTCTATCATGGATGCATAAGACTCCGATTCCTGGTCTGAGTTCTGAGTTCCTATCTACCAGTACTATACTATTCTGAGTTCCGGGGTCACCCTTGTGGTTGGAGCATGTTCCTGGTCTAGTAGGCCTCAATGGTCACTAGGCTAGGGAGTGCCCAGTTATCTGGGTAATCACCTCAGTTCCAGTTCCTTGCACATCACTAGTCTGTGGTTCCTACACTTGCAATAGTGTCTAACCTCCTGTTTGCTCATAAGCCAGAGCAGGATCAAACCATCTCGTTTCACAAGCACTTTGGCCAGACCCAGGGGTTACAAGCCAGATCTACAAAATAAGCAGACTGTGACAGGAAATATTTTTACCCCAAATGAAACAGCATTTGTCAAGGCATCTGTAGTCACATTTTTACATTTACGCTTTGTAGAGACTTTATAGTACAGGAGAGTCTGAGTGAGCTCCATTGTGCACTAACCTTATTAGATCTAGTATTAGCTGGCCCTAATAGCAGCTTATATGTTAGCTACAATGCATGTAAAAGTATATAGCTAGTCTGATGTGGACCTTCCTTACACTCTGTCCTACCCACAAAGACCATCCCAGATGATGTAATAGTGTTGGTTAGCAAGCCACTGAATGGAAAAGCACTAATACTCTCACATTCAACACCTCACATTAAATTTGGATGCTTCTGTAGACATATAAAGGAACAGGTAGAGAATTCACTGGTTACTACCCTTTCAAGGGTCATTGGCTTTTTGCTCACAACCTGCAAACATAATTGCATACACAAAAAGCCATCATATCCTGGCTTCAGGCGCTTGACACTGATTTGTTCTATGGCACAATCGATGCCTTGGTGTAACACTGGAACAAATGCTTAGACAAGTATGGGGACTATGAGGCAAAATAATCTGTACCAAGGCCATACTTATATGTACAAATAAATCTATGCAATTAGAGGTCTTGTTACCTTATTTATTGAACCACCCTCGTGTATGTACAAATGCACCCAAGTTCATTGTTGTTGATCACGCCACAAAATTTGTGCGCATCGCGCTATGTGCCACGATATGCTATGGCGTGTCCCCGATCATGGGAGTGCATCTCCATTCAGTCCTATGGAGATGCAAATGCACGTCTCCGATTGCGGGAGTCTGTCTAGCGCCATACATGGCTCGATTCGCTGCACTACAGGCAAGGATGTAACTGGGCAGATATGTATGTACTATATATATATATATATATATTTATAATTACTTCTGTAAAAAGACTATCTAGACTAATATTGTTATGTATATTTTATACTGTAGACAGTGATCACCGAATGTCTTTATAAACAGTATATGCAGTTTTTCCTTCAGGGA